>LQNK01000523.1:834592-870088 GCA_001586405.1 Phoebis sennae
TATATAAGGTGGTGAATTGGTCGACCTTAGTCATAAAAATATCAATATTTCTGTGTAACGCCAACAACTTATTTAGTAAATGAAGAGCGTCTTCACGCGAGCCTCCGCCAACACCGGGAGCGTCACAGCACAGTGCAGCTCGGCGCGGGCGCCCACAGACCACACGCCCCCAGCATCACGGGATTATCAATAAAATTATTGAATTCTAAATAGTAATGGGGCAGGGGATAACTCTTCCGACTTAACTTCAACGTCTTTCAATCCACCATATCATTAACCAAAAGAGATTGATATAGATAAGGATAATATCTCAATTTCCAATTAGCATGTACCTAGTGTATCAGACCCATGCCTATCATAGACTTTACCAGAAAAATTACTATGGTTCTAAAAGTGTCCAAAGAGTAAAAATGAATTGATAAATACACCTTCTCTTTTATTGAAGTACTTCTTTAAGTTACAGCTATTTAGATAATGGTAAAGAGATAAAAATGGATCTCATATTTTATTACTCAAAATGCATCTATTTCGCGCCGATTATGCCTGTGAATTGTTCCTAAGATGATGAAAAGATGAAATTTCATCAATTTCTTCTCATCTGACTTCCCACTCTTATAACTCTTACATACATTTTTAGTTATCAGACGTTTGTACTGGCATCAGTAAAATTACATTAGTAAGCATCATCAGCGCTTGTTATCCTTTTTAAATAACAATAATACATTAACAAAACAATGGAAATCTATTAATTTAGAGTCTACCCGTAGCTATCTCTGTAGCAGGTGTAGCATTCGTAAAGGTAACTAAAAATAATCATTTTGTAGCTCTTTACGTATACGGCGCCTACATAGAACATTTGACATATTTAAGTATGCGTTACATTCTAACATATGCCCATTAACATATACATATCCCGAATACTGCCCGAATTAATTATTAAGGTTAATTCTTCTTGAAATGTTCTTCGCCTCTCTGATCCAGTTATTCGGTGTAACATAATATTTTTCTTTCTTTGATTGGAGTACAGTTTTACCTACAAATAGATATTAAATACAACGATGTTGACGCAAAAATTGGTATATATTTTAAAATAGCCATCTTTTTACAACACATACCTACGTACTTGTAAAGACTTCCATTACACCAATGAAAAATATCATTGAAATTTTTAAAATTCAATGACTTTAAAATAACAGTTTTAATATATTAAAATAAAATTTTGTGATAAATTAAAGGTACACAAATAGATGGCTCGTAAAGGTCACAAAGCCCGAGTTTTAGAGCCCTTCAGAAAGTGTGTCGCTTCTGCCCGCGCCCCGCGCCGCCACCGCGCGCCGTTGGAAAACGTCCATGTATGCATTTTATAGTTTTCCTACGAACTCACAGTCGTCAAATATGTAGTCAACGCCCAATGGCTTCGTACATTGCAGTCATCCTACATTGTAATGACACAAATTTTTGTAATGCACTCGGAACTCTGTTTAAAATAACACAACACCATAGTATTACCTCTCTCCATTCTTTATACATATCAAAGCCATGCTTCATGATTAAATATTTGCAGTTCAATCGTTATTATACAATTCTTATGTTTATAGGTCATTAATGTCTAAAGTTTGATGATTCAGGATTAGTTTGTTTGCCATTGTGACATCACATAAAATAACTTGGAATTCTGCCCGTTTTCCACGACGTTTTGAAATTTACAAGCTTCCCTATACTTTATTTTTATATGGAATTTACAAAAAATATCACTTAAATCAAGAAAGGGATTTGATATCCTTTGTTAAAATAGCGTCGCAACTTCGCAAGTGACAAAGCAAACATCGCTCAATAATGTTTATTATAAAATGTTTATGTAATGTCCTATAATTTAATGTAATTTAATTTTTGTGCACCACGCTAAATATAATAAGACACTAGTTAGCTGTTCCACTCTGCTTCGCTTTCAAAGTGAAATGTTATAAGGCTTCTATCCGTCTGCTTATGCACTATGTCATTCCTCGAGTAATTGTCTGTCTAATACGAAAATCTTTTTTCATATCGGACTAGTAGTTCCGGAGATTAGCGCGCGCAAACATACAAAACCATTCACACTTACATCACTAGTATAGATTGTCATAACATCAGCATCTATTACACGCAAGATTATAGAAAGAAATGATTTTATATAAAATATTATTAAGATATAAACCGTTACATTGTTGAACTATTGAAATTCAAGAGTACAACAGTAGTGGTTTATTAGTAGTACTAAAACTAAGACCCATCAAACATCTAGCTCTCAATATCATTATACAGTATATCTAGATGCATGTACAAATTCATCAGTCTTTATTTTGACTATTCTTGTGAATAGAATTTGACTATTGCTCTGCACGAATTTACCACCCCCCGCAGAGATCGATGTGAAATATTTGCAGTTTAATCGCTACCGTGTTTTGTCCTGTCAGTGGGGATATTAGTTGCCATTGTTACTAGATATTTTCTAAATTAAATACAATGAAACATAGATAAATAAGACCGCTATCATGGCATCACATTACATTGTAATCAGAAAGAGTCTTAAGTTGTCTGCAATAAAATAATGATGACGAGTGCCTAATTAATTATGACTACCGAAGCCTTGTGAATCTTGAATCCGTTGCCGTTTCTTACACATAGTTCAGTTCAGCATTGTTTGGAAATTAAATAGAACTCCTTATTCAAGTACATTAAGTTGTTCAAATACCTTCAAGGGCTCTGATGCTGTTCCCCGAGGGCAGTGCTCGCGCACCGGGTGGGGGAGGGGTAGGTTGCGCAACGCATTACAATAACGCGACATTACGTGCTTTGGCCGCTGCGCCTGCGCAGGGGTCATGCGCCGAGCGAACCGTTTCGTGGAATGGTGATACGAAACCATTGTCACGTTCATCGAACGATTTGCTAATCATATTTGAATAACTGTGATTATCATAATTTAAGAAAACGGCTGTGACCGTGAAACGCTATTCGTTATACCTAGTTACCAACATTATTGTTGTAGGATATATTCAAGGTATAAGAACCTATTGAAATGTACACTTTTTCTTGAAAAGGAGTCAGAGTTTTATCAACAAGTGTATCATCACAAGTGCCCTTGAACTTTAGGGCTAATCACAAAAAATAATAAATTTTGAGATTATGTTGAGATCATTAATCCTATAACCTTATACATTCCTTGTGCATATAACCATTATAAAACACGAGCACGGCTAAAAAAATAAATTCGACATGAAACTTTACAAGTCTCATTTACATCAATTAGTCTCAACACGTACAAGCCATAATAACACTGATGTAATACATAACAATTATTCACTTATAGCTGACTGCATAAATATGTATTTGGCTCTATCTAAATTAAATCCTTTTTATTTAAATATTACTTTAACAGAGTCAAAATTATTTCATCTTTGATGTTAGTTACTACATTTTTGAGTGTTCAACAAATAAAGTATTTAATCGCTTCTTAATTCATACAAAACAAAAACTAAAATAGCACTAAACTATTCTTAAAGAGTATCTAATGAAATCGCTAATCGACCTGGATTTTACAACATACCCTAAACAACCACGTGGTTCAGATCACAGATAACTTCAGAAGAGGATAGCTAGCGAAGCCGGAGATCCCGCTGTCCATGGAAGGATGCGCAAGCGACGCTCGTTTCTTTTTAGAAAGTGGCACGTGGCGGGGTTGTTCACCCCACGGATCGGGGTCACCGCCGCCCGCGCGCCGCTCCGCCTAGCCGCAACTACTTCACTAGCCCTTGATAAGGAAACTCCATTGACACCATCGAGCACGCGGGTCGCCGGATAAGGCGCTCCTTGCAATATATAGGACGTTTCTTTGATGTCTGCTGCGTAAATGATAAGTTTGCGCCACTAGATAACGATATGGGTGGAGTCGAGTCATTTTGACAAGTATGAAATGTTGTATCATCGTAATGTAATAAAAAGGCTTGTTTCCAAAGTTACCGGAATATTAATGAGAGTAATTATATCGCATTATTATTAATTGACTTAGTCTATTGGAGTTTTATCAAGTATATACACGAATTTAGAAATATAAGCAAACCTAGACACATAGGATAAATTTAGTGTTTCTATAGAGAAGGGTTCCCATTTCCCAAATAAATTTTAGTAGGGTAAGTAAAATATGTACCTACTCATATTTTGCTTCCGCTCCTACACGTTAATCCAAAATTCAAATTCGATAGTTCATTTCATATCCACTTGAATAAATTCAAAGCCCGAAAGAAATAGGGAATAGATATAAAAATCCTTGTAATCCTATCTAATCCTTAGCCCATCCAATAAATAAAGATATCATATTATAAGTACTGAAGCAATACTCTTGAGTAAAACGATTAAACGAGTCTAATAGGGATGCTCGACACCCGCATCGCAACAGCATGCATCGTAAACTCCCGCAGACTAAAACTAGGCCAAATTGATTGACTTATTTTTCTATTTACGACATACCCTGCCCTATCCGTCTGGCTAGAACAATGCAGGCTATTTGTATCCACATCCTTGATTTTAACGGTATGCAAAAACCGTAATGTAGTTAATTCTACACTCGGTTTTATAGATATTATAATAGTCTGTATATTTCGAACTTACAATAGTCGCCTAGATAATTTCCTTGTTATAAAGATTTTTATCTCTTTTTAATTAACAACACACGTCATTTTGCATGAGCACTATTTAATAGTCATTATAATAATTAATATCTTTTCTTTTCATGTGATTAACAGGGTTTGTGTATATTTTAAGAATTCTATATTCTTCAAAAAATGTACGTACTCATAAAAAAAAATTAAAAAACATAAGAGTTGAGAACTTCGTCCTGCGGTCGAAATGATAGAGTTTTTCAACGAGTAAAACTTTTATTCAAAGCGCATATTTAATTATAATTATAATAATTATAAATATTTTTTATAAATGCGCACATTGTTAGAAATAATAACAATTACTACATTAAAAGAAATTGTACTTATTTAAAGCTAAACTAAAGAAACATACAATGTGATGTAAAAAATGTAAAGCACACATATTAACTAAGTAATTTCATCTAACATTAACTTAATAATACGCTATTGAGGTAAAAGTACTTATCGTTATTAGGCATAAATTGAATGCAATGGCATTTCACATCCTCGGTACCCTCAATTCTGTTTCATTGTAATTGGAATCCTATATTGAATATTACAACTTGCAACACCGTTTGAAAGTAAAATATTTGATAAAAGCACATAATTATTACATGTTCACTTTTATACACGTTGGGAATGTGGGATCTCTTCTATAAAAAACAAAACACTCGCTTATTGTTACCAATAAATAAAAATAAAGTCATTTAACAGGGAAATAAAAAAAATTGAAAACAAAAAAAAAATGCCTAATTAATACGAGCATTATTTAAAGCGATTTCAAACGCATAATTTAACCCATATTTGACCAATTAGTCTAACCTTCAATTCTTTTGATGATATCATGATCATCGTGATTTAAAATCAAGAAATTTATTCATCCTGTCTTACTTGATCTGTATTACTTGATTTCAATTGAAACTATATACAGAATTGAAATCCCGCCCCCATCCCGTATGTTAAAGGCACTTAACATTTATGATGCTGTCCATCAGTACAGCAGAATTCCTTGCCAGCAGAGAAATTGGTGGGGCTCCAGTCGCCGCCGCAGTTTCTGATGAACAGGAACGCCCTCTCGCGGTGAACGTCGCGCTCCACTGCACCACAGATCACTGGACCCGCGCGCGGCAAATATTTTAGGATCTACAAAAAGGTTTCAATTAGAAAGACATTTAAAAATATGTATTTAATATTAATAAAATACTTTTATTTCGCTTTTCACAATATTATGCGGAAGTATATGGTATCGGATGATTAGTAAGTAGTTTTGCTTAATCTATTATGAAGTAATTGATCATTTTTATCTGTATAACATGATTGACCACTATTTATTGAAATATTCAAAGATTTCACTATAATCACTATAGATCAGATTATTTTAAATTAAAAAAAATAGTTTATTAAATGAAAAAGTTATGAAAATATAAACATTTTTGAAACTATTTTATTCGGTAACGGTAAAGTTCCACGAATTATTCTATTAATTTGCCGTCCATTAATTCGAAATGTTAGCACAACCTAGAACTGTTAAATAAACTCTAACCATTAAGCGAAAAATTAAATTAATTGTAGAACGGTCATTGTGACTAGCGTCTAGTCAAATGAGTTCTTTCAATCTAAAATTGATTTTTAACTAAGTGTTCATGCGGAAACTAATTGCATAAATTATATAAGAGATCGAAATGGCTCCGGAAGCAACTATATCCTTTCTATTTTGCATAACACAAAACATCACTTTATTTGCTTTAATATTTTATTTTTTACTTCGTTTTCGATATTGGATAACTGTCTGTATATTCCTTGCAATATTTAGACCATCGATTTATAACGACGATAAAAACTTGAATTATCTTTCCACTGTCAGTCAGTTTACTGGCAGCGCCTGCAGGCCGAATACAAAACGTTTCATGCCAGTCTATTATTTATATATCGGTACTAATCCCCACACAGAACTGAAATATAACGTTTACTTAACGTGCATTCAAATTAATCCTCAGTAAACTAAACTTTTAGTTCCCACCATAACATAACCCTTAAACAAATTGCAATTTCTATCCGCGAGGGGGGCTGGTGACTTGTGTTACAGGTTCTTCGGATGCCTACTTCAAGCACCAGGCTCTCACAACGTTAGACTTACTTATCTTATTCTACATATTAATGTATTACGCCTATAATGTTGTGAGAAAAATAAAGTTAAGAATTATTTATTTGAATATTGCTAAATCTAAGTTGTTAAGTGCGAAGTACTATTTCCCATATGAATTTATAGCGTATTTAACATAACTTGTAAATAAATATTTGAAGGGACATGGGCAATACGTTCTTACATCATGTTTTCCAGGTCTAAAGAGAAAAGAATAGATTAAGATATATTTCTAGTGGGTCCCTGAGTCTGTATATGGCACACGGTGGACTATAAAAACGTGTTATTATTAGAGAATACTGTCTCCTGTAGCTAATACTTAGGAAAGCGGTATCTTGGAGTAATTGCAGCAACATTAAGACTAATTGAAATGGAAATCTTTGAAGGAAACGCGTCAATGTTTACGACGTTTACATATTTTATTGTCTGTCCGTCACTTTCTAAGCACATGATGTTTGCAAACAAAACCATTGTACGTTTATGACCAACCCCGGAGAGACAGTAAATTAACAATTTATATTTGAATAAACGAAAACGTTTCATATATGAAATTTCAACTGAAATTGAAACATGTGGAAGTAGTAATCGTTATTTTATTGTATCCTATAAAATTTTAAAAACCAAAATGAGTATCTAATACTTAATTAAATACACGATATTCTCCCCTTTTATATTTAATCAATTATGTGAATTCAGACCTTGCAAAGCCTCAATTAAGCGTAAGCCGAAATCTGTTTCACAAATTCTAACTTAATCTAAATTCGAAAGTAAATCTGAGCAAGGTCTGAGCATGCTCCATAGATTTCAGCTCAAGAGCATAAAACAAACATTTATAGTAAATAAATATTTTAAGGGGCTTTTCGGATGTTGTAAAAACTGGCAGGTATTCTAATACTTCTTCTAATTACGCAAATTGACTTTAAAGATCGCATGGAATAGGTTAATTATAGCATTAACACACGTATTTAAAGGTTTTTAATGGGAATATATCTTTAAAAAAAGTAAAGCTCCTCGTTTTTAATAGGCCTATATTCCCATCCTATTCTACTCCTCTCCTTAACCTCTCCCCTTCCCTCAAGCCGGCGAGGCAACACTTTGATGTTGCAGATGTTCATGTTACAGGTTGCACTTAACATCAGGTGTAAAAAATTCGATTTAAAAAGATGTTAACTTCTACAATTTCTTCTTATTACACTCACCACATCCAGACATTTAGAGATGCACTGTTTGAAGCCGCTGGTACCACACGGTAGGATTGGTCCATCAGTGTCGTATGTGACTACGGGCTCGCCCTGCGGTGGGCCACGTGGTTTCGTCCGGCGACCGTCTTTGAAGCCCATTTGTTGGGACATAAACACACCACATTGACAAGGTTCCAGCTATAACATATAAATAGGTATATCTGAAAATTTTTGGAGTTCTTATCTCAGGTGCCGAGAAAATCGTCAACCTAATATTTCATTCTACTTCTATTCTGAATGAACTAATTTGTGTATTTACGATGAAACATGTTAAGATTAGGTATTATTGATTTATATTTTTTTAAATAGCCCGTGACGCATTTCTCTAAATCTGCTTATTAATGTGTATCAATAAAGTAAGAGAAGAGATTCATATATGTATTCTTATTTGTAATGAGCACCAGCATACCGAATAGTTAAAAAAGATTGTTTCCCAGAATTCCTTTACATATAAATTGCAACAATATCATAAATTTTGGATTTGATTAACGGGCTTTGATTAATTTTTACGTAGACGGTCAACATTAAAATAGAATATCATTCGTCCTGTCTAATTAGTAATTATGTATATCCTATAAACGCAGTTAGACTTCCCTTAATAAGTCAGTATATCCCACTCCTAAAAATGTTAATGGAAATATAATGTATCAACATGTTTTTTTACTAGCCACTTTCTGAGCGATCGAAAGCCTTAATGTATGTAGGCTTTACATGTACGCGTATAATCAGGATGCGAACGACTCGATCTCAAGATTCTCATGTTTCGTTTCTACTTAGATACATGATATTATGTTATTAAACATAGTTTGTGTTATAGGAAAAATTGATAACTCTTCAAATAATACTAATATTCCCGAAATATGAACATCATTTATAAAGGACTTTAAAGGTGTTCAATTAATCAAGATAAGATGATCATTAAAAAATATTACTTAGTTAGTCGCACATAATATAGTTGTTTATTGAAGTTTATACAAAGATGCATTATTGTTCGAGTATAGTTAAGAATCCCTGAAGAAACATCTTCAAGTCAATAAAACCGGGTACCTCATTATCGTCATCATCAAAGTCAATCGCCTCGAAAGTCTTCAAGCTCTCGTGCTGGTCACGCTTGAGTTTGCGCCTGGCGTCGGTCGCGGCGACCAACCACAAGCACGCGGCCACCGTCGCTAACCGCCGGATTCCATGCATTGTGATCTGATGACTTTATAAACATTATAGCAATGCATATGCAGTAATAGGTATGAAGAATTTGTGTTGATACGACCACTTAAAGTATTTGAATAGTTACATTACTTAACAATTATTGAACAGATATTATATTGTTTAGTTGCCACATTTTATTAGGTAGTAAGAAATCATGTATGAAATATTAACTTTCAATTATGTACCTAATGCAGGTTGGAGCCTATTCGTATACAAAATTTTATTAAAATCCGTTTACCACAAAAATATCCAATCTTAAACATTTATAATATTAGTAGGTACGATTATACAATTGAAAACCTAAACAAAAGGCACTATTTATGAGAGGGAAACTTGTTTTAACCGACTTCAAAAAAGGAGGAGATTTTCAATTCATCCATATTTTTTTATGTTTACCGTATATCTCCGGCATTTATGGAACAAATTGGAAAATTCTTTTTGCATTTGGTTCAAATCAAATTATCCATGTGGAAGATATCCCAGGGAACTCCTCGAAAATCAACAGAATCAGGTCTGCGATTAAGTTTTAATGCTGTACACACATTAAACTCTAACTTTACGACTGAATTGTGACTAGCTCTATTGTGAAAACCCTTCACAAGTCACTAAAATGCATAACCGTACGTTTACCTATATTTAAATAAACAAGATTTTGCATCGGCTTTGAATAGTTTTCTAAAAAAAAAATTGTTTTTTTTTCTACTTTTTAGTGTCAGGAAGTTTGTTCTCTTTTTTTTGGCAAAAAGTTATTTAATTTAGTATTAAAAAAAACAATCAGAAAAACTGAAAAAATCTAAAACACTTACATTTCTCCAATTTCTTCTCTACACTAATCACTTCATCACAGTCACATATCTAATGATAGTACGGCAGATGATTGAGACTATTTAAGTTGATTTAAAACGAGGCATTCACGGAGTCAAGAATGCTGCTTCAGCACATCGCGATACGTGCCTTATTCACAAGGAGATATTGAACGTTTATATACGAGAAGCCGAATAACTCTACGTACGATATCGATAAGGAATATATGTTAGTATATTTTTTTATCACGAATTTGTTGAATATTGAAATGATAGTTTTCATATCCTACCGTAATCTTTCGAGGCCAACTCAGTAAAAATCATTAAAGTTTCGATGTTTTGACCAGATCACAGTCTATTTTTAAAAGGATCACTGAAGCATCTTCGGACCATTTTCGATAAAGATGATGATTGATGATTGATGATTATTCCTTTAACTCCTCGTGTAGCATAGCCCCAGTAAATTTCTCCCACTTACGCCGATCTTGTGACAATTCTTTCGTTTCTTGCCATGACAATCCAATGCTTTTTAGTTTGACAACCACGGATCTTTTCCAGGTAACAGTGGGACGACCTTTCTTCGCCGGCCATTGGGTGGGTGCCACTGCAAGGTAGAGACCTATCCATCCCCATTTTCTCAAACGAATTTGCCGAGCTAGGTTTTAGATGTGTAATCTTCTATAGTTCTTCCTTGGATATTGTGTTGGGCAAGAAAATCAACAAAAGTTGATAAAGATTCTATCACTAATTTTCTGTCCAAAATCCTAGGTCCTTCAGATTGTACACAGTATTGTGCGAAATTAATGATTGGAAATTAAATTGTAGAAAATGTTAAAAACTGTTTTTTCCAACTGGTTATATTTTTCTTAAAGTCAGATTACACTAAGTAAAAATCATCATTTGGGTAAATCACATTAAACAATAAAGAAAACATTTTGTTAATTTTTTGACCTTTAATTTTACCAGAAAAATGCACTGTCACAGCTCACAATATAATATCCAAAGTAAAATAATGTACCAATTAATGAAAATCATTGTATATTAGTTTATATACAGTAACGAATATAAAACGATAAAGCTTAAAAACATATTTAACAACAAAAAAAGTTGTTTACCAAAATTAAACAAAAACAACGAGTTAAAATATTTTTCATTGCTTGGATATTGGGAATGGTATTAAATTGTCTTACTCAAAGTAATGAATACTGCTTCGCGTTAAGTTATTTCATGTAAAAATCTTTCATTTATATTTTTATTTTTTATCTTTTGTTTATTTAAACTAATCGTGTGTGTTATGTAAGTTTTGGAATAAACTTTTCTTTCTTTCTTTCTTTCTTAAAAAATATGAAAAATAAACATGAAAATTGGCTAACATCTGCTAACTGCGCGCAAACCAAACAAGACATTAGATATTATTTTCTGTCGAATACATTAGATAGTAAGACTATTCTATAAAGTTACTCGTCCATAAGTCGCTATCGTATGCATCGGACTTTTTTTCGTACGATGCGGACCAGTGAACGCACTTGTGTGACATTCTATACAGAGAATAATACGATTCGTCCGATGCGTATGATACCGATGTGTGGATACCTAGCATAAATGATTTTTCGAAGTCAATTCATTTTCACTCAGCGTAAGGTAAATATTACGGTAAGTTTATATTATAATTATTTGATCGTAATTTTGATACTATATTGTAAAGTAACTGTAAAATGAAGAGTTGTTCATAAAAATTACCCGAGACAAAAAATCGGAAGTCGCTTTTTCTTACCTATTATAAGCCCTCATACATAAATTTATCGATAAAATAACATAGGATGAAAACCCAAAGTATTATCAAATTCCCAATTTATGAATCCTTTTAAAACACAACACCGTAAAGCTTTTGTGGAAACATCACTATATGGTATAAAGCAAGCAGTAGCTCAGATCTTTACAATTACACAACGGATTCTGATGTGAAGGTTTTTATGTAGGTATTATTATATAAAACTTATTTAAATATTTCAAGGAAATCAATAACGGATAAACGGGGTAACGGGTTTTAACTCACGTTTTTAGTATTCTATGATTAAAATTTATTTATGCAACAAAAACTGATCATTTATACAAAGTAATAGTGGACATCTAGATCTCATCATACATCTAGACGTGCACACATGTAGAGATTATTCCAGGGGAACTTGGCTTATTATAGTGTAGTTGCAGATCCCCTATAACTGTTTATATCTACTTTTTGCTAAAACACATCTTGTCAAATTTTAAGACTTAAAAATTCTGGGATAGATAACTGCTATTCACGTACTGATTCGCCTGTTGATTGCTTAACACAAGATAATATGCTTTAAATGCGTGCATCATATGCATTTAATTTTTTTTCATCATATTTTTAGTTTGAACCATGGTTTCCTTATATAATACTGCATTATTATTTTAATTATAAATTATATATGCTAAATACAAATTATATTTCTTATAATATTAGCTGCATGAAATTGTTTAAAAATATCAGTCTTCCTTTTATCTTTTTATTGTAAATGTTCAAGAAAAATATTTCTGGACAGAAAACTATGCATATTTTGCACTTAAAATATAATTAAAATTGTACTTAACAGTTCCTTTTATAATCCCTATTCCCTACTTTCCTAAACAAGCCCTCTTAGCAAATTATATTTTCGAGAAAATTGGCATTCGCTTTACATTATTAAAATGTATTTTATTTGGCACATATATACAGTAAGCAGAAATTGTATGAATTTGAAGACTATGAAAAATAAAATTCTTTTCCAGACAAAACAAAGAACCACAAATAAAATGAAATTATCACAAGAGAAAATTTTATATCTCCTCATTAGGAAATAATGCAATACAAACATTTGTTAACTTAAATTAAGGTAAAATTAGTATAAAAAACTTATAACTTCTTAAACATAGGTGTTTGTAATCTCACTTGCTTTATTTGTAGTATTAATAACTTATTTTTTCTTACATAAAAACATTTCTTATATTAAAGTGTTAATGGATTCGAGTGTTACACTATATAAATACATTTATACAGCAACTAAGATCAATTATTGTACTAATGAATCTGATTTACTCCACACAAATAATATATTTCTACAATAGTTTTATAAACTTACTTTATTTTTAGAATATGAATAAGGCTTAAATAGGCTTATTCCTTGATTAATGGTTATTTCACCAAGAAACATGAATGTTTGTTTTTGTATTGATATACATAGTTAAAAAGATATTAAGTGTTAGTTATTAATATTTTTATATTATAATTTGACAGAGTTTGGACACTATACAGTATACATATGAGAAGAACAATTATCATCATAATAAATTTGGAGAAGGCCAGAAATAGCCCATTTCACACTCTTAAATAACATTAATACAGATACATCCTTGTACAGTTATTATATTAGTCTGAATAGTATAGCTTAATATGATACTTTTCTTATTCATCCACCATAATGGGAAAACAGCAGAACAATAATCAACTCAGTTAAACAAGATCTTGACAAATGCATAATGTATTTATGAGTCCTTCGCTAGCATCAGCTTGGCTTCTCCTTCAAACACAACCTTTTTCTCCTCTTCAACAACACAAAAGAACTTAACCTTCAACAGTTTCCTTACATCAACAAGTTCTACACTTATTGTCAATTTCTCACCCACAAAACACTTATTGGGAAACTTCATAGTCTGTGAAACTAAAATGGTACCTGGGCCAGGTAAATGGGTTCCAATAAGACCAGCCACTAACCCATTTAGAAACGCTCCATGCACTATTGGCCGTTTATTTCCATTATTTTTATGCAAATAATTATGATCACTAGTAAGGTTCGAAAATGTATCCAAATCTTTTTGAGTCAATGTTTTCTGTATTCTAATTTTATCTCCCGCTTTAAAAGCTGCTCTACTAAATGATGTTGTGTGTAATTTGCATATTTTTTGGTAGTTCTTATTATTCACTGCAATGTATGGAAACCTGTTTGACAGCATTCTGTTCATTTTTAATAGTATAGTTTAACCAATTCTGATTTATGTTTATGTCACTTGTTTTGCTCTTGTTCTAAAAATATTGTAGCTAAATTTGATATCACTTTGTTTTCCGAATCTGTTAATGTCTGTATGTGGTATATAATTTGATAATCTTTCATCAGTGATCTTGTTTCATTATGAAGATAAATAAATATAGTAATTACATCAGCAACAATTTCATTGTCCTTTGATTTTAATAGGACTTTCAAAGGTTTCAAGGCATCATGCTTTATCAAATAATCAGCATTTAGAGGATCTGTAATTATAAAATTTAAAAATAACTGATTATACAATTCAAATAAAAATAAAATAAGGTTTTATAGTTTATTGAAGATATGAATTAAATCAAAACTGAGTAATTTTATAACAAAAATCTTACTTAGATTTATCATTTAATTTTACTAAAATAAATAATTGTTTTTAAATAACTCACCAGTACATATGTTACAAATCCCAGTAGTAGCGAATTGTAGTAGTTTTGTGTTATTTTCATTCTTGATCACATACAAAAAGATATCTAGTACACCAACATCTCGAATGAAACCAAAATTTAATGGGTCATAGGCAAAATTCGCTAGATTTGCAAGGACTTGGCACTTGGCATCTGAAACATAAAATTTCACCTCTAAGTAGAAGTTACGAAATGACAATTATGTAGACTAATACTTAACTCTACTGTTACACCCGGTTCGTATTAAATATCACGTTATTCTTACCGTAAGAAGTAGAATTTATGTACTCATCTACGAGTAATGATAAGTAACTTTCACGGTCAGTTCCATTTTCTGGAGTATGTTGCTTCAGATATGATAAACTTGTAAACATTGAGTTCAAAAAAGGAGTATAATATGCAAGGGATTTAACTCTGTAAATACACCTTGTTTTATTTTTTGTATTGTTACAGAATAAAGCAAATGAAAAAGTATTCAATGTCGACTTTCATAATATTTTGACATAATATAACTGTCAAATAGAAATAAACAGAGCTCGCAGTTTTGTACAGACTAAAAAATAACAATACTTTTTCGTTTGACCTATTATTACTTTTTGAGAAATTATAGCTTATTAATTATTGATAGCTGGATAGTATAGTTGATAGGTCTATAGTCTATATACATTTTGGAAACTAACTGACTGAGCTATAAATTTAACGAAACTCAGGGTGTTGAGTTATATGTAATTATCGATTGTATCAAGCCACTTCGTCTAATTCTATAATAATTAATAACAAAATATAAAGTAATATTAAGATCGGATATGCCTAGTCCGTCTGTTGTAATATATCTTCATTATTACACATTTAACTGTAAACTATCTTGAATTAAACGTGAATTGGAAACACCGGAACCGAACTAAACGCGTGTTATTGAAGTTGACATAATCGTGAAAGATTGGCTAAATCGGCGAAAGCCGAAAATGAAATTGTGACATATTTTGTGGTTATATGTAACTTTTATTTTAAATTTACTACTAAGCTTATTTTGTAATATGAACATTTAGTAAAAAAAAGCTGCAAAATGACTTCTATACCTAATATTACCGGTAATGTTTACGACAGGAGATTTACTTATTTTTAAGAACAAGTACATATAATTGTTTGTAATTACCTTATTGCAATATTATTTTACAGGTTTAACAAATAAGAATTTGTTCCTTGTCGATTTTCAAGAACCATATACGGAAAGAGTTTTGAGAGATGAGTCTACACCGAACATACGGAGCGTCGTATTCAGCCCTAAAGGGAACTATTTGGCATATAGAACAGATAAAAAGTAATAAGAACAATATAAATTGAAATATTTATTTCATGTTAAACTATGTTGATGCTACGTTGAAAAATAATGAGATCAGTTTCAATTCTAAGGAACTATTCATTATAAAGGAAATAAACTGATGGAATCCTAAAAAATTGATTCTTTTTTACAGGGCACATTTCTTTTTAATATTGCTATTTGGGTGTCGAATTTATTAGCAGGAAACTGCAGGGCAAAGCTATATTTAAGCCCAAGTTGATATAGAATATCTTTAAGCCCAATTAAATCGGAAGAACACTAATGTGGAAAAATAATATCAATTTAAATATTTCAGGGTTGAAATTCTTAAATGTGCTGACTGGTCTATAACAGCTACAATAGATGGAAATGTTAAAGATATGTTTTTCTCTCCTCTGGACACATATTTCATATCATGGGAAATGTTCTTCACTACAAAGGATAATCCTCAGGTATTATTTTATGAAAACCAAATTAATATGTTAATCATTATTTATTTAGCCCGACACCTGTATTCACAACACTATGAGGTCTCACAGCACATAAACATATTCAGAGACATCTTGAGTGAGCAGTTAGTCAAGTGGTGTTTAGTTTAAGTTATATTGTTTTTAAATTAAAGGCTTGCCATTTGGAACACATTGAGAGTCTTATTTTCCATAGTGTTTTTAACACAAGTATTGTTTGAGAATTGATAATAAGGGTGTGAGAATGCAAAAAACATTATTTCAATCTTATCATCTTGAACCCAGAACCTCCTTTTTAAAAGGATTATTTTTCAATACTATTAAACATTTGCACATTCAAATTTAAAACTATGTATTCATATTTTTTCAAATAAATATGGCCATTAACCAAATTATTTTTTCAGGGAAAGCCTAATCTCAGAGTATTTAATTCCTTAACTGGAGAAAATATTGGTTCTTTTATTCAAAAAAATCAAATCGGTTGGTGAGTATATTTTTACAGCATCACCTCTTCAATAAGCATTACCTCTTAATGATTATCATTGTTATCATAGAAATTTATATCATTAATATGAATTTAATTCTCTTAATTTGGATTCTACTAAAATATTAAGATAATAATTATTGGCTCATTACACCTGACCAACATAGTCAGGTCATTACCCATGACCATGCTTGCTGTAATCAAAATGTCAGGTTAAATAGCTGCTCTTGAAATTTATTATAAAAGATTTCTATTCAATATGGAAAAGGGAAAGGGAGGCCTTTGCCCAGCAGTGGGACATAACAGGCTCAAAATAAATAAATAATGGAAAATACAAGTACAATGTAATTATTATAAGAAAATCATATAATTATTTTGTTTTTCAGGCAACCTAAGTGGTCTTCAGATGAGAAATTGTTTGCCATCCATGCCAACAATAGAATATTGGTGTATGAGGATGCTAAATTAGATCGCTATGTACATAACATTCAAGCAGAAAAGATGCAGGCCTACAGTATCTCACCAAGTGCTGCACCAACTTACTACATGTCCATCTTTACATTAGGTAAAACATACTTTTATTCATATTATATTTGAAGTATTTATTTTTAACCTACTTCCAAAATACAAAAAAATACACTTTTTTTTTAATTAAATATTTCTGTGTTAGTTTTTTTTGCACAGTTTTTAAAGCGAGGAATGTCATTTGAAAAACTGTAATTCTAAACAAAAGCAAGATTCTACAATAAAGTGGTATATTTGTTAATATTTACGATTATTCCTCTATAAAAATATTTTTTTAAATTTATTCAGGTAAATCGGGTCAACCATCATTCTGGCGTATATTCAAATTCCCCCAATTCGACGTAAGCAATGCAGTAGTGAGCAGGTCTTCATTCCAGGCCGACAAAGCCACTTTTTACTGGAACAGACGAGGAACTAATGTTTTTACCATGACTCAAACTGATGTAAGTAATTTTATACAAAAAAATAAAAATATATAAATAAAACAAAAAAGTATTAAAGAGGTTTCATGATCCAATGTTATATTACAGGTAGATAAAACAGGTGGTTCTTACTATGGGAAACAAGCTTTATCATATGGTGATGTAAAGGGCAATGGTGGAAACATGACATTCAGTAAGTAATACTTTTTTATAGTTGTAAAAATGTTTGAAATGTTTTCTACTTTTAAAGTGAGGAATAAAATGTTATGTTGGTGCTTTTGAATTACTTGAGAAACATTATTTGTTTAGCAAACATGCCTACCATGCCAACAATTCCAATTTTTAACACTGTATATTAGATTACTATTTTTTAGGATATATATAATTAATAATGTTGATTTACTTATGATTCAAATTAATTCATGAGTTTTATGGTGGAAAACTTAGTTAATCAGATATATGGATTAAAGAAATATTGATTATTTTTAATAAAAAAAAATTATATATCACTATTATAGGTAAGGAAGGTCCCATTCACGCGATCGCATGGAACCCCGGCAACTCGAACGAATGGGTGGCGGTGTACGGCCACGCGCCGGCCAAGGCGACGCTCTTCAACGCGAAGTGCGAGCCGCTGTACGAGTTCGGCACTGGTGCCTGGAACGCTATCTACTTCCCGCCGGAGGGGAATAATATCCTTTTTAAATTAAACATACAAAATGTAGGACGACCTGCAACTCGTTGGACGGACGACTTAAGAAAGGTGGCGGGTAGTAGATGGATGCAATCTGTACAGGATCGGGAGGAATACGAAGAGGCCTACGTCTAGCAGTGGACGAAGATAGGATGATAATGATGACGATGATACAAAATGAGAGTGAAAGAGAAGAGCATACAGATCGCGCAAAACTTTATGAACGCTCGGAGCTTTGTGCAGACAAATGCAAGTGAATTGAGTAGTGAGCAGAGCAATGTGCACATTGTAGGTATCAGAGGGGCGTGATGGACGGGTCACGGAACTGTACCTGCTCGGTTTTACACTAGCGCCTACATTCTGAGCGTTCATAAAGTTTTGCGCGATCTGTACTTCTCTCTAATAAACCATCACTACGACGAAACACTGAGCATTACCGTACCATTTTTCCCAAAAAAATGTTTAATGTAGTCATAGGTGTGGCAGCGAATAATGTTTTTGTAGGCGAATAAATAACAATAAGTACTATTGAATCAAGAATAGGATTGAGGCATAAGCGTTTGATCACATTTTTTTCTTACAAGTTGATGAGTCTACAGGTTCTTTCGCCTCGTTTGCCGCCTTTCTTATTAAAAAATTGTTAATTTGATGTATTTTGTTTATGGTATAACATTCATTGAAAAATGATGAATCTTATATATCATTGATTAACGATTCTTCAAATAACAGACGTATGCGTAAAGCATCAACCTAAAAAGTAAGCATAACACGCAATCCTTAGCATTGCCAGTTTACAGTAGGAATGGGAGGATAAAGATTATGTCGAGAAAATCAAATGAGGACCTTACTAATATAGAATCTTGTGCCATATTTGCCCCAAGTGTTCACGAAAAAGTATTATGTTGTACGTTAACAAAAGTTCTCTGTATATTCCTTAACTCCGCCGCACTAGTCCTGCTCGGCGGGTTCGGGAACATAGCAACGGGCCACATATCCGTGTGGGACCTGCGCGGGTTCAAGAGGCTCGGCGAGTGCTCGGCGCCCGACACCACGTACCTGCAGTGGGACCCGCGCGGCGAGACCTTCCTCACCGCCACCACGTACCCGAGGCTCACTGTTGGCAATGGGTGAGAATCAGAATACGCCTAATACTAAGTTTAATGTTTGTGTAATAGTTACGCCGCAACTACTAGGCGTTTTTTGATAACATTTCATATACATAGTCTAATAGCTTTTTCATCATTAAAAAATAATGTGTCTAGATTCCATGTTTATTTATTTCATTCGATATTCTTTAACTCTAAGTAAAAATAAATTAAGACATACAAACTTTAAAATGATTATAAATTTTGGCTTGTAAATAGTATGCATTTAGCAACGAAAAATATCAGTTTATTATTATTAATCATTACGAAATATGAAAAATAATACTTCTTTAAAATAAAAAATAACTAAAACGTGATATCCAGTATGAAAAATAAATAATATTAATTTTGGAAATATTTCATATCATATGCAAATTACTAAAAAAAATTGTCTAATAAAACTCCACACAATAATAACTAATATAATTATAATAATAAGACGTGAATATAACATCATACCTATTTCAGGTACAAAATATGGCACTACACCGGTGCGCTAATGCACAAACGGGCTTGCGTGGAAAAGGAGAACTTGCTGTCAATCATTTGGAGACCAGGCTCGTACCCAAAGAGTGAACTATCCAAAACGGCTCCCAAGGGCATAGAGGATGGGGCTCCGAAGGCTGTGGGTGCATACCGGCCCCCCGCAGCCAGGAACAAGCCTTCCACGTTCACGTTACATGAGCATGAGAAGCCGCACCGCCCTGGACAGAATGCTGATGGTATTTACTATTTATATATGTATATTTATTTATTTGTTTACACTTTTCCTGTTGATATAATGAGAGTTAATTTTACAATAGATATATGTACTTGCATACCTATATTAGAAAGAGGAAAGATTCGATTTTTTACTTGTTTGAATTGAATAGACGTCGAAACTTCTGGACTGATTTGGAAAATTCTTTGAACATTGGGATCTTATTATCCCTGAAGAAGATAAATATAACATTATACTACGGGTGCAATAGTCATTAGTATTTTTAAATGAAAATTCCTTATACCCTGTAATATTTAATAATATTAATTTACAATCCAAAAAAATAACTCTAATGTTTCATTTTCTGTAAATTTAACAAAACTCACAACTTGCATTTAATAAAACAGTTATAAAATTATAAAATATATTAAAGTATAATTTTAATATAACAGCTGCGCCATCAAAGCAAGCAATAAAGCAAAAGGAAAAACGCGAAGCTCGCAAGGCTCGGAAGGCGGAGGAAAAGGCGACTGAGAAGGGGGACACTCCCCCCACCACCCCCTCCAGCAGGCCGCCTTTCGTGTCCACGGGAGACCCGGAGAAGGATAAAAAGATTAAGAATATTAATAAGGTAAATGCTTACTAATTCCATGAATGAGAAAGCAACTTTGTTTGCCTGTATGTCTGTGAAGAACACGCCTAAATCACTGAACCGATTTGGATAAAATTTTTGTACAGATTGATTGAAACCGGAAAAATAATATAATAGAATAGCTTTTATCCGGAAAATCACGGGATTTCAACCTTGGGAATGGAGATATAAGCGGATGAAACCGCGGGCTACAGCTGTTATTATCATACATCGATAAAAATCATTTTCTCATATTAATTTTCTTGTGTCTTTATTAAAGTCTCATGTTATGTCAATATAACATTTTGGTGTACTTTTGATAGGACAAGTTGCATTTGGCTATAGATAAATACATTTGAAAACAATATTCACACATATATTTTTAAAATTGAAAAAAAATGAGTATAATATTATGTTACTAAGAAAGTAGCTATGATAAGGCCTTTATTCTGAAGAATAAAATTTGCATAAAAGAAACGGAAAAGTAAGTCAATGTCTGGAAATTAAAGTTGAAGTTGTTTTTAGGAATATATAATATGTATTTAATAACATATGAAAGGCAATTCTAAAATAAGCAGTGCTTTAAATAATGCGTTGTATTTTACAGAAACTAAGTGACATAGACAAGCTAAAACAGCAGAAGGCAGCTGGAAAACAATTGGAACTCAACCAGCTAGCGAAGATCGACAACGAAGCCGCGTTGTTACAAGAACTCAAGCAACTCCAATTATGATGCAATACTATATATTTGATTTTACAACGCATTTCGCTCAGAATAGATATATACTAACAAGAATATTATAATTAGTTAAGCGCTATAGTAAACAATTGTTAAGCATTTTTCAATCTAGCAATACTTTACTTAATGTTATGTAAGTTTTTGACTTGTTTTTTATATTTCGCTTTACTTCTATTAAGCTTTGGTGTTTCTGTTTTTGATTGGATTATGTTGAACTAATAACTTATAAATCCTGATTTGTGATGATTGCTGTTGTTTCAAATAATTTGTTGCAAATGTACTGAAAGTGACGGAATGTAAAATATGTGAATTATATTTTTATATAATCTTGTCGAAGGAGTGCGCAACATGCTACTTAATTATAGCAGTTATGTATAATGGAAATCTATTACTGTTTAAATAAAATAAAAATTGAATAAACGGTTTTTTTATTTATTTCCTTCCTAATTTGATACCGAATTATTACTATAAAACATGTCAATGACATGAGTTTATTAAAAAACAAAAGATAAATTGATATAATAATAAAAGAACCGAAATACCTATATTTCATTAGTGAATTAATACCAGACTAAGTAAAATACCAAAAAACCGACTAAATAGTAATAATATCATCTACGATGTTACAACATAGCTCAATGCTTACAACACCACACCGTTCGAATCTAGTTTATCTATTGATATTTTTATTTACACAAATATTATGGTCAGTGTGATAGGAAATGTATCCACAATACGCATTTCGGGTCTATTTTTACACATTTGATAAGGCAGTTGTTATTTAATTGCACTTGTCCCAATACTATACTAATATTGATACCGCTCTAAATAAACAATAAAAGAAAATTTTATTCACAATTCATTATTTTGTCAATTTAATCAGGTAATTCGATAACCATATTAATAAATCTACTTATTCGTAACGCAAGAATAGCAAAAAGATATTTCTATTTACATTTAAATAAACCATCTAAACAAAATATCACGATATACAGGACCTCAAAATATTACCAAACGGTTCCCTTCGGAAGTTTTTATTTACACCCGATAAGATATCGATAAATTGATGTGAGGTAGGCGCATATTGTAGTTAGTTTCAAGTCCGCGGTATAAAGACACGCCGATAACTGATTAGTGAGACCTATAATAAATTAAATGTCCTTATAATGGACAGACAGACTGAAGATTCTGACGACTGTGCACAACTCATTCCGGATGATTCAAGGCCTAGGTTTGCGATCGGTGAAAATATGGCTTCGTCGAGTGACACAATTGTGTTTGATACAAAGTTAATGAAAACGTCAACACAGGCTGAGGAACTGGCGGCCACGTGGGGTGGAAGATGTTCCTTACCTGATTCGAGTAGATTAAGAAGGGCGCACTCCTGGTCCGGAGGACCACCAGACGATGTTGCCTCCAAGATTAGAATTCTAAGAGAACGGTAAGTACGATTGACATTGGATGCTAACAGTTCCATGTAAATACAATACCTACCTAAACATTTTTTATAGTATACAAAATTAATATCATGATCACCGTATAGGAATAAGGAAAATTATGAGTACGCAAGGGCACAGAAATTAAATTAAATACATACCCTTATAAAAATGTATTGTAACAATACATTATAAAAAGGAATGCAATATTCGTATTGATAGAAAACTTTTTAAATCTACGTATCAGACTATGTATACATCAAACTCAAAACAGAAATCGTTATTGAAATAGGCTACTTGTGTTAAAATACAACGTATTTTATCGGCTTTATAAATATTAACTGATAATGGATTGTATATAATTTATAGCAATGAATAAAAGTGTTTCTACAACTGTGTCATAAAAACTTTTGAAGTGAAAAATTAATTAAAATTTTAATTGTAAAATGATCATAATTACGACTCCTAACCCTGACATCTTATACATAAACCGCATTCGCGTCATAGCTGACCTGAACTTACCTCAGATCTACGGACGACCTTAGCAATTTCATTATTTATTAGAAATGCATAATTAGTTAAGACACAGCTAGGTTGTAAGAAATGTAGCAGAAATAAGTTATACTTTTGCATGTTTTCAACGCAAGACCTTAAAAGAAATTTCAACGTCGTCTTCTATAGAATTCTAACTAGAACAGGCTTGTCAACGTTTGTAATAAGTACTAAGTGCGTCCGGTTAATTGTGCAGACGTTTCTAGCTAATTTTTATCATGCTCTTTTCTTTTTCCTAAAATAAAGCAAGGTTTACATTTTTGTTCCTGCTTTCTTAAAATCTCTTATGTTTTTAAGTGTGTGAATTGCGTATTATCATACCATTCAATATCTGCTCAGCTTGTGTCACATTTATTTTAAAAGTAACAATTATATGGCAACTATAAACAAGTTAGTTAGAATTATTTAAAATATAAATATAAAATCTCCCTCAAAGTTATATATCAGTATTTTTAAACTAAGTAGATAAGATTTAACCGCCTTGTTAGTATTATTTTAAGTGTGTTCCATTTAAACTTCAGTGGCCGCCCAAACTGAATTTCATATTGGAGATCATTGTAATAAATATTTTTTAACTCTGAAACTCGCATCGAAATTTCTTCAGTAAGTATTCTACGAAGTTTGAACAAACCAACATAAAATTTTCTAATTCTGTTTAGAGAGCCTGGCTAGGTTAGGTAATAATGTAAATGACTTTGAAATATAAAATGATTATTTTTTCAGATTAGTACGCACACAAACAAAACTCCGTCCAGGAGCCATCCGCCACTTCTCACATTCGCAAAGACTTACTTTATTCTCCCTCGCTTTGGTTGATTTCATGAGCTTCTGCTCGATGAGTATTATGGCGCCCTTCTTCCCAAGAGAGGCCACTGAAAAGGGCCTATCAAACACTATGTGTGGGATTGTGTTCAGTTTTTATGCGGTCATCATGTTTATAACGTCACCGCTATTTGGAAAATTTGTAAGTATTTTAAGCGTTTAAATCCACTTGTCTCAGTTTCTCTATTTGGTACTAGACACAAAGGTGAAAGTAACATTTCCTGTACTTCTTTTATCTAATATAGCCATACCCAAAGTCTCTGCGGGGCTCTGGGCCTCCGCAAAATCTTGGTGAGGGCTTCGCGAAAACGATTCTCCATAGATTTATAAAAAAAGAAACAGTTTCAATCCTCTCATAAGATTTTTGCTTTTCTACATTTTCTACATTATCCGTTCCGTCGAAAACTTCGCAGTTCCGCCACCATAGAAGAGCCGCTGATGAAATCAAATAACTCTAAGTGGTATAAAACATAACCAAAAAAAACAAAACTTTATAAGTAGGTATATGATATTAATAATGGTTTTGACTTTAAAATTATCAAAACAATTATTATTTGCAGATGAGTAAGTTAATTAATAATTACTATTTTATTCTCCATGTGTGTGTCATATCTTTATTATTCGCTCCTAGACGAGCGCGTTGCATAGGAATTTTCCGAAAATAATCATATCATATCAAAGGGGTCTAATAATAGAGACAATGACAATAATTATGTTATGAATCAGAATTTATGCGTAGGAATCCAATAGATAGCATTCCTTGGGGAGAGTGATCCATAAATAATACGGTGATACGAGTGCTTCAATATTATCTGATACGTACAATACAACGGCAAATGTGTGTATTATAAGTACATTTGCATTTCGTATTTAATTAATCACTTTATAATAATACTAGTTTCCAGCCCACGGCTTCGCTTGCGAGGTCAACATAATTCGGAATTTAGTAGAGGTGCGCGCACATTGTGAGATTTTGGTTAACTAGAAAAAATCTCAGTGGTCCTGCGGTAATCGACATTATTTTAATTTTTGGTGCGTCACAGGCAATGTTAACATACACGTTATGCATTGAAAATCAAATGTAGAACTGGTAAAAAATCGACTAAATAACAAAAGATTAAGAAAAAAATAATAATAACTCCATGATAACGTCTTAATTTTTGCGTCAAGAGTATAAAAAGGCATGTCCGCAACTCAACCAAAATGTTCAATGTACATTTTCGTGCGGTATGACATTTTTACGACTTTAGAAGCCTATTTCTCATAAAATATTTATTTTAAAATAGTTCTATTTCGTTTAAAGACCTTTTTTTATCCTTCAGTTACTTGTGTGGAGAGCCATCCCTAAAATATATTTTTCAAATAAAATGTAGCCTATAAGGTGCAAAGCCTAACGTTGATCTATCAGCAAATGAAATTTTATCAAAATCTGCCCAGTGGTTTTTACATGATTGACGCACATACAAACAGATAAACAGAAAATACTACTTTATTACTTTTTATTATATGTATAGACAATTCTACTATAGGTTAATTTTTTTTGGTATATAATCGATAGAATAGAGACACATTGTAAGGTCCGTAAGTAAAACGACTCATTTTATTATTATAGTAACTCGGCATAAATGTCTGAATATGATATGGCCAATTCATTGTCCAATATGCAACCCAATATAATATTATGATTTGACAAATATGGATGTGACCCATTCCCAACTCCAAATATTTTAAACTTTGACATAACGTTTTATTTCACAATTTACTATGCTGGTGCTGAATTTGTATTTTTTATTTTCACAGCTGCCGACGATAGGTGTAAAATTTATGTTTACCGCAGGATTGTTTATGGCTGGCTCCTGTAATGTGATATTTGGGTAAGCAACTATTAGACAAAGAATGCACAAATTCAATATTTGAAATTATATACTTTCTTACAAAATTAATCGTATGTCTTTTTGAAATTGCAGATCGTTGGCCCTAATAGAGAACCCCACAACTTTTTTAGTGTTATGTTTCGTGGTGCGTGGATTAGAAGCTCTTGGGGCCAGTGCTTATTCTACGGCAAGCTACGTGTATGTTGTGAATGTATTCCCAGACACCATAGGCTCAGTGCTAGGCATTTTGGAAACGTTCGTGGGCCTTGGCATGTCTGTCGGACCCGCGATTGGGGGCTTATTATATTCGGTATGAATTTTATTTGACGCCACGTTAGTTCGCTACACATCAATAAAAAAATTTTAACTTCTAATTTTTAACTTTTCTTTATTTAACTAATTTTGGTAGAGTACTGAAATAAATAATGTTTCAGGTAGATTGGGGGCTTTGGTTTACCATTCTATAGTCTCGGCATTGTTATGGTGATGACTGTTCCCATAAACATGATTTTTCTACCGGACTGCGAAGGTAAGCATTGTTTTCTCCGAAATAGATCACACTGTATAGGCCAACCGGCCTATAAAACTTACATTTTTACAAGCAACGAATTAAAAAATAATAATGCATAATTTGAATTACTGTCCGATGTTTTATATTTGTGATGCCACATAAGTTATATTGTATTATTGTTTTTTGTTTTACAGAATACGTGTCTGGTTCTAAAACAGCTTCAATATTACGACTTTTCACAATTCCCTCAATTATTATAACTGGTCTGGTGATCGTCATAGTGTCCAATACTTGGGCGTTCTTGGACCCAACACTAGAGCCACACTTACGGCAGTTTGAGTTGTCTACGAAACAGATTGGATTGATTTTTCTACTGCTTTCTAGTCTTTATGGAATATTTAGCCCAATATGGGGTTGGGTTGCTGATCGGTAAGATGCCATGCGATGCTTAATTCTAGTGATTTCTACACAAAAGGACAAAGTAATAATAACTTTTAGACTTTGCCTTTACCTATGTTCAATTTATGAAGATGTTGCACCGACATTGATTGGTTTTGAAATATAAATTAAGTGTGATGAGGTCGGTTCTATTTTTTGGGAAAAAGTTATTATTTTTCCATTTTTATTACCCTTCACATCAGATCTAGTCACAATGTCTTAGAGTTAGGGTTCATTAAGTGGGTATATTATTAAAACTTAACCGCTCGAGGAGTTCCTTAGAATATCTTCCATATGGATGATCAGACTTAAACAAATTTGAGGGACTTATGGGACCAACTAACACTATCTTCTAATAATCTTTCGAATGCTAAGTGCAAAGTTGAGAACCTACTCTTTTTTTGAACTTTGTTAAATACAATCTTGAATACTCAAAACTTATATCGAATACTTGAATTTGTCTGTATCAGTTTTGACCTTTTGCAAGTCTCTTGGGCTTTGTTACTTTGAAACTTAGAAAATTGGTCTCGATAGACTTAGAATAACTACGGATAACTGTTTTGGATAGTATTAGAGGTAGAGGTAGGTATTTTATTTTATTTATTTTTTTGTTACAGAGTACATAACCATTGGTGCATGATGGTTTGGGGTCTCTTCTTGTCAACTCTCGGCTTACTTTTATTAGGCCCTTGCCCATTTATTCCTGGATTGCCAAAGTATGTGAGGATTCGTTAAATTAAGTTAAAACCTTACAGTTTCAGAAAACTGCATAAAACTATTACTTAACATTTCAAAAAATTGATCAATTTATATGTAATTGTAGTTACATTATAATTATTAATTTTCAGGGATCTATGGCTTGACCTCGTAGCGTTATCCATTCTGGGAATGTCCGTCGCATTGACTCTTCTACCGACATTCCAAGGAGTATTAACTAGTTCAATGTAAGTTCTATTCTATTTTATCTAAATTATAATTAGGGATTCGTCAGACAGAAACTTTCTACTACTTTCGCATTTATTTCGCTTAAATTAATGATTTTGGATAATAGGGTAAAATTGCATTATACATTCGATCAAGATCTTGTAAAATGATCTAGTTAATATTACAAAGTGAAGGAAAGGCGGCCTTAGAACGTAATACATCAGCTTGGGAAAAACCTAAGTAGACATGGATCCTAGAGACAAAGAATCAGACCTTAGAACTTCCGGAAGGTAGTTCAGAAGTGTTTCTGAATGATTAAATTTAGATATTCAGAAGGGATATTGCAGATTAATCGCAGTATTCGAATGTATAAATCTAGAATGCAATTCTCTCTTAATTAAAAACCTTAAAAATTTTTAATAAAGCAATTTTTATGGGAGGGCCTTGCATTCTGAGGCCCTGAATGCAGGAGCTAAACACAAATAAAAATTTATGAATTTCAATGTGATCCACTGTAATTTGTAACCATTAATCTATTATTTGATAAATAGATAACGTTTTAATTTTATTTTTTAATGATTGTTATACAGATATGAAGGTGGTTGTCCCGAGGCGATCGCGACATACAGTGCCGTAGCAGGCGTGTGGTCGTGCTGTTATTCCCTGGGCGAGGTGTTGGGACCGGCTGTGGGCGGCGCGCTGGCCGAACGATACGGCTTCCCCTTCTGCGCGACGCTGTGCGCTGCTGCCTGCTTTACTATGGTAGGCTATTTGGGTGAAGCAAGTAAAGGCGTATGCAGTGTGCGGATTTTAAGTGATAACGATTGCCTGCTTTAACATAAAAAAGACTTATAATTACAATAGGTCACAAGTAGTAAAACTTATATAAATAGTAATTTGGAACATGGATGTTTGTATGATAGCAGATATCGTTCTTATCGATTTCTTTCCAAATAATAAACCCATCGTAACCTACAATATCTATCCTAGGTTATCTAAATCATAAATAATTTATTCATTTGTATTGCAACGGATTGTCACATTGTACCTTTTACGGCCGCGGCCTAAAAGGTACAATTTAATTTTTTTATAGGCTATTACAATAATTAAACTACTGTAATTAAACGGCGTTTAAATTTTCTTATAGGTTATTACAATAATTAAACTACTGTAATTAAGTACCTATATTTTCGATTTCTGCCACGGATATTTATGGGCGGATTTATTTTATCTTACTCGAGCGCGTTAGAAAATCATACTTAAAACAATTAAAAGAGAAACCTCGTTAGCAAATCCAAAAATCCCCTTTTGGCTTTCCCTACTGCTTATAAACTCACACGCTTCGTTGCTTGCCTCACTAAAAAGTAAAATTCAATATAGCGTATGTACTAATATTCAAGTGAACTAACCTGTGTCATTTTTTATTTTAGGGGGTTGTAACATTAACATTTTTTTCCTTGCGTGAAAGCTCGAAGTGGATCGACGAAGCGGATTCCATCACGGAATCCTTACCGTACACCGACTCGACTTGGAACAGCAACAACTTCTGCAGGTCTCGGAGTGCGCCGCCATGCCAGTATGCAGAATATTCTCCATTAATCACGCCTCCACCTAGCTGTTATAGAAACGGTAAATTTATAAAGATTTATAAATAGAACAGTTTAAAAGTAACAACTTCTGCGAGTTAGTTATAGATTACAAAATAAGACGACAGGAACGAATTCGAACGTCTCATTTACCTATATGATAAAATATCCTAAAATAAAATATAATAGTGAATTGAATTCAAAACTCCAGCCTTTCTTGAAGTGACATACCTTAAACTAAACATTGGTTTTTATATAACACGCTTTATAAGATAAAATTTGATAAAATATTTATTATCATTTCAGGTCCATCCAAGTACGGTACTACATCTCAAAAATTATGTTTGTTGCATAGCAAAAGCAAGAAAAGTGGGTCAGCCAGCGTCGCCGAAATCTTAGAGTACATACTCAAATTCCAGTTCTTAACAAATATTTATGTTAAAATATGGAGACTTAAAAATAGGCACAAATATAGACCGTTACAAAGTGAAGAATTATACCAAAATTATTTGGATCCTGAAAATGAAAGTAATGAAAAAACACTTGAAGAATCGAAAGTTGATATGAATGAATGCATTAATACGATTAACAATAATAATGATTTACCTGATGAAGACAGATATTGTAGCTTCATTGACAACGCTATTTTTGGCCCGGCCTCAAAAACAAACAATAGCTTGATTATGAAACGAAATAATACGGGTCTCGTCGCGAAATTAGCAAATAACAAGGAGGAGGCGAGCCCGACTGATGAGATAATAAAACATAACCTACAAAAAGTTCTTTTTTACGAACAAAATAATCCATGTTTGTTTGCAGACGACATTTTTGTAAGTGTATTTTTTATAAATATTTTTAATAAATTCTCGCTATATCTTTGGAGATTTTTGCGCGATTATAAACACTGTATCAAACTATAGAATAAATATCATTAAATGTTTCTGATGAATTTGGTTGGACGAACGTAATTATTTTTTGCTAATTTATGATCGTTATAAAAAGTTTAAAACGAACAGTATCCGTCTATCAAAAGTTTGCACATTATCTTACTGTGAAATCAAAAAACATTTAAATTACCATCAATTAATTTTCAATATTTCTTTTTTTCAGAATGGTTGCGAGTGTAAGGACGGCATCACATTTGTCCGAGGCACAGTGACAGTTTCATCTACAGGCGCCTGTGAAGTATAATTAAAAATTGTCAATAATAAATTAATGTAACATTTTAATCGAATAACTTCAATCATTGTAAATTACTATATATTTAATTTAATTAAGATAGTTCCAGCTAAATATATTTTTTTTTATAAGTAACTCTCGAATTTTCTTGGCCCTGCCGTTTAGGAAGAGCGAAAATATTTTCCACATTCCACATTTTACCAGGACATAAGAAAGAAACGGAGTTCATTTCATACAAACAACCCTTGCTGGCTTCTTATCACCCCCGTTAAATGTCCTATTTCTATCTCTTTCCTGTCCATAGCGCCAAATGAAAACCACAAAGCACTGCACACACTTGTATCTCAAGCCTCTTTTTCAAGTATCTACTCTGTACATACCTACCAAAAGTTATAAAACAATTCTTTTTAGAAGAAAGTATGATTTATCTGTAACCTAAAAATAAAAAGAAACCTCATTTTTTAAACAAACATTTAATGTACCTTTTTAAATTACAATGTTATATTCACCACTAGCGACCCGCCCCGGCTTCGCACGGGTGCAATGCTGATAAAAACCTTCCTCATGAGTTACTCTATCTATTAAAAAAAACCGCATCAAAATCCGTTGCGTAGTTTTAAAGATTTGAGCGTTCATAGGGACATACAACATGACACATGACAGAAAAAGCGACTTTGTTTTATACTATGTATAGTGATTACAAGTTTCGCATCAAGTTAAAAAAATATATAATAAAAGCAACGGCTTTTAAGGCTCTAATGCTGTAAACTATTTTATAAAGCGCCATTATTCGTACAATGTGTATGCTTCCGAAATTTTCGTACGAATATACATCATCCTCTAATCTTATGCTCTCCTAGTAAAAACGACCTCCAGTGACGTTTTCCCGACATTTCCATGGCAACATCATTCCGCATTGAGCAAAATTTCACATGAAATCCTCAGATTTCCAGTTAAGGCTTTTCACGTTCATGAATAGGAAGGCTCTATACTTTTTTTCATGAGAAATCTTCAAGGCATTGCAATTGGCAAGGCTACGACTCTGCTACGAGCGGAGCTACGAATGGTAAAGGACATTTCTACAAGGATATCATAAAATGCAAGCAGTCAATTTTCAGATTATAATAGAGGGTCTGAGGGAGGTTGATAGGAAAAAATAACTTTGTAATTCAAATATTGCAACCCTATGAAAGCCGTTTATAAATAAATGTATTACGTACAAATAAATCCCTAAACAGCATAACATGTGTTATTATGTAATGGATAAACACGCACAATGCTTTGTTATGTAGCAGACAGAAAGTCTAGATGTGTGTTAAAAATGCACAATGACATAAAACGACTACAATAAATTCATTTAAATCTAAATCTATATAAAAATACCTGATATTTAGCAACGCTCATAGGGTGGTGATTTAAATACGGTTGAAATGAGGGTGAGGGTGTAAACCGAACGGGAGGCACCCACCCTCCTGTGTTTGTGCGGAAGGTCTGTCGATATCCCTGTCCTCTTCTCTGGAAATATCGAGTTCCTATTGAACTATGCGCTCCTAGTACTGTTCCTGGCAATGTGGGGTAAGAAAATGGTAACGTAAGGGTTGCATCTTCATTTAAAAATATAAAACTATCCATTGGCTAATATGATCAATTTAAAAAATCTAAGAAATAAGTAGACATCAATTATTCATAGGATTTATATTCTGACATTTTTTTAACTTAAATAATGCACCGTAAATGGGGGGTGGAACTAATTAATATTGTACATTATCGTCATTGTTTTCAAATATTTATCTTATGCGTAAGCTGCTTTTTGTATCCTACAATGTAGACAAAATACTATTAATTAAACATAAATTTTGTGTGCTAATTAAAACATAAACGTAAGTTGTATTTACATCCAGGCCATGCAAAAATCATCTTGTTCTTCACAACACACAACGTATAAGGCACAAGTTATAGGCCTACATAAAAAACAACCCAATAAAATTACATTCTATTGTAGCTAATAAAAAATAATAATAATTGTCAGATAGGTATCATTTGATACCATAGCAGACCCTGTTTATCGATCCCAATTAATTGATCGATGCTCTAATTTATGTTCGTGAATCATTAGGTACATAGTTACCGCCAACATGCCCCATGTATTCATTTCATGACATACATTTGCAGTAAATGGTGTTCGATATGAAGCTAACCATATTGTGTATTGTTTTTCTATTTGCCACGGTATATTCAAACAAGGAGGAAATAAAATGTGAGGAAGTAACCGTACATAACAAGCCACATAAAAAGCACGTTTTGAGCATGGGACTTAACCGCCCCTATCAACTCGCTTATGACAAACATCAGCACCGCCTATTTTTTAGTCATAATATCGGCCTGGATAATGAAGATTCGTTTGAAATCGTTTACATAGAAAAAGGAGAAATGATTCCCAAAATAGTGCATAAGGTAAAAAATGGATTCGCTATTGCTATTGACAACAAAGATGGAGTAATTTATTACGGAGGAAGTGAAGGGATTCAGAAAGAGAATTTGAAAGAAAAAAATGCCACCGTTCATGAAGTATTAAAAAATCATAATGTGTGGGATATGTTTTATAAGCATGCCCTTTATTTTATAACTTATCCATTGCAGCATCTTTACAAATTGTCAGTAAAAAACGAAGTTGAACATCAGAAACGTATCCACGAAGAAATTTATCAGTTTATCATCGATGGTCATGATGACATTTTCATAACCAATAAGACAGGATTATTTTTGATAAAAAATGGTACAGATGAAAGAATTCCTTATCAAGGTCCTAAAGTGTTTCGCGCTCTAGAAGTCAATAACGAAGGCAAAGCTCATTTTTGTGCTAAAAACGGAATTTACGTGGCCAATAAAACCAATCATTCCTTGGTTATGATAGCACAGGTCAAACATATTTTCGGGATAACCTTTGATAATGATGATAATATAATTTATTCCGACCCGCATGAAATAGTTAAGTTGTTACCTGGAAATTGTAAGTAAATTGTACCTTTACCTACAATCAATAATTGACTTAATTAAAATATTATAATGAAATGTTTTTTATTATATTTTGTTTAAATAAACACATTACGTCAACTTTTACCACATCAATTTTCTTTTTTAATCCTTTTTTAGATAAAGTTCAAACGTTTTTCAAATCCTTCTCAAGTAAGTATACTATAACAACGTTTAACATCTATTAGATTAAAATAACCTTAACAAGCTCACCTACACAATTTACTAGTATATAAATAGAAATTTCTATTTGCGAATATTGAAGAGAAATGTTAGCAAATGTTTTCACCAAGAACCTACGTAGGCGAAGACTTTGTTTACAAAATTAAAGGAGGAGCCCAACTCCGTAATTAGATTTACTAGTAAAACAACTAAAGAAGCCAGAAAAGTATCAGTTGCTTTTCATAGCACTCAATTATTCTATAAAAAATCACATAATCTCATTTACGCCCTAAACACGAGTTTATTTTTATTTATCAGGTAATTTTTATTGGCTTCTCTGACGATGAGTGTTGTGCTTTCACTTTCTTATTATTTTAATCGCGTTGATTTACTTATTAACTATTATATAAACTATTATATGTAATTGTTTGTATTAACAAACAATGAATATTACCTACGCTTTAGCATACCTACAAATGATTGTTAATCGGATGTTTCGTATGATGGTATGATCTATCTTCAATAGGTATCTACTGTTTCCTTACATTTAAAGTGTTGTACGAGATATCTCTTTATAATAAAACCATTTATTTGTCTTTCTAGAGGAAACCAGATTAAACTTTCTTAAAACTAGAATTTACTAGTATAAATTGTCGAGTAAATTGCACAGCGTTTAAAGAATGATTTTACTAATCGAAAGTGTTTTAACAAAGAATTGAATTAATATTATTAAAACCTAGACAACACAAGAAGACAGGCAATCTGGGATTAAATTCTTTGACAATACAGAAAAAGGTAATTCATCAGTTGTTCCACTTAAATTGGCGGGATGTGTCTCAACTTTGCGAATTGCTTTTGATTGTATCATATAAATAAAGAAGTGATCTCTAGTTAGAACTAGTTTAGTGTAACAGTCAATATGTCCAATAGCAGCTTTGTAGCTAGAATATTCTTCTTTTAACGAACGTGTACAGTACTAGAATGACGACTTTTATCTATAGACAGATCTGCATAGTCCACATTTTTCATTTTACGTGGGATTTGTGTGAAAATATTGTAATCAGAACTATAATAGCATTTAATTACTATGAATGTTTGGGCGCATGTTGCAATTGCATATTATCTCAAAGGTCTTGATTTGCGTAGCAAAAATATTCAAGATCTTTGTATAGAATGTTTTATCTAGAAGGTAATGCCAAAATAAAAAAAAATTGAATTTAATAAATATATTATAATTTATTGTCAGATCTTTGTTATTCATAGTATTATTCTAACATGGTA
>LQNK01000523.1:870547-885349 GCA_001586405.1 Phoebis sennae
ACACTTTTGTTATATTTAATGTAGGACATACTTCGAACTTAAACCTTTTACTAGATATATTTTTACAAACGTACGTTTCTAAATCTTAAAAATTGTCATACCACCTCTACTTCGAAAATTCACAAAGTACGGAAATTTGTAGTCCACGCGGGCGAAGCCGCGGGCGGAAAGCTAGTTCAATTAATATTATTGAAACCTAGACAACACAAGAAGACAGGCAATCTGGGATTAAATTCTTTAACAATACAGAAAAAGGTAATTCATCAGTTGTTCCACTTAAATTGGCGGGATGTGTCTCAACTTTCCGAATTGCTTTTGATTGTACCATATAAATAAAGAAGTGATCTCTAGTTAGAACTAGTTTAGTGTAGCAGTCAATATGTCCAATAGCAGCTTTGTAGCTAGAATATTCTTCTTTTAACGAACGTGTACAGTACTAGAATGAGGACTTTTATCTATAGACAGATCTGCATAGTCCACATTTTTCATTTTACGTGGGATTTGTGTGAAAATATTGAAATCAGAACTATAATCGCATTTAATTATTGTGAATGTTTGGGCACATGTTGCAATTGCATATTATCTCAAAGGTCATGATTTGCGTAGCAAAAATATTCAAGATCTTTGTATAGAATGTTTTATCTAGAAGGTAAATGCTAAAATAAAAAAAAATAATTTAATAAATATCTTATAATTTATTGTCAGATCTTTGTTATTCATAGTATTATTCTAACATGGTACAAACAATATCAGCACTTACAGTGATGAATTATTGAATCATTTATATAAATAAATCTTTGGTAACATTTAAAATTATTTAAACAAGATTTACTAAGGTACAATATGCACTATTCTTATTCTTAAATATAATAAAAGCATGAATATTTTAAGCAATGATATCTATATCACTTGGACGGAATATAAAATAAATATTGTGGCAGTCAAACAATAAAAATAAAACGTACTTCAAATTCATATTCGTAAACTATATTCATTGAATTACACAAACATCTTTTCACTCCTTTCGAATCGGAAACTTTTCATACTAAAAATGATTAGAACGAAATTAGCAAACTGAACAAAATCGACAGTACAGAAAAAATAACACTATATAGTTGTTTCTCAGCACCATTGCCGCACACCATCCGCCTTGAGGCTACTGACAGTTTTTTGTTCTGTAACATAGAATGGACAGAGTCGATTTCCCATCGGGCCATTTGGCCTGGCTCCCGGGAGAACAGAACCGAATAGAGTTGAGCGGGCACGTTCGTAGTGCCTTCTTGACAAAAGTTTAGCACCAGATGGTCGTTGACGGCCTTCAGTACTTGAACTGTTCCCGTAAATTGTTGATACGACGGTCGTGCAGCAAGCGTACCTAAAATTATATCATATATAATAAAACATTTTGCTCAAAGTTTACAAATGTGATGAAATAACTATGAAATCATCAAACGAATAGCATAATAGTATGTAAATAAGAATGATTTAACCAATAGGTACATCTACTTGTTCATAATATGTTACGAACAATATCTTAGCAAATAGGTAACCCATATTGTATATAATATTTAAATATACTTCCAATATGAAGAAAATAAGTATTGCAGGTTCATCAAAAACTTCCCTAGTGACAACATAATATAAAATCGCCAAAAAATAGGTTGGTTTCATTTTCATGGCAAGTAGCCGGTGTTTGCCGGTGTCAAATAAAAAAAGTAGAGTCGACATTGAAAAAAATGTGAATGTTCTGGGGCACGTAATATACACCTTGTAATTACTAACGATCAACCTAACAACAATAAATGAATAAAACTAACGAATACTATAAATTACACAGTTTCCTTACCGTTTTGTACATCAAATGCTTGCCAGTAGCCAGCGGAGTCGTTTCGGAAATACAGCGCGTATTCAATTGACTGTCCCGCCTCATCCCACAGCAGCCTGAGATTTCGGTAGTCTTGTCGGAATTTGGCATTTAACGCTTGAACATGGTAGAGTTGATTGTCTGTGGAAGGCTGAAAAAACAAAAAATACAATTGAAATAAAAGCAAATAAAACTAATAAAAAATTTCCGGTCTATAACAAAAAAGGATGAAGATAATTGAAACATGTATTCTAAAGCAGTATTAATATCCCAAAATTACAATTTTGCGTGGTACAATTTATAACAGTCGCTTTTTATCATTCCGCACCTGAAAAACGGGACCCCATTACTAAGCCTCTCAGCTGTCTGTCTGTCTGTTTTTACTAGGCTGTATCTCATAAACCGTGATATCTAGAAATTTTACATTTTCACACACAATTCGAACACACAAATAAAAATACCTATATAATATGTTAGGACGCCCCTGATACGAAACCCTTCGTGCGTGAATCCGACTCGCACTTGGCCGGTTTTTTACCAATTGCTCTTATTGAGATGAAACACAACATCGTTTGTAATTATCCAAACTTAAATCATCATTGACATTGACCACTTAATTAATGTATCGATGTCTTGTTTGAGTACTTTTAAGAATTTTTTCAATAATAAAAATGTTCTCGAAGACTAATTTAGAAACAAATTGTACCATATTCTTCTAGTGGCATCAACAATGAAGTTATAATACTTCGCAATCTAGGATGCATTGTGAATGATGTGTGCTACTTGCATTGAATTTTATTGGTTCAATTGGACAGTCTGCTATTACTTTGGATCGTCATAAATTACTGAATTTTAATTGAGCTTGCTAATTCACAAAATTCTAAAATAACATTTTTGTTTCATAGTGTAACAGAATTCTTTGATACTACAAGAATTATTATATTAGTATTAAATTGTTCGTTTCAATGAATTGTGTAATTTTTACATAAAACTGTTTAGGTACGTAAGTTAATAATGTTAATAAGTTATTAATGAGTGATTAAAATTAAATTAGCTGTGTTACAGGTTTAATTTATTCCTAGCTTTCTTTGATAATGTCAAAAACAAGTAAATAATATTACAAAAATGACATTAAGAGAAAAAGGGATTAAGAGAAAACTTTAAAAAAGGGATGTTTACGTACTAATTAAAGTGCTATGTTTTTATTCATTAGATCTTCTAGCAAAGGGTTTCCTGGCACTTGGTAGAGATCACTTGAAGCGATAAAGCCGCCGATACACTATTTGATATATGTATGTCGTAGATCTTAAGTATTTGTTATTTTTATTATATAATACTTAACAAAGAGTAATTAATTAGGTAACAATGAAGTTTTGTAATACTTTTAAAACTACCTCAATTATCTCAGGAGTCCCAAAGATTAACTGGGTCATATATATTGACCTTTCAAACATGAGTCAGATGAGACACATAGGCGAGATCTGAGGTTAGTGAAAATGTTTGCTGGCCCTAATTAAGTGAACATGTCCCCTTTAAATTGGGCTATTAACGATGTCTATTCGGTCATTAAAAATTAAAAAGGGCGTTAACTTTAACACTCATGGACAATAAACAAAATATTATAAATAATAGTATGTGGTATGTTAAAATATTTGCTATTATTTATAACATCGTTGTTTTTATATAAAAGAAACACATTAAATTCGCAAGTTCCTTTTGAATAGGTCTAATGACAATCCCATTGGATCTTGAAAATAGTAACAAACAAAAATATATTTATCGTTAGTTTTTTAAGAAGTAGAGAGTGTAATAATAACTTCATAATATTTTCATCGTAAAGTACACATTTAATTTCCTACGTCATTTTTAAACATGAAATCATAATTTTATTGCCCTGTATAAATTAGGAACAGTGTCGATATTCGCGATACGAGAGGAAGTGATAAACCAGCTGACATTGCCGGATAGTTCGCATCGTGATGAACCCCTGTGACACGGGGAGTTCCCTGGTGCAATCATGAAGCAATTATTTTAATACATATGCGAAAGGATATCAACATGCTTTTGATTGATTGGTTTGATTTGTTCTACAATTTTAATATGTGAAATCTCCAGTACATTTAACGTATAGGGTATAAAATAACATTGTCTCACAGAATCTCTCTAATACAAATTATAATAATTTATTGAGAGAGGTTTTTCAATCAAAACCTGAACAGAATTAAATAAAAATCTTAAAACAGATTTCAATATGTTAAATAATAGTGAGTACACAATTCACATGTTTACATAACTATTAGAGCCCATACAATGTTACACGAGTAGTCCTCGGCCGTGACAACTGCATTGCGTTTGTAAATGTCTCGGATTTGTTTGTGAAAGACGGTCGCTTTCATTTGCAAGTTTTAAACTACTTGAAGAAGTGTGTATTAAATAAAAAATATTTTGTTGGCCATAGCACAGTATATTTTGAAAATATTTTTGGGCGTATAAACGTTGAAAAATTATTATAGAGAAGACAAAAAACCTACCCCAAACGTTGATCGTGGAAAATCATCCTCTTCCCAAATTGTAACTGTTGGGCAACTTCTGTACGTGGTAACACCTTCCTTACTCCGATGCATATAAAGTTCAATAACACTCCACTTTCCTAATACCGTTCTTATATCCAAATTATCGTATTTATGCTCTTTAAAACAGACCTCTGTATTATCTGTAGAATTTGACGTGTCTTGTCCAATTGCTACAGAAAACAGAAGCAGCAACCAAGGCAGTCTTAAAATAATCCAACCTTGAAATCCCATAATGTTGTGAGTTTCATAAATAGCTCAAATCAACATTTTATGATAACACAATCAATTACGATATTTTTGAGTATTATTTAAGGGTTTTTTTTTAGTTTTCGGATAATACCGGAATATATGTATCGCGCGTTAACAAATCGAAGACGACTGACAGTCGAAGAGCAATGCGCGCACGCTCCTGACTCACCGATTGATGTTATCTTATTTAACCCTAGACCTTATACACATTTAGAAGTCCCACGTATCTTCAAAAATAAAGATGATTATGATACAGGTATTATTTACGATGCGGTAGATTAAGAGGCTTATATACTTACAAATAAATGATATATACGTATAGTTATCATTGATTTCGCTAGTTTTGCTATATTTGTATTGTTAAAACATTTTCACTTTTTGTTATGATATAGCTATCATAAATAACATATGGTGTTATTTATACTGGAAACTTACAAGTTTTACCGATTTGGGAAATTTATTTTCATATACTATTTTTAGAGAATATAGGTAGGAATTGAACACAAGGATATATATCTTTTTAAAGGAATGAATAGAATAAATTAATTATGTTTGGAATATTTAGATTTAGGATTTAGAACAAAAACACACGCACAGTTTATTAAATGAAAGCAAAAGTACCTATCGATTGTTATTTTTTTATATTAAAAATATGACCTACATTGAGATTTATATATTGAAACTCGCGTAACATTTCGTTGGAATAAGCAATTTATTACAATTTACAATATATATATTACAATTTTCAATCTCTATCACAAAGTAATAGGTGCTTTATCAATTACTGAAACATTATTTAATAATGAAACTTATTTAATAAACCCTTTTGAAAAAAAAAATAAACTTACCTTGTCATTTGGTTCAGAAATATGAATGACAATGCAGGACCTCGCATAATCAACTCTCGCATCCCCTGCTAAATGTTGAATCATTTCCACTCCGTACCACATTCCTGTCAAGCTGTCGATCCAAATACCATTCTGGGGACTTCTATTTACGCAATAATCATTATTAAATGACATGAAAGGTCTTTCATAAGGACTTATCGGGCCGTATCCATAAGTGCCCTGGCCGTATGTCTTTCCGTAATCTGCCCCTGCGCCGTATCGCGGTGTGGTATAACCCGGCTGAAAAAAAACATTTCCAGAACCGGCGCCGCTGTAAATATTCGATCTAGTCGTTGAATGTCCCGTGTTATAATTTGGATATCTCGTCACTTCAGGGAATGGTGCTATATCACTTTGATAATTCGGTTTGTACGGAAATTGATTCTGGTTATAGAGATTGGACATCGTTGAATACGCGGGATATCTGGTTGTTTCATCGTAGCGTTGATAACTCGCACAGTGAACAGATTTGTAAAAAAGAGTTAAAATTAAAAAAATCAACATTTTAAGTTAATTTCCAAAATATCAATGATCGCGTGACGGAGCGTGCTAAGGATCTGTGACTGCTCAAGCTACTATGAGAGTGGGATATAAACTAATTAAGAATAATTGTCGTGTACGGGCTCCGGGCAAAGGTTTACAACCAACAATCCGAAACAAATGACTAACACCCCTTCCCATTTAACACTCGAAATTATCTACAATGGCCCAAATTAGTTTATATGTAGAACTTGAGTTAAATAAAAAATAACATTTTAACTAATTCATATATAATTAAAAATATTTCATATTAAGAATATTTCATACAACATTTTCTGGTTTTGACCTGTTCAGCTTCTCACTCAGGTCACTAGTCATAGACTCTATAAAATCTAATGGATGGGTGAAAATGGTTTCGAAAAATAAGTTGAAATTTATCTGCATTTAATAATAATATCAACGAAAATACTGAAAATTTAATTTTATTACATTTAATTTAGAGATACAAGATGGGATCCTATCTCGAAAAATTGCGATAATTGGAATACAATCGTACAAATGTATTCGCCTTATTCGTTATGTAAGGCCGCTGTAAAACTTTTTTACTTTTCTCTAGTAAGTACTTTCAAGATATGCAATAAAATATGGATTCAGGTAAAGGTATGTATACCTATAACTGAATCCGATCGTTATGATTCATATTTTATGGTAAGTTAAAAAAATGTAAGATTGTTTGAGTACCATATCTATAGGTAATCTAACCCCGGATCTAAGTTTATTTTAACGGGGCAAAAACTGAGAACTGCCGCTCCCCACCCGCTGTCATCATCCTAATGTCAGGAAAAAATCTATTTGCTTTTATCTAACTCAAAAATTGAAAATGCCGTCCCCACCCGCTATCATCATCTTGGCATCAGCGAAAAAAAACAAGGAGCGGTTTGCATTTTTCACTACAAATTTGAATGTTTTGCAGCTGAATTGAATTTGCGATGCGGTGATCCTTTGATTTTGTCTATTTACTCTGCGTGGTAAATTTATTTTTATCTAAAATAACCATATTCTATATATTCCATTTTAACCTAAAATAATGCCTGGGAATCAATTTACTATAGATACGGCAGGTCAAACCTTGCAATTAGACTAATTAGTGTAACTATCACTCATAGTTGAGTTCCTGTTTATCTCCTCGAAGCTGTGACCCCATCTCCGTTTGGAAGTAGAGTCAAAAGGTCACTAGTTTAGATCCTTTAAATAATTTACATGAATTAAGACCATGGAAGAATTAATTTAGTCTTTCGTACACAAATTATACTCATTCTTAAAATGAAGGCAGGTGTCCAGGATGTAACACATAATTAAGAAATAATTTAAAGATTCTTATTACACACTGTATATTTATATTTCAAATACGAAATAGATATTAAACTATTCCGAAAATACTTTAACTTATCTCTTAGTAGCTCATAATCCTTTTAATGTAAAAAAACGAAATTATTATTCAGGTTAGTCTAATGCTATCGACACCACGATATATTGGTACAACAATACCTGATATTATAAAAGTTATCAAAGAGTTTTAAGGAAATTCGAGGAAGAGTTTGGACTCCATCCGAAAAAAAAGATATTTTAAAATAAAAATGATTACATATATTTATTACATAAATATACTTATTAATAGCAAAGCAGTCTATTTTAAATTACTTAAAATTATGTACGTAATATACATATACTGGACGGTAGACATGTCATAAATTATATAGATTGAAATAACTTATATAGTGTTTGAGGCTAACATGAAAAATAGGCAAAGAATTACAATTATCATAGAACTAGAGTCTGTACATGACGCACATACAGCCGTGTAACGATATACATTTGGTAAATCAAATTTATAGAATTGCTGTTGATACTGGTACCACTCCCATCTCTCAACTCTTGAAGGGGATCTTCTCAGGACCAAGGAGAAGATTCCACCGTCGCCTATTTCTGAGCAATGGTTTAGAATAAGAGTGTATGGTGTTACTTTTAACAGCCTTATTATATCCGGATGACGTGGAGGATCATCGGGGTGCCAAACCTCTGAAAAAAGTTTATGTTCATTAAATGAAAAGTTTGTGTTTTTTTAAACACACTTTTTTTCGAAACTACTGGATGCCTTTGAAATATTGTTTCTGCTTATGCTAGGCAGGTTCAGAAATAGTATTCAGCATTAGACTCTTTCACATCCCAAATTGTGGAGGACTTAAACTGTGAATACACAAGATTGCCTATAGTGCATATTATGACGGCTTCGATTCCATTTAAATTTTAGGCAACTTAACTAAAAAAACCTCTCACCTACGCCTCTGGCCATCATTTCTCTTTCCCAAGAAGTCATAGTTTCTGCAGTCCAAAATCCAGGCTCTTCCGGATAGTATAGATAGATCTGTTCCATAGTGTGTCCATCCTCGTCCCACAATACACGAATTCGTCTTTGGCCGAATAAATCTCTTCTTACCCTCCTCTTCAGTCTTACATCAAGCCATGATCCTGCAAGTGAGTCACCAGACCATGGGTTGCTTTTTGAGGACCTCCAGTTTTGGTCTGTAAAATTTCCCTTAAGTATCTGAAAAATGAAAATTCTAAGTAAACATGTAGAGTGTAATTATAATTATTATAAATAAAAAATAACTTACAGCCCAATCCATAAAACTCTCACTGTAATTAATTTCGTCACTCGCATCTGAAATGTATAATGTGACACAGCCTACTTCATTAGGCTTGTTAGTCATATCAGGATTATGCTGAGCATAACCGACTCCGTACCACACCCCGTAGACGTCATCCACGTTGACTCTGTGTGACCAGCGAATATTATCGCCACAAAGACCTTGAACTAACGCCACACTCAAGTATAAGGGAGCCAACAGAGTAAACATGGTAACACTTGGAATATCGAAAGGAATATGGGACAAGGCGTCGGTCGTGGCCGCATCATTTAATTAGCAAATTGCTTCAGGTAGCTTAATGGCGCAATACCAACATGAATCAGAGAAAATTATCGCCAGTGCAGACTGCAGACATATAATATGGGAATATAATAAAATGTGCCCTGATAAGATATCGTACGTTCGCAATTAATACAAACGTTAAAAGATAAATACAATCGATATCAAATATATAACAGCATCATACTTAAATGGTGTTAGTGTTTATGTTACATTATAGGAAAATCGCAGATTTATGGAATTAAATCAATGCATAAATAATGTATTTCTGAGAATGTAATCTACCTAACTTAACCTAAAGATAATTCTTTACTCGTGTAAAATGATCTCCACATGCAAAATAGTAACATTACTTCAATTTTGTTAATTAGTAACGTACGTAGAAGGAAAATTTGAAGCGCGGATACAATAAATACCAAATTACATTAAGCTTTTGATTTTATATAAAATGCGAAGCCTAGTATACAATTGACTATATAGATTTGATTTACTTATTTATTACTTAATTCTGAAACATTTTGTTGAACGAAATTCTCGCCTGAACTCCTGATTGAATAGAATATCGCGTTTAAGAAATATATATATGGTACAAGTAGCTTTTAAACTTGTTATATTACTTCAATTTCTATCTTGAAAGTAATGTTTGTTTACATTTTAAGGTATATTATCGGTTCTTGTTAAAGCTATAGATACCAAAGCATTTAGATTGTTTTATTCCATAAATATTAAATTAATTCTAACTTTGTTAAGATTACTCCTTTGCTCGACCATATCAAAACGTTATATTAAACCTAACGCTATAATATTTACCGGATAAGTTTAATAGGAATCAGTGACATATTGTGAAAACCCTTACTTAAATATTCTACAATTATGCATATTTCATCATTAAAATATCTTTTACCGTTAAACAGCCTCAAAAAATAAATTAAATTGATTTACGTTTATTTCAAGTTTACTCGATAACTACTAGATTCTTAAGTGGAAATATAACTAGAAACATTCCATATCAAAGAAAGAAAGAGAGAGTAATTTCATAATTTGTATTCTTAAAATATTCGGATTCAATTCGTGGAAAAGGTTAAAATGAAACACAAAATATCAATAAACCACTTTATATGGAAATAAAAAAATATTTGCTTTATATTTTACACAATTCTTACTTAATTGATCTCCAGATTAGAACAAAAACAAACATTAATAACAACGAAGATGATTTGACACTAATTGCAGAATTTTCACAAACACGTTTTAGAGACGAGGTCGAAAGATTCTTTATGGAGAAAATGTTGTGGATGCTGGCGAGGTCTTCTGGTGTAAGCTGATTCTCATTTCTAGACAGCACCACGCTGTATAGTTGAGAGTGAGGGAGTCTCATACAAAAGTTCAGGACCAAATGGTTATGAGATACCTTCAAAACTTGTATAACTCCACCGAAGAATCGATAAATTTTATCGACAGCTAGAAATAAACAATACGTACATTAATACAGAATTGATAACACTTAAAAAGTATTCTTAAGCTGGAATACCCAAACATACGTGGAATAACGTAATAAGTGTTTAAGTAATTAATATTTATGAGTCATTGAATATATATTATAGAACATATCACTTTAAAAGATCGTAGTACATATTTTGTCATAAATGAAATTCACTGCTTCTTCAAACTTAAACAACCAACTTTGTATTATAAACTAGCGTCCCGCCTTGGCTTCGCTCGGGTGCAATGCTGATACTAAATACACTACAGAAAAACGTGTACGTTGTATATAAAAATTAAAACATTATTTTGATGCACAACTAGTATAGAAAAATAAGGCTAAGAACAAAAAAGGGATACAGTTTACTCACATCCATTTGGAACGTCAGTAGGCCAGAATCCTTTATGAGAGGTGTTGACCTTAATATGGTAGTCATCTTGCCACAGCCCCTCGTGCCACTCCAGCACGAAATGCCTTATTCTGTATTGCTCTGGCAGCCCATATGCTCTATTTATATAGGGCGAGTTCGTCAAGGGTGGATATGGCGTTGGTGGTGTAGGCTGTAAATATAAAGGCTTCTTAACATTTTTCTTTCTCCATTCTATAATTAGGCATGAATCGCTAGATGAGTATTACTAAAATTCAGCTTACGTTAGACGTTATTGAGAAAATATTTGCAGTAAGTATAGGAGATGATAGAAATGTGATAAAATCTAATCTAAACGACTGCTATTTATTGCACATAATTCTCATTAAACACAAACATAACACTGGATTTCTTTCATGAACAGTATTTTTATTAAAATTAAATTCAATTAAATATAAAAATCGCACCGAATTAAAAACCGGCACCTTTTTAGAAAATTGGTTATCAAAAGCTTAACATTCGCTAACATTACTTACAAGGTCTCTGTTTATCAATCCACCACTAACATAATCCTCAAATTTACGTATCTGTATAATTGGACAGTACGGATTATAATCTGTAGCAATATTGTTGTCCTTATGATAAATATACTCGTGTATATACCACAGACCCAAAACTGTTTCTTCGTCGAAATCTTTAATTGGATGTAAGTTTGGACAAAACTTCATATCAGTAGCACTAACAAAGGTCGCTAATGAAAGTATCACAATGAATACAGGGATCATTTTAATTAAATTAATTTAAGGTACGCACTATATGTGTAATTAAGTTTGATGCACAGAGACAAGTGGTTAATTGGATGTGATCCAGTCTCACGGATCCGCTTATGAACGTCATCCTTATGCGCTAGAATAGCAGGGACCACTTTAACCTGCTAATTGACACATGGCACACCTCGACCCCACATCCTTGTGTTTCAACTGTTTACTATTACGTGATGTTAAATCATGCAATAAAAAAACATGACAGTTTAAATAGAAGCAGCATATGTCCATCACAAGAACATAGAAAACAACCTTTCCATAAACATTTACAAATCAGGAAGAATTCTTTATTACTTTCGCTGAGTTTGCTTTTGATTATTACAATATATGATTTATTAAATATTTCTCGTTTAAAAATGAACTGGATTAACAACAAAATGTTAGCTAAATGTAATAATATTTGGTTTAAACAATATATATGCAAGTCTATTTAAATTGTGCGCCTATTTGCATTTCCGGTTATTCTTTTTGAAACATTCAAAAAATTTCGATGCATTTTAGTATCATTTGAATAATATATTATAAAATATACATTCCCTTATAACGTTAAAAGTTTAAAAGTGAAAATAAAGATAAACAAGAATAACATTAATAGTACATTATTTAAGTCTAGACCAATACTGCTAAACTAAAATAAAAGTAATGCGAATTATGATAATAAACCTCGGTCTTTTATTGATATGTTATATTAAGCACCGACACAAACAAACATAAATACTACATGAATAACAAAAACAAATGATATTTACAAACCTGCACGTAAAGTTCCTTGATGTCGATGTAGAAACATTCATTTGTATGTTCTATTCTATATTCTCCTTTTGCATGTGGAATTTTTTCGACACCATACCAAATACCAGATATTTGGTCTAAGTTTATGTCACCATAGTACGGCGATAAATCATCACAATATTTGTGATTCTCAAAATAATAGTTATTATTAGTATTATAACATTGGCACAATGTTATTAGAAGGCAAAACCATATTATTCGATGATCCATAAGGATTAATGTACGCAACCCGGATAAGGACGGATAACTTTTCGGATAAACGACAGATGAGGTACTAGGCGACTATACACTCTTGGAGTTGGTGTAAAGAATAATCGACGGATTTAGCAGAAGTGAACCGAGCCAAGACTGTAGGCGGGCCACCAAATGAAGCACACTCACTCAATTGAGACTACCTACCACACCGTTCGTAATTTACTTGTTGGGGATACATCCTCCCTTTGTTATTACGATGAGTAATGCAATTTTCCTGTCTATATAATTTTGCATTTAACTAAAGGTTACATATTATAATATGTAAAAGCGCCTTTTAAAAATAGCTCTAGGTATCCTTTGGATTTTCCTTCGTTTAAATTTAATGTATAAGTTACCTGAAGAATTTCCATCCTTAGAAACCTTAAGTTTTTGAATGCAGAAAATTTTCTCGGCATACTTATCTACCAGGGATTCAAAAACGTGAGAATGTAGCACTCGTGCAGATCAATACAGCATAATGACGTAATGTAGAGTATGTATTGATTACTCTAGATTGGGGCGCTATCATTATCGATCCAGCAGTTTCGTGTATGCGTGAACTTATAATGACAGAAAGAGAACGCCGCCAATGACGTCATTCGGTTACATCTGATTGGCTGAATATGAATGACGTAATTTTCTGCGCTGTGCTCGAGGTTGAATGTACTAGGATTGAATAAAGCAAAGAGGGTGTTTAAGCAATTATTTGTAGCCCGCTACGAGAATGAGTATTTCTATAGTTTTCACATAAAATCATAAAATCCAAAGATGTAAAAAAACAATCAAGCATGTTGGCGTTATTAATAACTAAAACATTTTTTTTTTCATTTTGAATGAATCATCATATAATACGGATTCCCTATATTGGTGTCAAATATTTCCTCAAATAATAGTAATACTTCCATTTCAATGTTTGATATGACATTACAAGTATAATTAACTTATATCATTTTTAACTTATCACTTAAACTAAAGCCACATAAATGCTCTAGCATTTCAGACAAAGTTTTACTTTAAACATATTGATTAAAATGTTTAAAATATGACCACAGACATCAACACTATTTTTAATTTCTGATAAAGAACCGCTTTAATAAATTATATAATTTATTATTAATAATGTTCAAATTAGACTAGCCGTTTTGAATTTTGATATAACTACAATTTTATTACTAAAATAAATAATAAATAAAATAACAAATTCATTTATTTCACCATAAAAGTGTATACTTCTGAAATAGTCTGTTATGTTAATTTTACGCTAAGTATAAGAGTATAGTAGTATATACTCTCTAGTAAAAGGCACGTTTGTCTTAGTGGGATCTAGAAGTTCCATGTACTTTTGCACCGGGAACACATAAGGACGAAGGGAGTTGTTACAACTAGAAGTCTAGAATTAGGTCTATAATTCATCTTCGGGCTTTTCTGTTCCCTTAGTGAATAGGTATCAAATCTTGCGAATGTTGTACTGTGTACAAGTTTCCCATATTACTAGTTCGTAATAATAGATTAGATAATTCTCTTATAAATCAATCAAAAATTGCATCAAATATTATTTTTTCAAAAACGATTTCATTATACTTTTATACTTAAACAATGAAGTATAAGGGAATATATATAAAATTATATTTTAAATGTCTGTAAAAAATTAGAATAACATAACATAACATTTAATTTTTTTATATCGATTCACAATCGATTAGATTACTTTTTTTAAACTAACGAATTTCGGTTTATATTTTTATTTAAAACTAATATGAAAAGAATTCCCATAATTTAAGTCAATGCTACAACTTGTATCTATCTATCAACTTTTCGCAAATATTGTCATGAAGCTAACGAGTGTAGCAGGCTATAGCGGGCGACGCGTAGCTCGTAGCTTATAGCAATGCTAATATGTACTACGATATTTTTATAAATTAAAATAGGTATAAATAGAATTTGATTTTCGAATATTTTTAATTATTACCTTCCTATTTCTTTCTTTTTTAATTATTTTTTTACAACAAGTTAAGATGCTAAACTAGCTACCTCGCCACAGGGTCTACGAGTGATGACGTAT
>LQNK01000523.1:885705-902175 GCA_001586405.1 Phoebis sennae
TAGAATTTGATTTTCGAATATTTTTAATTATTACCTTCCTAATTCTCTCTTTTTTAATTTTTTTTTACAAGTTAAAAATAATGCTAAACTAGCTACCTCGCCACAGGGTCTACGAGTGATGACGTATTAAATTCGCTATGACGTAATACAAAGCTACGAAGCTACCAGGATAACATGATAAATAAGGGGGAATTCAACGCCGAAGCACAACAAAGAACGCGGGCACATCGTAGATACTAGTGTGGTGCAATGGGGTAGCAGGATCGACGGCAGGTGGAATAGTTTGCTTTAACTATCGAGGGGTTGTTATTTGTGAGGGTGAGGGTACTTACAAATCGATATGAGTAAGTAGAGACAAAATTTGTAATAGTGTGTAGTGAGCACTATTAGCGGTAAACTGATTAAAAGCTCTTTACAATTAATGATACAAAAATAATGTAATTTAATTAAAATAAAATTAATTAAAATTGTCTAGTGCTTTCTTGGCAAATAAATATAACAACAAAAAGTAAGAAATATTGTTTAATCATAAAACAATAATTCCCAATATATGGGATATTTCATCATTAATGACCTCATAATAACACCATTCAACGGTATGGATGTTTATGAAATGGTTTTATTCCATTTTATTATGATCATCACAACTAATAAATTACACGTGCAAAGAATTGATAAAAACTGTGACCTATTGAAACTAAAGCTATTTATTTATAACATAAAAAGTCATCGATTCTCGGATTAAAAAAGGGTAAAAAAATTGTTTTCTATTTGTGACAATTCGTGAAAATAATAAAAATTTTGCTGTTGAATACTGGGAATAAGTTCGTGTTTTTTGTCATCTGTTACAAACTGAGTAGAATATCTTAAGTCCTCATAGTATTAATTCCATATCTACTATGATTTTGAGTGCGTATCATAATTCACGTCTATTTATAGTTATAAGACACGCAAACTATAGCAAGAATGACGTTTGCTGAATATGACAATAAAACCACTCTTCCACTAAAGCAAGGTTGACATTTAACGTGACCTTTAGAGGGAGGTCGTGTACATTCGCCTGGTGGGTACTGAGGCCAAATCAGAGGTCGATTGTATTAGGAAAGCATAGAGCAAAGTCACTCAAAGAGCCAGCTTACATAAGCTTAATATACTCTCGAGTGAAAATCTGAATGAACAGTCTCAAAGGCTAAACAACAACCATGCTACGAATTATAATTACTGATTTCATTTCTCATTGCATTGACGCACATAATATAAACAGAAAAGAGACAAACAGAAATAAATCTAACCATGGTTTTGGGGTCGGTTAAACATACATATTGTATAAATATTAAATACTCTCTTTTAATTAATTTTATTTTTAATTATTAAATCGGGCTTATTTTTATTCGTTTCTTTGTTATAATTATTTTTAAAAATTAATGAATCTTTGTGAGATCAATACTTTGTGATAATACAATAATGGAATTTAGAATAATTTATTTAAGTTTAATAATTTGTTGGTAAATTCTTTTTATTTTAGGCAAGCGATTCACCTGATGTTAAGTGACTGACCGCAGCCCATGAGGCATGAACATCTAAAACATTAAAAGTGTTGCAGATGCCTCGCCGACTTGAAGGGGAGGGGAGCGGATAAGGAGAGGATTAATGATAGGAGTTGGGAGAGAGGTAGAACAGAACAGGAGAAGAATGGGATGGGAATATAGACCTCCAGCCATCCGCTTACCGTATGAAACACAGTCCAATACTGCTTCACGCCAATCTTTTGCTGGGAGATGAGATCATTGCTGAAGATGTTATGCAGCAGAATTACTTTCTGTCAAATCTTACGACAACCACGGATAGACATAGGGAGGCGACACACATAATCTAACCCGTCGCCAGACAGGGTAAATTCTGGTTTATGTATACACATATAGGTATTTATTCCGTCGCAAAAGTTTTCCAAGAAGAAAATCGAAAGTCATAACCGAAGCAAAAGATATTACAAAAAGCGTAAATAATTCTCATGCAACATGTAATTTAATAAGTGGTAACTATGCTTATATCAATATAAAGCAAGGTATGTAAATGATGAGTCTTAGCCAAGACAAAAGATTTTTTTTACACTCAATCCATACTACGGCCAATATTGCTATATGTTTATATTTAAGCATCAATATATTTTATTGGGTAGTATTTGATCTTACGAATTGGATTTACTTGTTCTAAACGTTGTTACAGGTCGTTGCTTTTGCGGGACATTTTGTATTTACTCTTGCTTCTAGACCAAATGAGTACGTCGTGACGTTTCGTACGTTTAGTCTGTAAGAGCCATCCAGGACACAAAACTACTTTACTCAAAAATAAATCAATAGAAGCCAGGGGAGGCTTCTACCCTTCTGCAAACTGATAAACTTTTGCGAGCCCAGACGTTTGATATATCATATTGTAAGCCGTGGAAAGTTAAGCTATGTGACAAAAAATAATACCCATGTTAAGGATTAACGTTCCGAATATCACTGTATCTTATATGTAATTGCTAACGTTCCTAATGCCTATTATATTATGCTAAACTGTTACCACCTTGCCTCGAGTGTCGCTTTTCATTGTTACGTACTGAAAAAGATATACATAATTTATGAAAATAAATCAAATTAACGTACAACCTACACATCACGTGTAGATAAGTTTTTAATATGTTTAGTGTTTACTGCGATACATGGTTTATCATGTAATTATGTTAATCTAATTAAGTATCTAAGAATAAGTAAAGCCATGTTTCCCCGCCCAAGCCCGCCCAATATTGCTCTGTAGGGCGGCAACAAATTTCAAAGGGCGTCTTGAATACTAGGATACCAGAAACAGTGAGGAACGCTTTCAATACTTAGCAGATACATTATCAGGCTATACAATACCTTTACTGAGCATGCGCGAGGCTTTTACCATACGCGTTATTGGAATATTTTAAAATTCGTTTTGTAGTTTCATGAAACTATAGAGTACCTATAGAGAATTTTAATTTCCGCTTTCCAACTTCAATTTTATAGAGATGCACGAATATGTACTTGAATAGAACTAAACTTAGCCAATGTATAATAAAATACGCACTTACAATAACATAAAAAAGTAATTGACGAGAATTTCATAAAGAATGCTGAAAGATTTTATGCATACATTTACAAAAGGGAGGTTTTTAATTAACATGGCTGACGTCATGAAAGGGTATAAAGTATTATAATATTCCACGTCGAGTACATTTCACGAGATGGGGATGGGGTACCGGTTCGGGCGTACGGCGTAGGTCATGACGCGGCGCCAATGACGTCACTGTGCGGGTGGAGGGTGCGACAACCTACTGGGGTAGCTGCCCCCCAGTGAAAGTCAGCGTCAGTATGGGTTCAGACGAGATTCAGACTGCACGTTACAACAATAAAACTATCTACGTACGTTCTGTACATAACCTAAAACTTTTGTGATACAAGTTTTACAGTGCGTTAGTGCGTTCACGATTAATTCACCTTATAAAATCTTTGCTATTGCCAATTAAAGTGCTTTTGTGTATATTATAAATATTTTTTTTACCAAATTATTAAATACAAATTAACTCCATTTAATTGGAATGACTAGCAGTAGTAAAAAAAATTAAAACGTTTGATACGCTAAATATAAAATAGTAAACTCAGAAAGATTTAAACCATTTTGAACGTGGAAAGATTATAAATAGTAGATTTCCTTAAAAATGTTAAATTAAAGAGAACCTACAAGTACAGTTTCTGTTATCCGTGATTTTTATTTACAATCTAATTTCAGTGGCGATGCACGAAAGCTGCTAAAAATAGCCGGGGTTCGCGCGCTCACGTCGCCCGCAACCGGCACCCGTTTTTACTACTCACACTATTTCTGTCTAAAAAGTATTAACAAATTGTATGAACACAAAATTACATGGACTTCTTCGCAGACAATGAAAAAAGTTCGCAAAAAACGAATAGTCGCTCAGCGACAGTGAACCTAGTGTTGTTATAGTGGTTTCTTCATTTGTGCTTATTTATTTACAAAAAAACTCGCCAAAGTAAGTATTAATACTACGCAAATTAACTCGCATAAATTAGTGTAGTTGAATCTTTATCATTTCTCCTTGACATACTTCCCTTTTTGGCTTGAAATAGTGATCCAAGTGTCAATGGCCACTGACGTGAGGATCACAAATAGTCTACTCAACCATGTCCTAGTTAATCTAACTTTGGTTGAATGAATGAATGAATGAATAAAATTTTCTATGAAACTTAGTACCAAAGTTTATTTTTTTTTATATCTAATAACACTGATCAATTATTATTAGACATTTGGTCGGTACATTCAGTTTAAAAAAAAATTATATTTAAATCATACCTGGGCCAGTTATAGAAACCAATAATTTTCAAAATTGTTCAATTTGAAGCTATAAGTAATGTTGTTTTTTTTTATACAAATTCAATAAGTATAGAATTACGCTCCTTACACTAAGTAGTGAAATACTTGTATTCATTGTGGATAAATAAAATATGACTCATCTATGTATGTATATTTATTACTCTTTCAAGCAAAAATTACTGGATCTAATTCGATAGAACTTTACAATTTATAATGATTTTATCTATCTACACGCACCCCAAAAGATTTTTTGATGTTGATAAATATTCGATTATATTTGGCTTATGTTTAATAACAACTTTAAAGATACATTAAATACGCTGTTCTCTTTGAGAGCCTTGGAACCTGGCCTAAACCATTTCTCGGAGTTATCCTTTATTTTTGAAATATTAAATTTCAAATACATAACCAGGCCAATAATAGTTGTTTTGAATATACGAAAATAATCGCCACTAAGTATACAATTATCATAGCTAGATAAGCATCATGAGTTATCAATAGTAATAGACAAAAAACTAATAAAAGTGTAATAGCTTTTAAACTCTTTACTCAATTAGCATACCAGAGCTTCTTTTCGCAGTGGTATGTTGTTTTTAAAATAAGAAACCGCAAAATGAGATACGTGCACACCATTAAAATCTAAAACAAAGTATTACTTAAACTCGTTTAATTGAAATTAGCGGTACTCAAATATTTTTTGAAGGCACGTACGAAATCCGACATTACTTGGGTAGGTGTTTGACGCAAGCTGAAAACTTGTATGATGCCTCCCATATTATACCCTGACTTAAACTGCAGACTAGGCTCGTGAGTAGCGGGGCTTTTTTTATACCTGGCAGGAAGAAAGTCCCACCACAAACAACCTGTCTTTTTGAGAATATTATTTTCGGCAGGTCTAGTCCTAGCTTTCGGAATATATATTCACGATGTTTGTATAACTAGTGCTTCGCTCCGAGGTACTCTTCGCGTTGCTATTCATAAATCAAGACCTTTCGTTTGACTACACTACACTACACTCGACTAAAATTATATCATAATCATCTAATTGACACCCCCTAGCTTCTTTACCCCTCGACTAATTTTGCTCATTTTTGTACTCAAGACCAATTTCACTGATTATTTATTCTTTATAGATCAGATATATCGATTTTGTTCATCTTTGAACTCGACATTTCTTTTGTCTAAACTATTTGCCTATGAAATTTAATCAAGATCACATATACGATACTCAAGTTATCGTCAAACAAAGTATTTCATAATAAGATACAAACATACAATCACCAGGCCATCTCGACTCTTGAGACCTCGCTTCACTCGGTCAAAAACCTGCGCAAAAATGTACAAATGTGCAGGCAACCAAATGTCTGTGACACATATAGAAATACAAACAAATTGGTGGAAACAAAATCTCTAGTATTTATGAGATTTTAAATATGCAGACCTTATGGTGATGTACGCTGCATGATATTAATTTTATAAGTATTTTTATACATATTATATACTTATGTAAAAAGGTCAATTATGATATTAATTAACACTACATACTTTATAACATTTATTAGAAACTTGAACCCATTTGTCTAAAAACAAAAACAACAGCAACAGAAAATATCATATCATTAAAAATTAAAACTACAATACAAAATGTTCTAAAATAATCAAAGAAACATTGAGCGATAACAGATTGTACTTAAAAATTATAGTTATAAAATACACTTATAAAAACAAGTAGGCTACATTCTTCAAATATGATATTTTTTTGTCTAATAAAATTATATTTTATAAAATACTTATTATGTTTCGTTTAAATTATTGTAATTTTTAAGGCACATATAGAAATTCATATATTTTTGGTATAATATTTGTCGCCTTTCATAATACACATTATAAAATTATTGTAACCACCAATACAGGAAATCCTATGACTACACTTTGAATTATATAAATGGAATCATTTTTTATCATTATATTACCCTATATTTTTATGTATAGGCAACTGCTTTCTATTTTTGAGCTTCAGATTTCAGAAAATAAAAATGTAAATGTTTGATTTATAAACATACATATATTATTTTTGATGATGTCATGCCATGTGGATTATGCAATTCAAAAATACATTTATCTTTTATATAAATCTTTCTTATCTATTGTATATCATGACCATATTATTACAAAACAATTCTTATAGGAATTTGAACGAAAAATTATATAAAAAAATAAATATATAATCAAATATACTACCAACATTCAAGTACCTCAAATAAATGTAACATATGTTTTTATTTGAGCTGCAAAAGGAAGGGATTGTATACATATTAAATATATATAAATGACTAGGTCTACACAATATTAAGTACATTTATATTTTAGTAACATATATTTAAGTTTGATATTCTATCATACTTAGTGGAAGACTCGATTAAATAGTAAATATATAAATAACAGTAAAACTTCTAAAATTGTAAAGGATTTGTGACTATATCTTGTGGTTATTTGTATAACTATACATTTTTTATAAATTTAATATAATTATTTTTTTAGAATGAATACCAATTATTGATTACTGAACCATTGGGTCTAAATATTTTATAATCATAGGCCATATTTCATCAGATGTTTTTCCTTCAAAATCTTTAATAATACCTTTAGTTTTATAAAAGTCTATAACGGGTTTTGTCATATTCTCATAGATATCCAACCGTTTCTTTACAGCCTCAGGTTTGTCGTCTGGCCTCTGTATTAAATCTTCTCCAGTCACATCATCTTTACCCATAACTTTAGGTGTATTAAAGCCAATATTATAAACTCGGCCAGATGGTAAATGGACCCATCGACTTTTAACTCTATCAATGATAACATCAAAAGGCACCACTAGATTCAGAACAACATCAACCGGTTGCACTTTCCATAATGCATTAGCTTGAGCCACTGTTCTTGGAAATCCATCCAGAAGCCAAGATTTATTCTCAACTTTCTTCAGTTCCTCAACCATAAATTTAATCATAACCTCGTCAGGAACCAATCTGCCTTCATTTAAGTAACTTTTAACTTCTTTACCCAGTTCGGTTTGCTTTTCTATGTGATCTCGTAATTTATCTCCACTAGAAACGTGTGCGAAACCATATTTCTTGACTATTCTAGACGATATTGTGCCTTTGCCGGACGCAGGAGCACCCAATATTAAAGCCTTCAATATTTTTGTCTTTAACTGCATGGTTATGTGACCTTTGCCTTGAGTGTACTTTGACCAAACGTACTCGATATCTTACTTCCACAAAGTGCGATCAATGAAAAACTATACCTTTTCGTTAATCTTTTATCACTTTTTATCATTTAGAGATATAGGTAGTTAAATTTAAGAAAATGTTACCTTTACTTACACTTATAAACAGGCAACCACAATAAACTTCGAAAAATTTTCCTTACATTTATAGAACTTCACCTAGTTTGAGCTTTATAATGCAGTTAATAATGTTCTATTATAAATGTGGAAACTTAATAGAACCTTTCATGTGTGATATAATTTATAATAATCTTATAAAAAATATAATAATCTCGTAATCGCTTTGTTTTGACTTTTGAATTTCTATATGACGTTTGACATTTTTGACATTGACAAATTAAACGTTATAATCGAATGCGTTCACATTCGTTATATCTATGGTTTGCTTATCAATTTTTATCTTAGAATTTAATAATTAACCCTTTTTATTAAACGTTTCTTTATAGCGTTAATAATAATAATTTTACTCGAATACTCCTGGCACCACACTTAGTTTCTTAAAATATCAAAGTTCGTCGATACTTACTAATTTAGTCCAACTGATTCTCGTATATTTTAAGTATGCGTAAACTTTTACAGAATGGCGCTTGTTATGTTACCCTGTGACCTCCCTTGGTGGACTTCTGTTCAGCGTCACTTGAAACATCTTCTCGTAGCTTCTTCTCCTGCCAAGCTAACCGCCAATATGCTCAAAATCCACGACATGTGCAAGTAGGTGTCCATTAATTGATATGTATACCAACGCTGATTTCAAAAATATTGAATAGATACGTTATTAATAGAGATTTTTAACCAAATTGTATTATAAATATAATTATATTTGTATATGTGTTATATCACCCAAATTATTTTCTAATAAATTTGATATACAGATTTTGATGTTTTTGCTATCAGCAACAAAAAAGTTGCAAGACTAGTCTATAAGTTAAATTGATTAAAATACGATGTGTTTCAGCATTGGAATAGATCCGGACGACGATATCAAAGATCCCGAGCTTTTAAAAGGCTTAGAGCAATTTTTAGATCAGGAATTAAGCGCGGAGGAACGCAGAAACTTTTTGGATAATACAATAAGAATTATGGTGAATAGAGCACTACATCTAAAAAAGTGGCGACCACCCAAAGGGCTAATGTTTAGCTTACAACAGCAAAGTATGTTAATATCTTATATATTCCTAAATAAATTATAAGCAAAATTCGCGGCAATAGCACCTTTAATCCCAAGTTTAATTTTCGTATTATAATTTCAGGTGACATAACAGAACTCGATTATAATTTTCTGTCCTCCCTTATCGCTCACGCTTTTTTTTCAACATTTCCGAAAAGAACGCTCAAAACACATCCAACGTTACAAGACTTCAATTTTACGCATTTTTTTAAGAATTTACACAGGTACGAATTTTAATAGCAGCGAGATTTCAATAAGCAACGTATATCTACTAATATAAAGAATAAACAAATTAAAACAGCAAACGAATTAAGAATAGACAAATTCATCGTGTAATTTTTTACCAAATTGCAGAAAATCTCAACGGAGTAAATTAAAAAGTCTGTTACACTATTTCGAATGGCTCGATAAAAATTCCAATGAGGGATGTATTAAAATAAGCCGACAGGTAAAATTAATTTGTATATTTTCCTAATTTGATAATTGCCAGTACCGGTACGTTTAAAAAAAAATTGTTAATGGTAAATTTAAACTCAAAGTTTTATGTTATTTGAATTCTTCTTTTTTTGTTATTTTAAGTTTTTGACTGTACTTTTCAGGTAATGACATCAAAACAATGGCTAACAATTGAAGACTGGTTGGAATGTACGCTTCCATTATCTAAACTCATGATAAGGCATGAAGGAAGACCTGAAAGATGTGAGAGCGATGAAGCGATTAGAGTTTGCTTCGCATCTAGTCGAATAGGCGGAGATGTTCTTATAGACGGCGAATCTCAGGTATATACCGATATCATACACAAATATATGTTAAGCTATAAAAAGAGAAGATGCACAAGGTATCAAGTGGGCTGTTAGGGCCAAATCCGAAACACTGAGAGATTTTAAAACAAAGAAAAGTATAATATTATATTAGAATATTCTTTTTTTTTCTTTTTCAGGAATCATTATCGATGTTCATGATGCCAGAACTCCTGCCAGCGATGCTGTCCGTAGAAGCGTTAGAAGACAACGAAGTTTTAAAAATAGAGGGCGTTAGAATGTTTAGTCGAATAAGTGACAAAAAGTCAAAACCTAACGTAGAATTACTTAATGAACCTAAAACGGTAAAACTTTCATCACACACATATTCATATAACTTAGTTTAATACACAAATATTTAAAACATAATTAATAATTAAACCTACTTTTCTTTTCTTTAAGGTTACCGTATGTTTAATGGATGCAGAAGACTACAGCGCTCTTCCATTAGGACAATGGGAGGAAGACAATGTATTACGAGAACTCAATAAAAGCCTTTTAGCCTTCCAGCAGTCTCCAACAAAATGTCGCGATAACCAAAAACCTGAACGAAGATTATCACCCATTGGTAGGGAAACCATTCTTAAATAAGACTTTTGTTGAAAAAACTCCATTAATGAATATGCTAATTGAATTATATTAATTTTTAGGAGAATCTTTTAGCCACACGCCACCTGAAGTTGAGGCTACAGTAATGATAAAACAAGCGTCTTCCTGCAGTACAATAAATAGTTTAAATAGTAGATCTCCATCGCCACAAAATTATTGCGCAGCGACATTAAACCTCAATGATCCAAGTAGGTATAGTAAACAAAACAAAAAATTATACGGCCGTTTTTTAATAATTGCCTAAAGGAATACAATTTTTGTTAAACTACATACAAACGCGAAATACGAGTATATCGCATTTTGTTGAATTTCCATACAATCGAGACTTGTCTGTACTTTATTATGTGAAAAGAGTGTCTCTTAGGGGATAATAGCCAATGCTACATCATAGGCATCATCCAAAACAAGACTACAATAACTTTTCACCCTCAAGAGTTTATATCCAGTGGTATTAATCATGATAAATAAAGACAATTATATTTTTTAGGTGTCGAATTGCAAAAGAAAAAGTGTTGGTTATCCCCTGATGCTGAAACTCTAAACAACCGCCGAGGGAGATTTATCGTGCTTGGATCTTCCGGAGAATGTCTCCCTGTGACCAGGACTTCTGGACTTCCCCTTGCTGAAACTCAAGAAGACAGTCTTTATTCCAGTTGCAACTCAAGCGACGATGAATATCACAGTGCCAACAACAGCTTCGATGATGGTAATACATAAGAATAAAAGAAGTTATGTTCTGCCTCTGACTATAACTATAAACTAAGTTATTCTTTGAAAGAAATTTGGGTGATCCTGGCTACATATTAACAATAGTTATCAAACACACAAATTTTCATTGCATTAAAGGTACTATGTCCGAAATAAACATACTATATCCGAAATAAAACACAATGTTGCAGGTGGAAGTGAAGACGAAGGAAGAGGAGAAAGCGGACGGCCGAATTCATTCCAATATTCCAAAGAATTGTCCACTGAAGAGAGGAGATTAAGCTTTGCGTCCCGTCTTCGGGAAGCGCTGAAGAGAGAGGCTGAGAACTCTTGCACGACCAGCACTACTGGTGACTGGTCCACTGATAGCTCCAGTTATGCGGTTGGCGTTAGCATATCTGGAGCTGGAGTCAATGACAACGATATCAGGTAAGTTAACATTTGAAGTTTTGATATGAATTATTTTCTTTACGATAGCAATAACAGAAAAAACCTAATATTCTGAACCTATAGATTAATATTTTTTTTTGCAGGGTGAAACGTGGTGGTTCCGTGGGTTTTGTACTAACTGAAGAAGAGAATTTAGAAAATGGCAATAAACCCGTAAGACGTTTACTTTCAAGGAAAGAAACGGGAAATAGCTCTAAATACAGTTTTAGTACGGAATACACGTAAGTGGAACTGTAATTATACTTCGCTGTTAATGAAATAGATTTTTACATATAAATCCCAACCTTGTGTGTTACAGGTCAGAGTTAGAAGAAGTTTACGAGCAATTCAATCAATGGTTGAACGATCCTATCACTGATAATGATGCCGCCGAGAACAGAAATCGAGAACTAGACTCAAGAGATTTAGCAGTTATACGGTATATAAAATACAAAGGTTATTAATAACATTCGTACAAGAGCAATTAATTAATATCCACCGTTTTTATTTAATTTTCAGATTTGCTGGATCCTTACTAAAACGAACACTCAGTGAATCGATGGCAAGTGGTGCTACTGGTGGGACGGCGGGGGCAGAAGCAGCAGAACTTTACGGAAGGGATACTCGAGAAAGAATCGCACCACGACGACTAGCTTTAGCCGCGCGCTCACTATCACTAGAATTAGCGCGACACAGACACCGTCTTGCTGCACATTTGGTAAAATCTCCTTTTCAAATCCATGTTTATATTAACACCTCTTTCTTATTGCACTAACTGAAAAACTAATTTGTAGCGAGATAGTTTTCTTAAAGCGTTGTATATTTGTGCTTTGTTTATGTTTAACTGAAAAACTTAATATTTCTATCTAGTCATTTCTTTCTTCGCGACACATCTCCGAAATGTTATTCGCCACCATCCTGACCAACATCGAATTTTATAGTTTTGATATTTTGACAGAGACGTAAAGTAAAAGAATCCATACCCGAGGAGTTAGTACAGAGTAAAGAAAAGGAAGACGCAATAACAGAGAAAGACGTTAACAGTAATTGCTCAAGATCCCTTAGTACCTCGACAGAGACGACCTCGACACAAATAACGAATCCTAGTGTTAGGAAGAAAAAACTCAATTGGGTAGTAAACATGATCGTTGAAACCATAGAAGAGAGTGTCGAATGTGAACCTGTCACAATAAAAATAAACAAACCGAAGGTCAGACTTGCTAGTGTCTGTCGCTAATTAATTCTTCAAAAATGTTAAAACACTACCTACTAACGTAACATTTAATTGCACATCAATCCGTATATGCCAGATCATATCACAAATACATTTTATTAGCTAACGCTAAAGAAATCATGATTTAATTCACCCCAATGAAGAAAACAACTATAATCAACGGCATTATACTTATGAAATGACCCATTTATCATAAAATTATGTTATTTCTTCCTATCACGAGTAGTATACTAATATTAATTATCAACTAAAAATTGTCCTTATTAAAAACAGATCGATTCTTTTATTTCAAGCGCCTTTGAAATAAAAGAATCTGTTTTAACGGTATGAAATACTAAACATGTGTTAAAAAAACGAATTACACTAACCACATTAATGACATATCCATAATATAATAATAGTTAAAATCTAGTCTACGAATAATTGTTGAAAGTACCTTATTTTGCACTTTTAGCTTAACGAGTTGGCGAACAAAATTGTATCTGGTGGATCCTGCAAGCCGGTAGCGACTGGCAACTGGGGCTGTGGTCGGCGGCAACGCGGCCACCCGCAGTTAAAGCTCTTGCTGCAGTGGATGGCCGCGAGCGTCGCGGGCGTCCCCGCCGTTTTCTATTACACCTTTGGAAACGAAAAATTGTTTAAGGTACTGCATTCATGTATAAGTTGTAATATGTAAGTATGTCAAACACTTGTATTAATGTAGTATATGTTCATCTTGGTCTGAAAATGACGGCATCATGATTTTAAATGTGAGAACTGAAATGTAATACACAAAAACTAAAGGATAAGGTTTTGACCAATACTTACAGCTTGGCTATTATCTCTCCCAAGATTAACTACAAACCCAATGAATGAAATAAAGATTCAAAAATACTACATGATCTTATATTATTCATCAGCTATTAATATTACAATTTTTAACTTACAAAAATAATTATCAATTTGTAGTAGTTTCCTGGGTATTGAGTCATTCTTAATGTCTGTTTTTCTTTCAGCTGGATACATTAGTGAGAGTAGTAGTCGACCGCAAATGGACAGTGGGGCAGCTCGCACGCGCTGTGCTCAAATTCTCCCGCCAATTCCTTCACGAACATCATGTCATACCAGACAACCACACACTTTTTGATGAACTTATAGGTATTGAAAAAATACCTGACGATTTCTAACGATTGAAATATTATTTATTACAACAAAAATCATTACATGATTTATTACTTAATAAATTCAGATGAAAATTTCGAATAGTTTGTTATAAATAATTTCATTTAAATTACAAGTTTTGTACATGTTTAAAATAAGTATGTATTTAAAAATGTAATCTAGTCACAATTTATGAAAAGATATAAAATTTGTATTAGTCTCCTATTCAATATTTAATGGAATTAATTTACTCGGATTTGAGCTCATTTGTATCTTATGATTTTGATGCATTTATAAACGCCATTATTATTATCATAAAAAAGTATTTACCTACTTAAATTGATTTTGTAAAAATAAATACAGGATATTAAGAACTACTGCTTCTTATTAGTGTCTTCGAGTAACTAATTATACCTATTATAATACTTACCCAGAAGCAATATTAAGTTTACCTCAAACTTAAGATATTTTTATACAAATTAATAAATAGGTAAATAACATTAAATTAATGAGAAAATGTGTTAAAACTTTGACATTTGCACATTGCACTGTTTAGAACATTTAATATTTTTTAATGAAAATCCTTTAAATTTTGTGCTAGCAATAAAAGTAATTTATAAAGAATGGTTTTATCAAGAATAAGTTAATACTCACCTATAAAAGTTTGTGAACACACTGTATAATTTTAACTTAACCGATTGACCATTGGCCAAAGTCATACGCAAACATTTGACCGATATATTATTGTGACTATAAATGTACAGACTTCATATTATAAAGGTCTTCCATAGCATGGTTCTCAATGTGTCCAAACTTTAATAATTTTATGTAATCGTTTATAATAACAATGTTGCAAATAAATCAATGCATGAAAATGTTTTTATTAAATCCTAACCCTTGACACACAAATACAGAATTTGATATATTTTACCACATAGTAAGTACATAAAATATGAGGTGTAGAAATGAAACTTTAAACTTGCGAATCCAATGTTTATTACATATCAAAGACAATGAAATTAAATATACTAAATCAGTCACTTTATAATTCTTATATTTTGAGATAAAAATGTGGAAGTACCTACATAACACAAACATTACGCTTTGTACATCAATGTAACATGCAAAAGACACATTTTAGGTATAGACGTAATAATCTCGTAAGATCGTTTGATACTAATAAAGGAAATGGAAAAAAAATAAGAAGACTACACACATTCTTCTTTAATTTTTCGTCACAATAACTGGTAACCGCAAAGATGTTTAAAAGCTTTAACTAATATTGTATTACAGGGCATCACAAAATTAGAAGCATTATTTAAGATACACCAACCAAAGACAATAAAACGAGTTAACATATTATATACCTCGATTCTAGAACCATTTTGTGACCCGTGCTCCGAGATCAGTAACACTGGCGCGGCACGGCGTGTCTAAGCAAAGTATTTTGATATTAAACAAATTATTTTGAATCTTATTTCAATGAGTTTAGAATTCGTGTTACTTTATTTCGATACTCGACGCGCTGCAGAATGTTGGAATTAAATGGCAGGACACGTCATACTGTTTCATTCCAGGGATTGCTGCGGCGCATTATACCATCCCGCGAGACGTATGGATGGGCTATGTACGGGGAATTATGATTTCTAAGCTGGTTGGAATAAGGTCGAAACTTAAACAGCAATCATTTTAAGTAATGGAGCGCATTAACGAGTGCGCGCGTGCGCTATTTCATACACTGACCGATATATAATAGTCAGTGGGCGCAGGCCCTAGCGATGTTAATTTTTCCATTTCCATTTTGGGAAACCCTGTAATAAAACGACACAGCCTATCTATATATACAAAACAGTAAATTATTAGCGTCCGCCCTAAAAGAAGAGTCCTCTCATGCGGCGCCCCATGCCCTGTCTGTCGTACATTACGTTGAACCTGTTCACCAGCTGGTTGATCGCGTTGCAGCCCTTCGTAATTGTACCCAAGTAAGTCATGAGCGCCACATCGTTGCATTGCTGAAATAGAAAATATTTTTTTTTACAATAAAACTTAATCGTATACGTAAAACATATACTACAAATATATAACTAAATTATAAAACAGAGCGAAAATTCCTACCAATTCTGATTATTTTTCTCTTCGCTGGTTGCAAGATTCAGTATGTATTTAGGTTACCTCCGAAAGTTTGCATTTAAGCAAAAGAAGTATGAATACATTTAAGCGAAAAACCAAACCAAGTGTTTCCAAAGAACACAATTTTATTGTGTTTAAAAGACTGACAAACAGCAGTCAAAAATGGAACATATGACTACGACGCGACGTCTATATGGATAAATGTTAAAAAATCAGCAGCTTGTAACTGATGTGGATATAAAATATACACGATTCCATTTAAACATTAGTATAAACATATTTGTCACAAATTTCAGATAAACTTTGCTAATCAAATTGTAAACATATTTGTCACATTTCAGATAAACTTTGCTAATCAAATTCAAATTTTAAGAAAATAAAACTAAAAATTCAAATTCCATTTAATAAATTGCTTCATAAACCTTGAAGTATTACCCTGACATTTGAAACCCTGCTTAATAAATAACTTACTGTAAATAAATACATACATTATAAAAGTGCGTTCTAAACTGTTGCGACGTGAGCAGCGGCAGGCGGTTGGAGAGCGCGCGCGCCTCCCGCAGCAGCGCGGGCC
>LQNK01000523.1:902296-917330 GCA_001586405.1 Phoebis sennae
TTTGCAATTATAGAATCAACATCTAATATTTCAACAAAAAACATACATCTCCATTCCTCCCAGCAGGATTGAGCATCAACATAACAGGGCATTCATTGATATCACAGATCTGTCGGTGTACAGCAATGTCCCTCTCAGTGGGTGTCTCTCCCGTTGTATACCAGCCAAGGAAGTCCATGTCAGAAAACACTTGTTTAACTATAACAAACAAATTTAATTATTACTCACTAATTATTACTTGCCTTTTCCTGTGGGATTTCTGGGATTAAAAGTATCCTATGTCTTTCTCCTGGTTCTAAGCTATCTCCCTATTTAATGCTGAATTGATCAAGCAGATTTTGAGTTCATAGGGTTATAATAAACTCATCTTTGTTTTATGTATATATTTAATGTAATAATATTAGAAATAAAAATTACATAGCATCTCTAATTAAACACAAAATTTATATTAAATTTAAATGGCATAGTTTTACTTATTTGAGCCAAAAGAGGCAGCTGGCTTATGACACATCAAAAATAATTATTTTGGACTATAAGTGTATACTATAATATTATAATGCCTCTCCTATTATACCCTGTCATGGAACTACAGACCTGGCTAAAATTTTGAATGAGGTAAATGAATTTTAATTTAATATAAGCATATTTAGCCAGAACATAATTTTAGTTAAGTATTTTTTTATACTTATTGAGTCATAAATACAACTTACATTGTTCTTCCTTTAAATTATAATAGTCTCTGTCAATTATGATATCCCCATCTAGTACACTGAATACAAGTTCAAAAGAGTTCATTACTTCAATATTTCTTCCCTTTTGTTTTCCAATGAGAGCTCCAACCACTAAAACAAAATTATATATAAATTTTATAATTTGAAGTTTAGAGCCATTATTGTTTCTAAATATAAATATTTGAAGAATCTTCATTAACCTGTCTGTGGGGAGCCTTCCTGAGCCCTTAAACGCGTCCAATGCTCTGATACATTCATGATAACTAATGGATGTAACGAAACTGTGACCGAGCCGGAGGTGGCCGTCGTAACGACTACGCTTTTGGTTGTCCCGGGTGGTGGTGCAGCTGGGGAAGTAGGGTTAGGTACGTCCACTGAGGGTCCTGACGATGCACTCTCCACCTCGACCTCCATTTCAAAATCAATTCTATCTGCGCTAGACATTACGTGTGTGGAACTTGTTAAATTAAACACGCAAACTTTCAAATGTCGGTATAACGTAAAAAGTTATTGATGTCTTTTTTTATTTAAGAATATAATAAAAAATACAAAGAAAATGTCTAGTAAACACTGCTGACATTTATATTATACACTATTTAGCATTGAACGTATTTTTATATTTTCGGCTTGCTCAGGATAACAAGAAAAACAATAAAATGGTACAGAAAAAATGTCAATTCGTAGACACTGACAATGTTTTGACTACCAATGCCACAATCATTGATTAATTTACCTGCTACAAAAAAACAGATTGAATTTTAATTTTTCTTTTATTTGAGCAAGTTATACTTTTGTTCAAAAGCATTGTAATGAAAAAAAATATAATAATACAATTTGATTTAAATTATCTGTGGTTTAAATAAAAGATGTCGTTGATTATACGTCAACTTGACATTTCCATTCATAAAATGAATGGCGATTGCGTGCTTTTGGCTTCGCATTGAGGGAAATATAATTAACATCAGTGCATTTTAATGTGGAAAGGATAATATGATATGAAGAGCAGAAATTGCAACTGTCGGATATGTTAAATAAAGATTAACATAAGATTACCTCCCAAGTCATACTCATTTCGACGAATTTAATATCTCTTATTATCTTACTCTCAGGTCAGCACATTACATTTATCGTTTCTATAGAAAATAAATTAAATATCATGGCTGCAACCGCAACTAAAGTTGTAGGAATAGCAAAGGACATATCTCCTTTGTATTACAGAATTTTATCAAAGTTTCCCCAGAATTTTACCTTTTGCTTCGCGTACGGATCAGCAGTTAAACCTCAAATTGGAAATGAGAAAAGACACAATATGATTGACTTAATATACTGCGTTGATAATTCTCATCGATGGCATGGTTCAAACCTAGAGTTAAATCCCTCCCATTACTCCTCTCTTCGTTTCCTTGGTAAAGGATTTGTTGCAAGATTTCAAGAAAACTGGGGCGCCCAAGTATATTTCAACACATTAGTTGAAATGAAAGAGGAGAATGTTACAATAAAGTATGGTGTTGTGTCTCAAAAAGACTTAATAACTGACTTATTAGATTGGAACCATCTATATCTTGCTGGCCGACTTCATAAACCTGTGGAAATAATTAAACAAACAAATAGTTCTCAGCTGCAAAATGCGCTACAGTCCAACCTGAGATCAGCTGTGCACACGGCTCTGTTAATTCTCCCTGAATCATTCTCTGAATATGATTTTTATTTTGCAATTTCTAACTTGAGTTATGCTGGAGATTTCAGAATGACTTTTGGAGAAAATAAAAACAAAGTTAGAAACATTGTTCAGCCTCAGTTATTAAATTTCAGAGAGCTTTATCGTCCAATTTTACAACAATTCCATGCCTATGTTGATTTTCCTACTGGGGAAGCCCAATGCCATCAAGATTTAAGCCCAGAGACAAAACTACATCATCTCATGCAGTTACCTATGGTCCCCCAACAGAGAATAGTTAAGTTCTGGAACCACGGTGGGCCTCAGCAAGATATGGAGGATGTCCTTAGGGCAGTAGCTTATGATATTGATTGTGCAGTCATTTTAAGGCAGATACTTAAAGATCTTGTGTGGCAGTCCAGTGTACGGCAATCTTTAAAAGGCATACCAACTGCTGGTCTTCTTAAATCTATTAGATACAGTGCAAAGAAAATAGCAAAAATGTTTTAGGTTTATTTAAGAATATGAATAATGTAGAATAATATATGGTTATCTAAGTAATATGTCTATTTTTTATTTCTGATAATTTAACTCCTTTGTCTTGTTTCTAGGATTCAGAATGTTATCTGACGAATCAAGTAGTGATTCGGAGACAGGCAGATTCAAATGTCAGACTAACAAAGATGATGAAACAAAATCACATAGAAGAGAAGATAATACTAAAACTACTGGAAGGAGTAGAAATATAGATGAGAGGTATAATAGAGAATTTGATAGAAGGAGACATGAAAGAGATAGGTCTGATAGACATTCTAGGGAAAGAAGTAGATACAATAGACATTCCCCTATGAGACGTAGATATTCTAGAGACAGAAGTAGAGAAAGGCGAAGAGATAGTGATAGACATAGATCCAGTAGAGGATCAAAAGAGCGAACAAAACCTAAAGAGCGTAGTGTAAGTAAAGATCGAAGACGAAAATCTCGTTCAGGATCTCATAAATCACCAATACCAAGTCGAAATATAAAAGTTGAAATAAAAAACATACTTGGTAATCAAGAACGAAAACCTGAAAAATATGAGAGAAGTCATAAAAGAGAGAAACAAGAAAGTCCACATTCTCCCACTCACTCCATAGTGAAAAAGTCTGAAGTTCATAAGCCTACCCAAGAATCATCAAGAAGAAAAAGTGACAGCCCTATACTGATTGAAGAAGATAATTACAGTCATGAAGAAGTTCAACCGGGATCATATTACAGCATGATACCAGCTGTTGTTAAAGAAAAATCAGAAGAATCTAGTGAAATTGATTCATCAGATGATGAAAAGCTTAGAGCTAAGCTTTTAAATTTAGAAAAAGAGTTTCACAAAAGCAAAAAAAAGAAACATAAGAAAAAGCATAAAAAGAAGTGCTCCAAAACAAATAAAGAAAAAGATGATTCATGTGTTTCAGTTGAAGTGACCAGCACTACAGATATTCAAGAAGTAAAAGATACACAATCTACAGAAGTTTCTTCAACTCAAAAAACCAATCTACGGGAAAGTAGTGAAGAAGGTGAAATATTAAGTGAAGATGATCAAGATATTGATCCAAATGATTTAAGACATAAGCTTAAACGCTCAAAAACTGGTTCAGTAGAAAAGATGTCTCCAAAGCTTGATGCTTGTGGACCAGCCTTACCACCTCACCTGCAAAAGAGATTTCGAAAGAGTACATCTCCCACCGAAGTAAATGTTATATCATCAAAGGAGGACAAAGCTAGAAATATTGGTATGTAAAAAAAAATTATTATTACTTTTAAAAACATTATTAAGTTAAATTTAATCTATCAACCATATCTTAAGTAATTTGCAAAATACTTAAAAAACCTACCCTGTCTTATTTATTTGGATTATCAATGTTTACACTAGTAAATAAAGGCTCTATTAACATAGAAGTATGTAAGTACCTTTAAATTACAAATCACATTCCATTCAGCAAAGTATTTATGTATTAATTTCAGGGCCATCTATACCAAGTGATATGCGAAAAGTTTTGGCTGAGAGGAGCCCAGAAGTAATAAAAGATGAGAGCTCTGATGAAGATCCTGGTATTGGACCCTTACCTACTGGTACTGAAGAAAAATGGTCTGATGCCCACAAGCGTTTGGAAGAAAGAGCATATGAGTTGAAGATAAAACAGATTGATGGACATACATTACAATCCAAAGATACAAAATCAAGAGAGCAATGGATGCTTGAGTTGCCAGAAGGAAAAACTAAATTTTTAGGCTTGGAAGCTCGTGGTTTTAGAGCAAAGGAGGGTCCTGATATGTCAGACAGGTAACTTACAAGTAATTTAACAGAACCAAACAATAAGCCTCTAAAATTTATTATTAACATACATTATTATCTTTTTATAATAATTTATGTTAATACATAATATTGTAATTTTTGCTTCACACAATATACATTAAAATACAGGAAATTCATGCTATAGGGTGATGCGATGCCAAAAAGGTCAACACATATGTTGCACAACAAAGTCTTCAACTGCTGGTTTTCAGTGACACCATAATTGACTTGTTCAATCAGCGGAGTTTGTTGCCAGTAATCCAGAGCATGTACATACATTAAAGTATTTAAAAACAAATATTAAATTAGTAAATGTATATATATAATTATGATATCTTTATTTCATTGTTCACACAAACAGCACGGTCGTATTTTCCGTGGCATCCCGTTGCTGTAAAACGTGCCATGCGTGCCAACGAGAGGCCTAATATAAAAAAAGCAATGTATTAATTAATTCTTGTTTTATACTTCAGATCAAGTTGGACTGATACGCCAGAAGAAAAAGCGCGGAAAGCTGCTGGTGTTCAGAAGGAGGAGGATGCTGCAGAAACATTGCAGCGAGAGGCGAAAGAAAAGCATATTTCTAGTAGAGATGAGGAACAGGAACAGGCTGTAAAGTAAGTTAATAAGAGTTATACAAACATTTTTAGTAATGGCGCTTGCAAATCATAAAGTGGGAGGGGAAGGGATATTAAATTCGAAGATAAGCAAAATCTAGTACTTACTGATTTTGCTCATCTTATAAATGATACTCCCGATATCGATGGACAAAGGTTTTTATACTTAAGTACATACAAGCGCATGACCATCTCGACTCTAAGAATAATAAAAATAAGGTAATAAAGTAATTCGACAACATTTTCAATGATAGGTCAAAATTAAATAAAAAATTGTCTTTTCTTATCATTCTTATTATTTCAGAAAACACAAGAAAAAACATAAAAGAGATGAAAGCTTGTTGGAAATGCACCAAAAGAAATTAAAGAAGAAGAAAAAGGTAATTTTTAGAACTTTTTCTATTAAATAGTGCCAACTATAAAGCGACATTATATAGTCAATTATTAATGGATATTTAGGAAAAAAGTTGTCTGAATTCTTGAAGAGGGCTTTCAGGCTAAATCTTAAATTATATGGAATGTATTGGATTTTTGAGAAATTGATTTACTGACCCAGGAATCAAACCCCTTGATTTTGTAAAAAAGATTACCGATCCCCATTAAGATAAGTTTTTGCATACATGGGTTTTTTTGGATTATGTCTTATTGTTTTCATATTTAAACTCGAATGAGTTTATGTTTTCACCAGTTGTAAACAATTGTATACTTTTTGTTTGTAATGAATAAATAAATAAAAATAAAATAAATTTAAGAACATAATGTAGTTTTTGCGGAACATATAAAATTCGTTATAGATATGGAAACTTATATATCAATGCTAATTGAATACATTTTTATTGCAGAAGGAGAGTGAAGAAAAGAAGGAACGTCGTCCGTTCAGCAGAGACGTAGATCTACAAGTGAATCGTTTCGATGACGCACAAAAGAAATCCATAATTAAGAAAGCTCAAGAACTAAATTCAAGATTTTCTCGTGGCGAAGCAAAATACTTATAACAGAGTACACACGTTACTTGAATAACAATAAATAAACAGGTTAAACATATGATATGTAAGGATAAGAAATTGATTTATTGATTAAAACCCCTAAAGCAATTAATTATAATGCAACAAAAAATCAAATGTTATACAGTTTTGATTGTTCAAAGTATTGTTATTAAAGTAGTGCTATGCTATATCATTGCATTTTAAAATCTTTATTTGGACGTATTTTTGTTTCGAAATATTATTGATTTTCTATTCTTCCCAACTTGTAGATTTTTTTAAACAATCTTTTTATGTATTTGCATGAGTTTCAAAATTAAGATAACATATCATTGAAACGTCTTTATAGGTAATTAGTTATTGTTCTAAATATTAATAAAGCTAAATATTAAATTCCAATTTTGGTTGTTACGTAACGGTCGTCTTAAAATAGTTTAAAGGTTAAAGATCCGATTTTTCGAAACATATCCGATCGGGAAAAATATCATAAAATAATTCAATTTCAAGGTTCACCTACATAATTATATGTGTAAACCATAAAACACGTTTTTAAAATAGCATTTTTCTTGTGTTTGTTTTAACGCGAGTACTTTCCATAGTTAAAGGATTTTATTTAATACGTTTTAAAATATTTTTTATTTACATGTTTAAGTTAAAACGACGAACTACGTACAAAAACAATGGAAAGTAATTATTACACAAATGAAATAATTTTATTGGTCAGTTTTAACTTTCGTAGAAAATCAAGTGGCAACAGTTTTCCCTAAAAAGAATCGTATATGTAATTGGTTTAATTTTGATTCTTTTCAAACTTAATTTTTTTAACCTAATGAACCATTTTTGTAAAAAAATACAATGAAGTGTAACATAAAATTTTGAATTACATGGTATTATTTACACATGCTTAATATGTTTCAATCATTTATACATTATTAGATTGTTGGGTATCCTTGTAGACATTAGATACACGCAAATGATGACTTATTCTATGAAAATTATATTTATGCTGTCTTGGTCAGTCTAGGATGAGAAGCGCTCTTCTGTTTTTTATGTTAAAGCAGGAAAGCGGAGTATGTGATCCATCTGATGTTAACTGACTAACCGCAATCCATTAACATCTGTAACTGATGTTTTATTTTTGATAAGTGTCGCAGATGCCCTGCCTCCAGGCCCACGCTCACCGTACGAAACACAGTGCAATACTGCTTCACGCCGATCTTCTGCTTGTGGGGTGGTGATTACGCCGGTGCGAGCTTGTCCCAATGCTCGGCTCCCATTCTTGTTGCTGAAGATGTTATGCATGCGACATGCGTAAAACATGTCCTGTATCCATAAATGACAAATATATTTGGTTTTTTCAATGTTCAATACAAATTACTATTTTTATTTTATTTTTTTGAGGAACTAAATTTCTATAAAGGTTATGTAGTATATTTTTCAGTCTATCCCTTTAAAATTAAAATAGTATTTTACCGTAGAAATAACATTGACTAGGTAGGTACCTAATATCTACTGAGGGTAAATTAAACCTTCTGAATTTCTTTTAAGATTGTATTTCAGTAATAACAGTAATATTTAATAGGTAAAACAAAATAGAACACAGAAACTAAATTCATTATTAACTTGTTATAAAAATGATCTTGAATGGATATATACTGATTGTTTAAATTATTGCCAGAACTCAAAATATTTACTCTGCTTTTATAGCACTAGGCGTACTTCCGTGGTCAGACGATTCGCAAACTTTAACTTTTGAGTCTTGGCAGCAAAGAGCTTCATCTGCCGTCATATCCGCGTAAATCCAGGCCCCTTCACAGGTTTTATAAAACGCTGATAACTGAAATGAATGAAGCAAATAGATGAAAGAGCATGATATATCAACGACTCGATTTGCTCAGTAGATATGGCAATGGTCTATTGCGCCGGGGACGGATTCGGGAGAAAATTGTTATGTAATGAAAATTAGAATTTTCTACTGTGTGGATGTTAATTGATCTGTAGTATGTATGTTTTTTTTTGTGAAAGAAGTACATTTAAGTATATATATCAGTTATCTAGGACGCCACCTGCGTAGTGTTAAATGTCTCTGAATATTTATTTATTTTAGTTTTAGTATAATTTCCTGTTAAAATCGCAAACTTTTCGAACTGAAAATATCGTGTTGCTATAAAATGTAATAATAAAAAAATATAGTATTAAATCGTAGTTATATAAAACTTGGCTGATCTTTTTACCTTGAGTTCTTCAGCATTTATGAGACGATTGCATAGTATCTCTGGACCTTTCGCTTTAGTTGCTGTTGCGAGAGCGAGGCACAAGTTCTTACATGTGGTGCTTCCTTCCTCATCGCAATTCACTACTAGTCCCGGGGATTGGGACAGAAGTGGCTTGCTTTCTGCATCTGGTGTAGATGTAGGAAAACCACCGCAAGTGCAGTTACCCTTCAAACTTTCAGCTTCAACAGGCGTACTTAAAGTAAAAAGAAGACTGAACTTAGAAATCTTATCGAACCTTAGACAAATAATTCCGTAAATTATATTACAAGTGATAACGTAATATATAAATACCTTTTTGGAATATCATCCGCTTTTACTGTTCCTAAACCGACCAGCACAACACAAAGACAAATTAAATCCCACGATGCCATGGCGAGTATCAGAATCCAAACTGATATTGAGCTTGATTCGAACTAACTTAAATAGCTACTTATTGCATATACAAGGCAATGCTTGATGGGAGACTATAATTTTAAAAGTTTATGGACTGAATTATAATTTTAAAAAAGTGTAGCTTATTCATTTTAGAATAGACCATGAAGCTGCGTGGCGTCTAAGTGTACCATTGCTCCGGCCTAAAAAACAAAATTTATTTTATTAAAAACAAACCCTAATAGATATACTGGGAAAAAAGTATAAAAACTTAAATTTAAATGATACAGTTCTTTCTACAGTTGCGTTGATATCAAATATTAGTAACATGATAACGAAAGTAACATTCAACCTCAAACAAATAAAGGAAGGAGACCATAACACACCCACCCACACTTGGTGGTCTAATGTAAAGAGACAGTTCAAGAAAGCCTGCTGTAAGAATACAGATCCCAAAAAATAGGTAAAGGCAAAGGAGCAAAAGAAAAGTAACGAATCTCACAAAGGCAAAAAAATTTGCTACCCTACTCAGCGCTCGGTGTCCGAGATGTTTTGATACGTACATACGAACAATTGTTTTGGTTGAATCATTATTACAATAAGCTATTACCGTCTTCTTTTACAATTGTTGGTATAATACTTTCTGCTACAACTAGTATGTATTTCGAAAAAGTTACTGGAATAACAAGACAAATAATTCGTCAATCGAGACTTCTTTAGTAGGTACCTACTATTATTTCTTAGGATATTTATTGTAATACTGTATGTAGAGTATCATTATTTTCAAAATTATAATTCTTATGATTATCTTGGTATACATAAATGGTAAATACATATGCACTTATTATCAAGGAATAATGTATGTTCTTTGGGTAACTGTATTTTGCATACTGTTTGCACTATATTGTAAATTTTTGGATTAATCTCTAAAGAAGAATCGCCTTTTGTAATTATTCAAATTAGTTTTACTAGTCGACAGTATTATCTAGTTATCTAGCCTTTATTGAGTTGAAAGTTATTTAATGTAAACAATAAGAATAAGAAAAATTACTATTTTGTTTTTTTTGTACCGAATGGCGACCTTAAATTCTTAATTAATAATAATACTTTCTTGAAGGGATACAAATGAAACACAATTTATTGATCTTTTTATATTTTAGTATACTAACAGTCTTTTGTTATGTAAAAAAGGAAATTGTTATTTTCAAGAGTATAAAAAACATACAAATATCACCATTTAAACTAAAGTTTTTATGACCAACAAAAATACTTGCCAATATTTTCATAGAGATACTAGTTTTTTATTGATCACTCCAAAAATAAAGTAAAAATTAATAAAACATATTGTGATAACATATCATCTTATAAGGATTACAATAGATTATATTTCTTAACTTTCTTAAATAAAATTATGTCTAATGTGACTTCATTCTTTAAGCTAAATAAAAATGTTTAATTACACACACACTTATTGTTTAATTAATATTTGTAACCAATACTGCTATTTTCATTATAAAAATATATAGCCTTCATACCATTTGGACGAGTGGAAATATATAATAAGTATGTTATAGGTATTTGTTTGTTGTCCTGAAGTTATACTAATTATTATACACTGCAGATTAATTAATTCACTATACATGAAACCTGAAGAACCCAAAAATAAATATATTATTTATTTGTTCTTTTCTTGTCTGTTTTTAAATAAAACTGAATTACATTATAATTCTATTCATAACAATTTCCAGTAATGCTTTTCTATCTCTGTGGCGCTGGGCATGGCTTTGGCATTTTACCTAAAAGGCCTTGAATTTCCTTCTTTTCATCATAATTTTTCCACATTTCATATAAATTAATGATTGCTCTAACAATCTCTTGAATCTGAAAGAAAAACTTCAAATTATACCTTGATATCAATATTAACTTTGACAATAAACCAGAAATGGGATTAATATTCTCATACACATTGATTTAATTACACTAAATTAGAGAAAAGCCCACCTTGTCCATATCTACATTGAGCTCAGCAAACCAGGGCTTTAAGTTTTCCTTGCCAAGCATAACACAAGCAATGTGTAAAGCCCCTATTGCAATCTGAAAAGATACATTAATTTATATTGAAATAATTGTAGGAGTTAATAAATCATTCATATTATATTTAATAGTACACTGAATAAAATGATTGGAAATCAATAAAAAATCCATTACTTAAACAACCAATGCCTTAATATTTGAATAAATATCTACATATATGCAATTATTATTTTTTTAATGTAATTTATTTTATGATACCTACTTGATATGGAGGATATAGTAAGCTCACGTCAGTGCGTAAAGAATCATTCACGACTCTCCAAGCATAAGTCAATAGTTGGTCATCTTGACCTATATCTTGAACAAAAAGTAACAAAGGTCTATAAGGTTGATAAACTATCAAACAACAGTCTAAGTTTTCTAATAGGTAAAACTCGCATTCCAAAATGTGATTGGTTCTATACGGAAACTCTTGCTGTCCATAGGCATAACTAAATTTATTCTTGATAACAGTTTGACAGGTTGTTATTAATCTTGAATTAGAAATGACACCAAATTCTTCCACTTTTGAAGCCAGGAATACACAAGTTGGTGCCAATAGCAGAGGATCAATGCATTTCAGCGAATTCCTCGCGTAAAACCTTTTAAAGTAAACAGTAGCTGTGGCGATAACTTGTTGACGCAGTTTCAGCTGCTCGCCCAAAACTTGAATAATACTAGCAAAGAAATTAAAAATTTTTTGATATTCTTCTTCCGTAAGTTTTGATAAATCGTGTTGTCTATCTCGTATAAGATCTTGTTTATCAAGCATCCATTGCTGGTGATGTGAACTTTGCCAGAAATTACCCGCCATTATTGATCAGTTACTTATGTTACTTGCAACTTAGCATTTCTAAAAATATTAAGGTATCTGATGTTATGGAATATACTCAGATATCCATGAAATTTTATATCCTTTTTCAACAATAGATTATTTTATCGTCCAATACAATTAATTCACGAATCAAATTGACATTGTTACTTGTGAGTTTGACAGACGACAGTGACACAGGTGACAGTTCACATTTTTTTAATTTATTCAAAACCATGGATACACGTCTTTCAGTGTCATGTCACAGATCAACTAGACTAGTTAGTTTTTAAACTAATATCGTCCAATGTCCATAGACCAGGGATTCCCAAACTTTTTCAATCCGCGACGCACTTATGAGTGTAGTTTAGACGCCCTAGTGTCAGCCCCCGGTGTGTTCTAGTTTTATATAGGATTAAGGAATAGTCAGATATAATTGAATTAACAGATAATCGGGAAGTCCTCGTGACGCACTGGGACGTCGCGACCCAGTTTGGGAACCTCTGCCACAGACCATAATATGTTTGATTGCCATGATGTAACAAAAGTATCAAATGCCTACTATATTGTGTCATTTGTTTGGAACTGTAGGTTCCGAAGAAATTGCCACAATATAAGCGGTATACTTTTATTTACTTTGGTTGATGTTGGTTGATTAATGTGCGCGGGATCCCCGGCATGCGGGTCGACGGCGCGACCAATTAGTTAATTAGTTTATTAGAGACTCCTACAGACATAAATTATATTAGTACTTATAAATAAATGTATATTTCTATTCAGCCCCCTCTACATATTGAAAAACAGCGTAACATATGCTGAATATAGCCCTTTTGCCACATTATCTTTTATTTTTTTAAAGAAATGGTTGTTATTTTATTGCACTTTTAATTGGTAAAGGTAATAAACGGATTTTTATTGTTTATTTATATCGGCAGACGCATACGTGGATGCGATCCGTCGATGAATCGTGGATACATCGGCAGAGGTAAATTACCTACTGCGGTTGTCTACGGATAGAAATATTACCTCACCTTCACGTCCGCGGACGAAATCGGCAGATGATGACCGCGTATACAGATACTGCTCCTGCGTAGAAGGGGCTTTACACGTTATAGGAATGTGATTTTGTGGTATGTATGTATTATGCAACACTAAAATACGAACATGAATATAATGGCTCATATTAAGTAAAGGTGGGTTAATAGGGTTGGGTATTTAAATAAAATTTAAAAATTTACCGCAATGTAATAGTTTTATTCAATCCTACGTACAAAATATACTTCATAGCTGATGTTGTCCTTCAAAGTTCAAATAGAAGTACCTATATGGTTCCGGTAATAATTTTCACAAATATTGTTAACATAAGGTACCACATAATATTTTAAAGCTGAAATTATATCCTCACGAAATGTTTTCAATATTGTGATTCCTTTGCTATTTAAAATATTATTCAATGGCCAAGAACTTTTTTCTAAGTCTGCCTGTAAAAGAAGATAAGATAAGAGAAACTAGAATAGGAAGAAGATTCCAGATCCACTCTTTTCAATATTTAATTAAAGCATATATAACATCACTATTTTAATTTTAGATTTTATAATACCATTTTAAAATATGCGAAAGTAATTTTGTCTGTTTAGTTATATGTAGCTTCTTCAGACCTAAATCTATGAAATAATGATTTGACAAAGGAACGAAAAATATGCGTGGGATACAGCTAATTTTTATATGAAAGTTTTACATACCTTGATCTCTTTTACATCAAAATCGAGATCGAGATTTTCTAAGTTTATTCCAGTTTTATTGTTGAAATCGAGGTATAAGTTTAAAGTAACACTGAAGCTAACAAATTTTATCCTAAAAACATAAAATAAAAAAAAAACAAAAATTTTATCGTTGAAAACGATCTATTTGTATTGGAAAATTGTACAATTAAAAACTAAAATAGATCTTACGTCATATTGCCTTCGCCTTTTATAGGATATACATAGTATGCCTTTCCTTTTATATTGTATTCATCTAAAAACATATTTAATCCATAAGTAACGATATGTTCCATTTTCAATAAATATTCTTTTAAATTTTAATTTCATGGATGTTTTTTTAGACATATTATACGTTACCTGAAAAAATTAAAAGTTCCGGAAACTCCATGGTAATATTGACTTTGCCTTTATTTTTAGAACTCGTAACTTTCAAGCTGTTGACGGTAAAGTTATTAAGTCCAGTTATATTCATGCCGTTTATTTTAAAATCCATCCTAAAATACAATGACACATTTTACCTTATTCAATTAAGCATAATATTAAGATATTATAAATGCGAAAGTTACTGTTTGTCCGTCTTTACTCTTTATTTTCTAGAAGCATAAATAACTCAATCGATTTCCGATATCCCGTGTGGCGACGGGTTAGAACACATGTGTCGCCACTCCATTTATACCCGTGGGTTTCTTAAGAGGCGCAAGAGGGTAATTTTGCTGCATAACATCTTCAGCGATAAAAGAGGCTCCCAGCCGTGCATTGCACGATTGGGCTAAGCTCGCATCGGTGCAATTACCACCTCCACAGCAGAAAACCGGCGTGAAACAGTATTGCACTGTATTTCATACGGTGAGCGGGTGGCTGGAGGCCTGTATTCCCATCCCATTCCCCTCCCGTCCTGTCCTGCTCCTCTCCCAACTTCTTATGATTAATCCTCTCCTTATCCCTTCCCCTTCCTTCAAGCCGGCAAGGCATCTCGACACTCTGATGTTGAAGGTGTTCATGGACTGCGGTCAGTGACTTAACATCAGGAGAACCGCATGCCCGCTTGCCAGATATAACATAAAAATTTGATGAAATGAACGTTCGAGACCGAAAATCAACATAGGCGTTTATCACTGAAATGAACGGGAACATTGGCGGTAAAACAGGGTTTTGCCCATCTATATTTTAAATAGATGGTTCCATCTTTCCCTGCAAACTTATTTATAAATAAAATATTTTAGTTATTTATGTAGTATACTATAATTATTTTATAAAAAGAAATGTCGAAAGAATGAAATGTTGTGTAGAAAATATTTCTTATTACAATAGTTGGTTTCATAGTTACCTAAGTAACAGAACCCAGACAGTGTCTGTCACAAATGAGCATGGTTCGTCAGTAATGTCAAACCGTGAGAATGTGTCTCGAGGAGTTCCCCA
>LQNK01000523.1:926141-969846 GCA_001586405.1 Phoebis sennae
GCTGTGCGCCCGCCTGTTCTGTCCAGCGAACGCGCTGTTCAACTCTGCGAACGTCTGTTGTAGGAGTTTCGCACGCTCGCGTTCCATCTATAACATAATATTGTAACGCATGTTATTTTTTATAGCATAAAGAAGGCAAACAAGCAAGCGAGTCAGCTGATACAACACGAACAAAGCCGTCCATAAACGCCCGCAACTTGAGGAAACTCGTGGCTTAAAATACTGGCTATTTTAAGCTAGGAGTGCGCTCATTAAGATGACCGGATCATGTACATTTAATATATAGATTTTTAATCCACAATATGTCTCTTTGTAATAATAATACAGAACCGAATGTACAAACCCAAATTTGAAGGACACAAATTTCTTTAACAATACATATACATATTTATTTAAAACATACCTTATGTAAAGTCAAGTCCCTCTGTTGTGAATTCCTCAATTTCTCCATGTCTCTTCGGAACTTCACCTCTTTCACGGGGAAACCGCCTAGTTCAGACACTACAGAGCCGGGTTCGAGGCCCACATCCTCAGTGAACACTCGACCAAACAGGTCGAGCGACAAGCGCCATCTGCCTAGCAGCAGATCGTGAGATACTGACGCACCCAATGATGGGCATGCGCGGCTGAAATATAATAATAATATTAATAATGTTAGAATTTAAAAGACGGTAATGTAAAGTTAGTTTAAATGTAATATAAGTGTTCCTCCATAACTGGCCAGAGTGTTTGGCCAAATTCAAAATGTTTTTTTCCAAATCGGCCTCTTTCGAAGGGTTTTTCTAACGTCATTTACGTTTACATAATTAATATTTTTTTTTATTTACCACCGATTCGGAGGGCTGTCACTGCCGGGAGGACCGATGGAAAATTTTACAGATGCTCTTTTAAAAATGTTTTTATACAATGAAGAAGTGTTTTCACTGTTATGGAGATCTATATAGAACTAGTAGTCACTTATAGTTATAATGCATAAGTTAGTTGGGTCGTTAAAATATATCAGAACTTGAAATGCACATTATTTCTAAAAATCTAATAACATTTAACGAAAGTTGTTGAATAAATCAAACTACCTAAGGGCCATAAACTTCACACGTTATAATCTTAACAATAAACAAATATCTTACGGTTGCGGCGGAGCGCTAGTGCCCTGCGGCGGGAGGGCCGGCGGCGGCGGCAGGCCGGTGGTCTCCACGGTCACGTGCGCCGAGATCTCCTGCGACTCCAGCGGGTCGGCCGCGCTCAGCAGTTCGCCCTGACGTTCACGAGTCTATTAGTATTAGACACTTTGAATATTTGATACGTAAAACAAGTATAGGATTCTGTTTAGTATTATTATTGCTATATTGCTATGTGGAAAATATATGATCAAAAAAGTATATCAATATTGAAATTAGAAATCACTTACATGTATGTTATTGGATACATTTAGATATCTATGTTCACTTTTAATATTTTAATGCAACTGAGATGAAAACAATAAGATTGTTAAAATTGACAGGTGCACAAGTGGAGCATGAAGTAAGTGGGACGAATTCTGTCGTTTTAATTATAATCAGTTAAATAATTACTGCAAAGTGTTTTTGGGTCTGCCATATAAAAAATAATTATTAAAAACTGCCAATCAAATATACTGGAGGGAGTAATTTTGTTTATAAAAAAGTCCCCCAAATAAGTGGAGTGACTTACAGCACGTACAATAACGGTCTTTCCTGGACTTCGTGCCGTCGATGCGCGCGGCTCTTGAGATGATGTATTTAGACCACTCGGACCTAAAAAAATAAGATTGTATTTTTAAAATATTAAAGTATCAAGATACTATTACATAAAATTTAAGTCTCAAACGTCCAATTTAACCATCTTTAAACTCATTTATTTACCTGGTGAAGGCGAAATGTTTATTGCCTGTTGATGCGGTCCTTCCATGATGGAGCATGCAGTATTAACTAAAGTGTGAAACTCGGAACTCGAAGAGTTTGAGTCATGCACTGTATTGTTACTACTAGATGTATGTGTATTCATATGTGGGTGCCTGAAACAATAGCTTTTTTAATACCTTATCTTTTAATTAAAAATTTTATTAAAATTTAAAAAATTGTATTAAAATTTAACATACCTATGATGTTTTTTCCTAGGTATCTGCCTCGCTTCATTTGAGTCAGAGTCCGATAAATATTCCCCATCTGTGTCGATATCCATTTTCGCGCCTGAGTCTTTAGCACAGGATAAATCCTGGAATAATGTACACATGTTTATGTCTGTCTATCTCTACCTGTATTTTTAGTATAAATTGTTTATTGTTACATGTGAAATCAAGGAACATATAAATTTTTTTGTTCTCATAATGTATATGTGATGGTTTACATCACAAATTTAAGAAGAAAATGAATCTTTACAGTACCTGTGGTTCGTCTCTAGCGAGTGAGTGCGGGTGCGTGGGCGGCGCGGAAGCGGGGCGCGCGGGCGGCGACCAGCCGCGCTCCGGACCGCGCGACGACAGGCCCAGGCGACGGGGCACCACTGCAATACATTAATGTTTATTTATTTACTTATTTATAGCGTACATCAACAGATTGCACATACAACAAATAAATCCAAAAGTATAATATTCTTATGCTAGACCCTATTAAAGATGTACCAACATTGTAAGGAAAAAGGTGTTGTAGTAAGTGAGGTAGAACTGGTATATGCATGCATTTACGGAGATATTATACCGAACACAGAATGAATATCTCCTGCGCACACAGATAGTCCCTGTTGAGGTTGGCAACCATGACCGATATAGACCAAGGGGGCTATATTATGACATATAGAGTGAAAATTAACCAATTCGAGTTTATTTTAAAACACCATTTAGACTTTCACTTTACAATCTCCATATTTAAATAAACTTTTAACTCTACATTTTTATATTATACTGTGTTCTTAGACAAGTTTTACATCATCTTAGAGGAATATTTTTGGCCACTTTACATTTAATAGAAATTCGCCGTTTGCTCACCTTCAAGCGGATTGTTAACTCCGGGCGGTCCATCACCAGACGTCGGTACGGTGACAGGTTGACGCGGCATTCCAAACAACTCTTCCCGTCGAGCGTTAGGTTGCAATAACTGTGGTTGATCAGCGAGTGGTAAAGCATCTTGCATTGTCACTGCAAATAATGGCATAATTAGCATCGTAATTATTGATAAGAATTAATTCTAATTGATGACGTCAAACATTTTAGAGGAATGAAAGGATCCATTCATTTCAAAGCAAGTAGTTAAAATTAAAAGTTATCTCTTTATGGTCTATAAAAAAACTTACTGTTGAAGGGATCAGGCGGCGGGCAACCGAGGCAAAGCGTAGAATCCGTTCGCTGGAAGAAAGAGTGCTGTCGTCCGCGACCATTCTCTCCTTCGCTATCTGACTCAGCTGCCGCGCTGCCACCCACTACCATTTCTTCTTCACCTTCCTCGTTTTCATTTTCATCCTATTATATAGTATAAATGTTATAAATTAATTTTAACAAAGATTCGTGGTCGTATTCGAAAGTTATTTTATTCAGAATAGTTGGAAATATAAAATTATATTGACAAGTAGTAATTTTTTATTTTTTTAATAATTTGTAATGTAGCATTATGACTTAAAAATCTTCTCTTACTGTATTAAGATATATAAAATAAAATTATATGGTAATAATGGACTGTGTTACATAATTATGGCATACTATGATCGGTAATTTTCCATCTAAACACAGTATCTCTATACACAGTTACACAATGAAACTCACCGGTGTCCACAAATGGTGATGATGGTGCGGCTGCGGTTGCGCCGCTCGCATGTAGTATACAAGCGCGTCTAGTACGTAGGCGACGTGTTTGAGAGCCGCCACGTCCAGCACGGGCAATTGTTCCGCGTGCTCAGCGCTGTGCGCGCGCAGCAATGACAGGCAATACGCGAGGAACTCGCGACGTGCGCTTCCAGCTTCTACACCTATAAAAATAAGAGGGTAGATTATTTTAAAGATACTTTTCTATTTTTGACGTTTTATCTTGGATCGACTCCTCTCGACTAGCACTAACAAAAGTCTGCTAAAACTCACCTTGATCACGGTCTCTAGCGCGCGGTCCTTCAGAGAAGCCAATGATACGCGTGGCAGGCGTGGTGAAAGTGGTACGGCGAGTGGTCGGTGCCGCAGTTCGCCCGCTCTCCGCGGTCGTCGTGCTTGCGTTATTTGATGTCAGCGACGCCCCAAATCTGATAGTAATTTTAAATAATTATTTTGACAATCTATTTGTGCTTTATAAATTGTTAATTAAAATATTGCTTTTACTTTACAGTAACCAAGTAATCATGTTACTACTTGTACATGTCTTATTATCAACTGATGTTCAGATAAAAATTTGTGATGTAATTTATTTAAAACTAATACTATTCAGCTAAGAATAATAGTTACTAATCAATTATAAATTTTAAAATTCTTAATTTTTAAAACAAACCTGAGTTGCGCTTCAGTAGCATCCATGACTGTGACCAGCCAATCCCATGTCGGTTTGAGTTGTCTCTCTAAATAACATTGAAGGCGCAATGCGTCGGAGTAGGCCAGAGGCAGCAATCGCAACAATTGTAGCGGGGCACGTTCATACTCCCATAATAGATCAGCGATTTGACGAATCACAATGCCTGTGTGGGAGAGGTATAAATATTACTAAATGATTATAAAAAAAAAAAAATACTAAGTTAAATCTAGATTTAAAAAATCTTTGCATTGCATGTCAGTAAGAAATTATTGCAAATTTTGATAATTTGTGTGAAAAATTAATAATAATTAAGCAATAATTTAAGTGCATTTTTTTTAGATACACATTCAGACATCTCTTAGGTGAGTTAATAAAAAAATTCGCTATTTTTATTGCGTGCTTTCGCTTGCGCTTTTCAATAGATGAGTCGTTGACTGATTTTCAATAATACTGTTGTTCAAAACTTACCAAATGCCCTTGCTAGGAAAGAGGCAGTAGTAGACGTGGAATGAGGATCGTGTGCGCCGGCAGCCGCAGCCGCTGCGGATCGACGTAGCGAGGCCGGGTCTATGAAGACAAGCGACGAACCGCTCGTCAGGCGCACTCCGCTGGTGCCGCTTGATCCACCACGTAAAGCTTCTCGAGATCTGAATAACAATTGAATTTTATTATTATATTTTATACAGTTTTTATACTCATACTTATCATATATAATCACACTATCTGAACTATCCTACTAAGGTTCTGGCAGAATTATCAGCGTCGTGGCTAACGCGACATATGCTGAGCCCGAACCTTATCGGTACACGGTACACACCTTGTCATATTTCATTTTTTTTTTATGTTACTATTATTTTTTTGTCAAAATTGCTATTTGTCATGTTTTGTGTATCGTGTTCGATTAAATGTTTTTCTTTCTTTCTAGTTTTTAATTAGAAGCTCTAAGCCAAAGGTTGCCTGGCAAGAATAGCTTGTAGCGTGTAGGTGACATAGGCGGTATTAAGTTCATTTCATATCAATATTTCAAGCCAAATGTATGTGTATTTTGACATTATTCTTGTGCATTGCCATTTTGAACTTCCAAAATCAGAGACAATGTACTTTTAAAATAAATACATGGATAGGTTAAAGTCAATGCTGCGAAAATGTACATACTGTCAATTACGCATACGCGGACACATACGCACATGTACAGCAATAATAAAGCAAGATATTGAATAAAAATCATTTATCAATTAACCGAGATATTAATACGGTATGATGCTCACCGTATAGCCCACTGCATAGAATGTGGGGCCAAGTTAGTTCTAGTCGGTGGAGCAGCCCTTCTCTCCAGGGTCTCGCCGTCATGCAGGGGAGGCTCGGTCTCGCCTTCCTGCTCATCAGTCTCGCCGGCCTCCGAGTCCTCATCCTCCGGCTGCGTGGAGTCCCCGCTCTCGTCCTCTGGGTACAATAGTAGCGACGCTATTCCTGCGTCGTGCAACGCGTTATTACATTTTAAACTAATCATGCGTTGTATGCAAACAACGCACGATTAGCGACCCGGATAAAATGTGGTCGTACATTTAAAAAACTATTGTGTGTCCATAAAGACAATATTTTGTTAATTATGAAATAAATCAATGAAGAAAGGTTTCATATTTCAAACATATAAAGGCATTCATGATATTAAAAAAGTTGCCAAAACAAATATGTGAAAAAAATGGAAGTTGGAAAATTAAAACAAATGTAAGTGCCTAAAAATTTTCACTGGACAATTATTTCAGAAACATACCGGCATCAGAACCTTGTGTAGCTCCGGTCTGCACGCTGCGCTGCGCGGACTCAGCATTGTCCTGGTCATCTGAGTCACTTTCGGTTTCCACTTCAGCGAGCATGTCCAATTCGCTCTCACTCTCTCCTCCCTCGGCGCGCTCTGTGCCGTTTTCGACTACTACATGTTGATCGGCTCCCCTAAAAATAGTTTTGATTAATATTTCCCTGTTATAGACATATTTCATTCATAATTTAAATTCAAATTATAATGCTTAATATAAGCGAAACTTAGATGTTGGAAGTCATTAGTAATTAAATTGAGACGTCATCGCCTATCGCCATACCTATCGCCCATAGCGTCATCATGGTGTTGAGCATCAGCTTGCTGCGCAGGCGCCGGAGTATTGGGCTCATCGGTTTCGGAGGCATCATCATCTCCTCCAAGCGCTTCCCCGGTGACATCATCAGCATACTCAGTAGCCACGGGGGTAGATGACCGATCTGGCACTAGGGTGGAACTGCCTATTGAAGTCCCTCCAGTAGCAGCAGCGCGTCCACCATTGGCATTCGATTCTCTAAAAAGTAGTAGTTTCCGCATTCTATTTTTACTTTTTAGAAATATTATTAATGTAAAGTTTGGGTGTTTGTGTGTCAATCACGACTAATGGACAGATTTATATGAAATTTCGAACATAGATAGACTAATTGTTTAAACAGAATTAGACGCGAGCATAGTCGCGGAAAGGTCATAAATTGAATAGAATATTAGGAACTAACCGTCTTGTGTGTGCATGGCGTGCGTGCCCAGTAGACAATGGTTCAACGCCAAATAGATCTTCACTTCCATTTACAAGGTCAACATAAGTAGTGGCCAATGGGAACGGAGCTGTAGGACGTACGACACCTAATCGCACAGGCGCTAATAACGCGTCGGCCGCTTCTACAAGCTCTTCAACTGCCAAGGCAACCAAGGCAGCAAACACGCGGCGGCAACGTACTAACGATGATGTAATTGAGACAGGCCTAAAATCAACACAAAAAGAAAAAAATTCATTTTTAATTATGTATACAATATTTAGATTGTTATAAATAAAAATTCGTAGAAATAATATAAAAACTCCACTTATTTGATATATTAACAAGAAATATTGCACAGAATTAAAAAAAAAACAATTACCCCTTTTTCTTAGCAGCCCCCGGAGCCATTTCAACACTAAATATTACGAATATCCTAGCGACCGATCGCACGAATCGTCGCGTAACTTCTCGCGCACGTTCTGCGCGTCCGGGAATCGTGTCGTTCTTTTGTTCTCTGATCAGAGTGTGCAGTAATGTGTCGAGCATCTGTCAATAAAATTCTTATTAGCACCTTCATGAAAAAAATGTGAACATTTATAGTATAAAAGTAAAACAAAATTTTTATTAATTTTTTTTTTCGTTAATCTTATAGATTGTTGTAATAAACCAGAAAATAAAATTTACATAGGTTATAATTTTAGTTGTTTTGTTTATGTACTCACCTCATTTGTGCACTTTACAATGAGAGCGTGTGTAAATTTGTCAAGTAATGTGGTGCCCGATTGCTGGTGTGAAGGGCTTGATGGTCCGCCTTCGCCCTCGTTCGCGTTGGCGCCACACATTATCGCTGTCTCTACAGCCGGCCACACAGCTGTTCAAAAGAAATAGTTTTCAATTAAAACTTCATTTTAAATTTTACTCTAACAAATATAAAGCCTAATAATACAATTGTAATATTATTTCTCAAAATAACTCACGGTTCTTCTAGGTCTTTTCCTTTCATCACAAGAATACATTGGAATGATAAAAATACAGATCAACATACCTAATAAATGCAATAATGCCCGCCTAGCGAAGCGTGGGGGCTCCAAGTCATGATCGGGCACATCTAACTCCGCATCAGAGCCCGGCTGTTTCCTCGGTCCTCGAGCGCGACCGCTGCTCGAGCGGAATTGACGCTGTTCCACCGCTTGGCGACCGACCGTTTGAACAAGGAAGAGGAGGATGGATTCGCCTCTGTAATATTAATGTAATAATTCATGAGTCGAAAGTAAAATCACATTAGAAATACACTTATACAACATTTTAACTTGAATATTAGATGTATGTTACTTAAGAATTACAAATTTGATCAAAGATTATTTAATCTACTACAAGAAATCTTACCTAGAATTAAAATGAGTAGCAAGCTGCGTGTCTCTGGCCAACCTGGCTAAGAGGTCGCATCGAGCAGCCCAATTTCCGCCCACTAAAGCTTTACAGCGGCACTTCTCCCAACAGTCACAATAGGCAGTTGGAGATGTACGTTTTAGTTTGCAGTCGTGCCCCTTGTGACATACCTTAAATAAGGAACAAATTATTTTTAAGCTAGGCTTGATAACTATAGTCAGTTTTGTAAGGTTATAAACTTTTTTGGAGTATTTACCTTAGCACATTCAGTACAGCAGCATAAGGAGCCAGTGAGCCCACAAGTTTTGCATTCGAAAATATCCTGCAACAAAATTCAATTAATTATTATATTTCATAAAGGATAAATGTACAACGAAAGTAAATAACCTTCAAATTTATACCTGATTGATATGATCTTGTCCAGTCCAAGTGAAGCTGCAAGTATCATTGCAGCAGAGTACTAACAGTGGTGAGTGATCAGGATGCGCGTTCGGCGGGAAAATGGCGGCCGAACGTTGCATCTCGTCGGCATCGGAACAGGCTCGAATCGCGTCCAACAATACGAGCGCCGCGCGGTAAGCGCGTTCCGCTACTGCAGCCATTAGAGGAGTCTGTCCCATGCCATCCCTGTTGGTAAAGAAACAAATAGGTAATGTTGAATGCATGTACAACTTTACATAACATTCATTAGAATTAGTATTTATAAATTGAATTGAGTTATTTTTGTTTAAATATTTACTAAACAAAACAATTCGAATGTATAACTTAAGTCCTTTAAACCAAGCAGAAAGAAAAGCAATAGATCCATTATTAAATTTTTATTACTTCTTAATAAGAACTAAATATGATGGCGATACTAAACTGACTGAAAACAAGGATTTGCAGGTTAACCGTAGAACGACAATACTTATTCAAAATATAATATAGGACTTGACCTTGTCAGTCACTTAACATCAGGTGAACCACATGCTTCGCTTGCCAGCTATAACATAAAAAAAAAACCTTGAACTCACTTGGCAGTCAGCAGTTGCATCAAGTAGGGCTGTAGTGCGGTGCTCTCGGCGAGTGCCCGCAGCGCCGCCAACGCGTTGCCGCGCCGCTCCGCCGGGTCCGCGCTCACCGACCCACCGTTACCGCTGTTCGACATTTTGCTACAAATCAGTGTTTATATTTACGATTCTCTATATTCGCGTATAGTCGCCATAAAATTGCTTCACCACTTCTATAATTTCAATGTGATACTTTGAATTATTTTTATTGGTAACAATCATCTCTTTCAGACTAAATATTGTGGCTGGTAAAGCAAATTTATTGACCACTATACAATGTGTATTAAATACACTTGATCATCATTATAAACATTATAATCATTGAAAATTATACATGATAAATTCATAAGACAAAATCGAGAGTATAATAATTTTCAAGAATGAACGCACTTACGCTTCATTGTTTTTAGTGAATTTTTAAAGGTGTTAATTTTTTATTATTTTGGTAAAAAAATCTTTGCAAGAAATCATAAGTTAAAAAAATCAGGTTACCCATTATTGATGCCCATTAAACTATCTTCATCTCCAGATGCTTCAAATGTCTCGGGGCCGGGCCAGGATAAAGCTGGGACGGCCTCTTCATTACTAGTGCCACTTGATGCATTAGGTATGTTAGGCATTGATGGATTTTCTACTACAAAAAATTAAATTAATAAAAAACATACATACATATAGAAAAACATTGACAATTTAATATAATTTTAAATTGATATCAGTATCCCATACCTATGTCAGGTTCCTTATTAGATGTTGGTGCACACATATGTACACATGCATGTAGAATATTTCTATTGCCATCACACCGCTCTTGTAGAATAGACATGATTTGTTGTTCTGAAATGAAATTAAAAAATATATATAATCAAGCTCGAAGTTAATGGGTCAAAGGTATAAAATTATGATGATTTATGAACTTACTGTTAGAGTCCGTTTCTAGTTGGTGTAGCAACTGCCGAATACCATCCAAATCACATCGGAGAACACGCGGCATCATAAGTTGAGGTTCGGGTACGATTATAATGAGTGCGACCTTAAACAAGATATAAAGTACTTGTGTAAATGATGCTATAAAAAGCAGAAAATGTAAAGAACAGAAATCTTAAATCCAATTAAGTCTCATTGATTGATATATTTTTACCTATTCAAATTTATCATCTTGGTGTTATAGGATAATGATCCAGTTATACCTTCATACTGCATTCTAAACTAACTTTGAGAAAATGAAAAATTACAAATTTTTTTACATCTTTAATAAGAAAAGTAAAACTATAGATTTTAATTTATTTATCTATCACTCACATGGTATACACACAAAACCTCACACTCTTTCACTCTATTTAAAAAAACCTACCAAATCTGTTCGTAGATCCAATCAGATGGATAGACAGTGGGGAGTGACTTTTTGTAATGTAGGGCTGGTACTAGTTAATTTTTTTTATTCACCTGTGATTTGAGCGCCGCATGATGAGAGTGCGAAGGGCCGTGCGGGTGCAACGGTAATGCGTGTGCGGTGACCGCCCGCGCGGGCGCTAGGTTCAGTGGCGGCGGCTCGCGCACCATTCCCACGCAGTCGCGCGCGATCGGGTACAGCGCGCTGTTGCCATCTAACATCATCACTACTGGCTCACTACCCTGCAAGATTGAGTAAAAAAATGTATTTAAGTAGTGAATTAATTCTACAGAAAAAACATTTTCTTCAGATTATTTAGAAATAAAACCATTTATATCAAAAAATCCTCTTCATTCTACGTATATTATGAGGATGTTTATTTTTGATTTTCAGAGTATAGTATTGCTTCAGCACAAATTGGTCCAAACTTGCACACATGAATTTAAGTAAGAAAATCAGTGAATACTATTTCGTACGGTTAGTGGAGATGCCGTCATTCCCTTCATAAATCCTTTTCTGATCCATTTTCCTAAGACTGGTAAAGCATTTTCATGCGCTCTTTTGTCATAAAAATATGTGCATACATATTCAACTTTATTAAAGTGTTTTATAAAAATAGATTTATTATGCTTACTTCAGCAGCAGTGCAAAGTTGAATCAAATGTCCATTAGAGTGTCCCAATAGAGCAGTATGGTCAGTAGGGAACACACTATCTGTTAGAGCACGCGTAGTTCCCACGGCGTATACCGCATAAGCCAACGCACCACCGGGGCGACGAACTACAGCGTGAACGCCACGATTGTCCACCTATAGGGAATTTATAACAATGTAAACTTTTGAAGAATTTTAACATATTTCCAAGGTAAAAGACTAAAACATATGTAATGTAATGTTACCATAATTTATCAATCAAATCACATAAATGATGTACAAAAACTTACAGCAATCGTAATAACTTGTAGTTCAGGGGGAAGAGCGATTTTTCTAGGAGAACGCTGCAAGCAATCTGGACCTCTTGGTCCAGCTGAGCCACCTGCACCCCATTTTACAGCAACTAGATCATCTTTGCGCACTAAACGACAATCCTGAAGAAGTGCAGTCCAGTCATCTGGAGTAGATGGAATAATTTCCTTTCCATCCTTTCCAACCGACGGAAATCGTACAGCGGCATAAGCCCCATCAACTTTAAGCACACGGCCGAGTGGAACACTCTTCACATCTTCTAGGAAAACTACTTCCTTAAGTGGCCATTCCTCTTCGTCTCGTTTGGTACCATCGTTAGACGAACCTTCTTCGCCGCGGACAGTAACGCGTTTAGCCCTTTCTGAAATAAAAAATTGCAATCAACAATAATGAAAGACACTAAAGACAATTCAATTTTTTATTTGTTATAACTTATAACACTTACTGTGTGATGTGCTGGTGTCACTGCAAGTGGAAGATGCAGGGCTCGGTGGGGGCGGCATGTCTAAACGATCAGCCATATCTTTGTTGCTATCTTTCGCGCTGTCTTTGGTTGAACTGCTAGACGATGATGCTTTCACTGAAGACACAGTGAGTGGAGATTGGTTCTAAAACAAAAAAAAATAAATAGTTAAGATTATGAACAGAAATTTCAAAATACCTTTCGTAAATTATTTATGACAAGTAAAAGGGCTTTTCTGTGGTCTACTCACCTGTAAATCTCTTTTATCTTTATCAGATACAGATCGATCAGGTTGTGGTGCTGGCAGGAGCTTAAATCGGCAGGTGTCAGATAGATTCCAGGCAGCATTTTGTAGAATACCAACTTTAGGTACTCCAGTCGACATGTTGAATCCTAAAAAAAAACAAAATTAGTAATGCATATATTTTTATAAATAAAATATTTCCTTAAAAAAATACATGATTACTCATATTGACTGATTTCATTCGGCCACAGTGGCCAATTACAAGAGAGCTAGCTGAGCATGAGATATTATTGTGCACAAGTGAACATCAAAACACAGGTGCACTCTCTTTTCCTTTTTACTCTTATGACCCGATGGTACAGCAGGCCAACACAGACATATACTGAGATTCTTTTGAAAGAAAAATCTCAAAAACTTTTGACCTACCTGTGATTCAGACCCAAGACACCTCGATTTGTAGTCAAAGATGCAACCACCATACCAACAGAACAGTCAGATTAATCATATGATTTATATATGTATAAACTTACCAACAGCCCCTGGTTGATACATGGGCGCATTTTTCATAGTGACGCTCTGTCCAGCCTGCAAGTCTTGCGGGGTGGTAGATGAGTGACCACGCTGTTGCTTACGAGATCGAGCGCGGTGTTTCTCCCATAATCGGGCACGTTGTCCAAGTGGTAATACACCCCTAAAAATATTCATAACTCTTACATTCAGTAAAAATTTAATTAAGCTATACCTTAGAAGTTTTAAATAAAGACAATTATAGAAAAATCAACTGCAATCGAATTAATTTATACTGCATATTATTAAATAAACGAAAATTAAGTTTTTAATACATACCACCAATACAAAGCCCCAGAGTCCAATCTTGCGACAGTATACAAAGAACATACATGAAGAGAAATTGGCTTGTCTGAGCCGAATTCTGTAAACGTCTGAAGTGGATGTTCTAGGCGAGTGGCACCAGGTGCGTGAGCTATAGATAAAAAAATAATAAAATATAAATTTTAATGTTTCACAACTTAAAATATGGTACAATATATTTTTATACAAAACAAAGCAGTAGTTGCTTAGTTATAAGTAAAGTTGACAATTGAAAAAAAAATTATTACCCTCATACTTTACGTACCGATAGATTCATCCAAAAATGTTGCAATTCGTCCAGTGTCAGTCAAAACTGAGATTCTAATACCAGCTGCACTGATGTTTACAATTCTTTCACCCGAAACCATACCAAGATAGTTGCTACGTGGATGATAAGCCGTATTCCCCAATGGCTGAAATAAATACATTTTATAGTTTATACATATATTGTGTGCATTTCTAAAATACATAGATGTAAAAAAATCTAATGTCTGTAGTTGGTTGTTGGTTTACAACTTCTGGGAAAATGAGTCCTATGACCATATTCATTAAAGCAGTTTGAATAGGAATGTATTCAAAATTGAAAAAACTTAACAGACATTTACAGGTTTCCTGACCCAATTGTGATATGTGAATATAGCCCTACACCCCACATTGTAAGAACTTATTTAAAACTCATTTAGAAAACATTAATAAATACATAATTCAAAATGGTGTTATTTTTGTATACCACAAATTGCGTTATTGAACGATATGTCCCAACAGATGCTCCATTTATAGAAGGATATATGGCCACTCTTTTTATTTTCCAACAATTATTTTTTAGAATTTCATAATAGCCTTTGTGTTTTCTACTGGCAAATAACAAACAGTTCTTCATATAAATGTTATGGATTTATGAATGCACATAATATAACTGTTTTACATGAAAACAAAACAGTTTTCTCTATTAATTGTAATAAGCATCAGCATTAGTTTTTCTTGTGTTTGTTTAAACCGCGTTCAAAAAATCGTTCGATCCTCCTTCCTTTAAAAATATTTTTATTCAATAGTTTTTAGTTGATAGCAACGACACCCAAATAGTGAGGCCCATATTCAAAGTTGTATCTTAAGCTATTAATCTAGTTTTAATTCAATATTGAAGTCAAGACTTTATTCTAGAATGTTAATTAAAACTCGATCAATATTTGAATCAAGATTTTATTCTAGAATATTCATTAATACTTGCCAATTCTTTCTCCAATGATCATAGATTACCAAATCTAAAGTATCATATATTTCTTCTTGGAATAAGGCGTTGTCTCAAGTACTAATCGGTTTTTAAATCAAATCTCAGGTTAATGTTGATATGAGCGTCTATTTTGAATACGGACCTGAGACTCATAACTCTCACTAGACATACAACATCTTTATAAATATTTAATATACATACATCATTCCTTTGATATGGATGTGGATCAGCCCAACGCCACTGATGTATTTGTCCGTGTGTAGAGACTGCAATTAATTCACTGTATGTTGCTGCAATGTGTGTAAAACGTATATTGCTGTCCCAGTATTCCAATTCTTCAGATACCCAGAGAGGTGAAGCTGTCATTGCAGAGTCTTTCTTTTTGTTTTCAACTGGAAATATATTTTCATTTTAAAATTTTGATACTTAAAAATATTATACCAAATTACTTTTTATATTTTATTGGAATCTTTGATTTGAAACTATATATCTGCTTAATACTTAATCAATTAATTTGTCATAAGTTGCTGGTAACGTTATAAACTTTCAATTAAAAAATTTCGCAATTTCATACCCCCTTCTTTATCCCAAGATGTATCTCGGAGAGCAGATTCGAGCCATCGGCGGGGTCCAAAGTACTGTCGTTCCCGCCAGCGGCTAAATTCAGAAGGTCTTTCTTGAGCCGAGCTGCTGCTTTCACGACTGGCACCCGCTCGGCCGCCGCCGCTGCCTCCACCACCCCCACTGCGACTGTTAATATAACTACTTAGTATTTACTAAGTGACCATTCAATGCGTCATGGAATCACAACGCAACTGGGTTTCAAAACACCAATGTACCCATAACTATTACTTAAAAATAAAACTAAGATCTACAAAATGTGCAAGAAATAAAAAGGAAATAATAAATTAATACTACATAAGTAATAGATAAAAGTACAGTTGGAAGAAAAAACCCTGTTGCAATGTGATCACATGAGTTCCAATGACTAATTCTACTAAGAAATTGTTGTAACTAAAACAGAAATTGCGAAAGCATTTGCGTGCTATTTTGGGTCGAGGACTACATTTAACACTGAGGGTTGAGGATATAATAGGCCAAGGAGCGTAGCTTGACAGGTGTACCTTCTGATAGCCGCGTACCCGAAGATGTCCTCGGAGAACATGGCGTCCGCATCGATTATGACTGACTGGTCCTGCTGGCTGGCGTGAAAACCACCGTCGAGCAGAGAGATGAGATCCTCTGGCACGTATCCGTCACCCCCCTCGCCTCCTTCTGGTTCTTCTCCCTCCTCATCGTCACGCGAAAGCAAGTTGTTCACTGCCAGATTCACATCTAAATTTGTCCTCTGCAAATAAACAAGGTAATAAGTATATGTTTCCCATAGTGTAATTTGTATGGATACTAAACTATTATCAATACATTTATTGAAGTAATTACCTGAAGCTCACGAATAATTAGGCTTCTACTTTTTCCTTGCAAAACAACTTGTGCTTGTGTTACAAGATCTTCAGGCACAAAGGGAGCAGGTACTGCAGATACCACCCTGCCTGAACCTGATGCACCGATTATTACACCAGTTGCACGACTTGTTGATCCTATAAAACAATTTAATAAATATCAAGAAAATAAATTTATGTAATTTGGGTATAAAAGTTTATAATAATAACAACCATGCCACCCTCACTTTGCTTATAAAAAATAGTACAATGTTATAATCATTAAAATTGTATTCTAGATGTAGACCTGTTGGTAGAACTTTTATAAAAAAATAAATAATGCAAAACCTGGATAACTTTCATAGATCTTCCAAATAAGGCACAATCTTCATATATAAAAAGACACAGTGACACACACATATTAGATCTATTGAGTTTTTATTAAATTAAATACCAATTTTTTGCCAAAAAATAGAACCAACTTCCTCACACTAAAAAAAGGAAATATCTTTTATTTTTTTAAATGTATTCAAAATCAGTGCAAAACCTTATGATATTGAAAAATAGGCACCGACTATCAATAAATTTAAAAAATAAAATAAAAGAAAGTTTATACTTTTTAATGTGAGGAAGTTGGTTCTATTTCTTGGTCCAAAGTTATTGCTTTTTAATTTTTATGACATATTACTATGATCTATCTCAGAGTCATAGTTAAATGGGTATAAACATCATTAAAACTTAACCACGGACCTTATTCTTTTGATTTTTTACTTTAAAACTCAAATTTCTCTCACTCAAAACTCTATGTGACCACACATACACCCTATTGTTTCGAATGCAAAAAGAATTTTCCAAATCAGAATCATGGGCTATAAATACCAGACATATCCATAACATACATAAAAAAAATATGATTGAATTGAGAACCTCCTCTGTCTGTTAAAAAAATGCATTTACAAGTAAACTACTTTAAAATAAATTATAAATGGACTGCCTAGTAGAAGAAGTCCTGGGTTTGATCCCTGTTGGACTGTTAAAAATTCATCTATTTGCCCCTTAATAAACATTGATCAATGAAACAACTTTAACATCTGCTTCATGCCCCAATAGGGAACCTAGCACTTAACTTTTAAACTTAAATTAATATTTGTTTAAGCTAAATATCCTAATGCAAGAAACCCAGTTTATATATGTACTAATTCATCATTTACTGATAGAATTTAAAAAAATGTATGTCTGAAATAAAAATAATATCCTGCATAGCAATTTTCATTAATTGAATCTAGTTAAAAAATAGGCAGTTTTAAATTAACTATAAACCCCTTTTATTTGCATTAGTGAATGCCAAAGAAATCTGCCTAAATTTTATGACGAAATTATGTGGCTTTCTATGGAATGTGTGATAGTGAATCAATCAGTCAGTATTGGTCTTTTTAAATTAATTTATTGAAAATAATAATCATTATTATTTATTTATTATAACAACAGAGGCTCATTTATCAGTAACATGAGGACTTAAATGTAAAGTTGCAATGCCACATGACTTATAAATAATTAGAGGAATATAAAAATAACCACAACAGGCACAACTGTATAAGTTATATCAAAAATATTCAATAGTTTACTGTAAAAAAATTAAAATGTCTATAAAAAAATTGTAAGTAAAAATGGTATTGGTTAGTCACATGGATGACTAGTAAAGAGGCAAAAGACTATTTTATTTTTACAGTAAGATATGTGTATGTAGGTCAGGAAAGAGCAACAACTATTTGTATAATCTGGCCAGATTTACATCACACAGAACATATAAATGCTAAAGCTATTCAAATAACATTACATCTTTAAGAAATACTTAATAGATTGAAGAAAAACAAATAGGCAGTATTAAAGAACAGTAAAATATTTATCACATAGAATGTAAAAAGGGACCAAAATACCTTGTGAGCTTGGAGCAGCTCTTATAGAATTTCGCATAATTCTTGCTCTTGTTCTAGGCTGTTGTCTAGAGCCACATCCACTACCGCTTCCTCCTTGCTTGCCACCACTCGTCCCACCTCCACCACTGCCACCACCACCATTTCCTCCATTTTTACTCGCATCTGCTTTGCTCAAATCCAATCTGTCAGGTATTATTGAGAATGCCGCTCGACATATTGTGCCGTCTTCCAGTAAACAAGCTATGTGAGCAGGACCTGCAGTCACAGCACGCACTCCTCTTAGAGAGCACAGTGCTGGTGACCCAGCCCCCGTACCAAATCTATTCCACCTCTCAGCAACTTCTCTATGTCTGTAACAATTTGATACAATTTATGAATGAAATTCATGTTTAAATACCACATTCATTACATTGGCAAAAAAAAGTCCTGATACTTGTCAATAAATGTTATGAAATAAATAATGCATGTTAAGTATTTCATTTATAGAAAATTATTGTGAGATGTGAATGATAACAGAAAATCAGAGTCTTTGAAAAATCTTCAGTATAAATTACTTGGGATAGTGTCTAAGTTTAGTTGATTACTATTTTTCAACAAATACAAATCAAGTTTTTATCTCGTAACAATATTAATATTGGGTGCAATTGTTTTTTATTCAAATTCAAATAACAATTTAATATTTCATTAAATTGGATTAAATGAACATTTGGATCCTTCAGGTTATTTACAAATTTATACCTTGTTTCATTTATTTTTACATTTCAAATTATTTTTGAATTTATGGCAGAGACTATGCAATCTAAAGTATAAGTGAAAAAATACAAGAGCCTAGGAATGTAGCATAACGAAACAGTAGTTTTGATACTTATTATAATTACGTTTTGTGGTTTTTCCTAGAATAGTAATACATTGGTCTTTAACCTAAAACTAAATGAATATATAAAATAGCACTCCCTAAATGTAAGATCATACCTTTATGAAGTCTTGCAGAATATCCAAGGCAATAAATTAGTAACCATATATATTTATAATAAAATAAAATTGACCGGGGTTCGCAAAATGACGAACAACATCGTTTATGAATATCATAATAACACCCTTCTTCGTTATATTTTCTACAAAATTATAGCGAAACCAGAAACTTAAAAATATAAAAATATGTTCACAGAAAAGGAAATCAACATCCTAAATGTGAACATATCATCGTCATAGCCGTTCAAATCAATCCAAAATATGTTTTCGATCCATTTTTACTTTTTCTAGCATATTAGATTTAATCCGACAACCGTAATGGAGTCATGTAGAAAGTTGGATAATAGGCTTACCTATCTATCAGTTGATCCTCTGTCCCAGGTAATGGGTGAACAACGAAATGCATAGAAGACATTTTCGCGAAGTTTTATCCAATGTTAACGATACCGTAGAGAAAACATTTACATTTCAATCCACCATAAATCATCAGAACAAAAGAACACTGATAACTAAAATCCTCTTATAACCACCATATTTCTCGTGGTTTCTTTCAATAGCGTTTTCGTTCTCAAATACATGTGAGTCGGTACAAGACGAAAAAAGAAAGAAAATATCAACATGGCTTCTTCGTCTAAAATGTTGGTAGAACTGTTAATTAGGTCGCGTTCATTGAAAAGATGTAATATACTCATAGATGTAAATGCCCTTTTCATGTGTCCCTAACATTTGAAAAATTATTAAAAAATTAATAGTACCAGTGGTACTAATTGTTGAAATAGATATTAATACATAGATAGCAGCGGCTTCATTAGAAATTCCTTGAATTTTTTTATAAAAAAAACTACCTCCATAACCTTTGTTTTTATACGGTCCCTTGCCAAAAGTTACTAAGAAAAATGATTAGATAATATCTATATAGGTTATAAAAAAATATATATAATTTATATATATTTTATTTTATAACCGGTATTTAGGCGCTTATTTTTATTTGTATTCCCAATTGAAAAATAACTTCATCTTAAAACTATGTTTCGATAACTTAACATTGGTAATGGTGATAAGCAGAAAACAAGCAAAATATAATTGACATTTCCCGCATCTACAGCTTTAAATAAATTTAATTTACGGTGACTTTAGAAAAATGACAAATGCGGCCATTTGCCAGTTGCCACTGTAAAAAAAATAAAGTCAAAACTCAAAAATGGCGGCCAAGTCAAAGAAGCGGTTGTGTAGGAATGAAAATAAATTACTAAAATTAGAAAAATTGGAAATTAGAGATGTAATATGTTCAATTTGTCAATCAATTCTAATTGAGCCTGTAACCTTACCATGTTATCACGACTTTTGTCAACGTTGTTTTAATGGTAGTATTGAAAATAATGCTTTGTGTTGTCCACTCTGTCGTTTACGAATTGGTTCATGGGTCCGAACAGCTACAAAACAAAAAAGTTTGGTAAATGATAAATTGTGGAATTTTATACAAAACAAATTCTCACAAGAAGTCAACAAGAAAGTGAGGGGTGAGGATATCCAAGGCCTGTCACCAGGTAAATATTGTATACCATTCATGTTATATTTATTTATATTATGGTTTGCATTATACACTGTAAAACATTTTGATTATTTCTAAATTTATTTATTATACCTGTCAAACTTTTCATATGCATTTTGTTTTTTTTTTTCAGAAATTAATTTACCACGTTTAAGTAAGCCTGGAGAAATACGGTCTGAGTATGAAGCTGAACTGGAGCGTTTACGAGCCGAGAGGTTAAAACTTGAGCAGAAACATATACATGAAACTGTGGTATTAATTCAGTAAGTCAAGGCATCTCTATACTATGTTGGGCAAATTTAGATATTTATTAGTTATGGCATATATATGCATAATGAACATTTTCAGTTTTATTTTAATCCATAAAAATATATTTACATACATCATTGATATTATGAGAAGATGTTATATATTTTGCTTATTCTTGGAATTGTCCCAATAAGTGAATAGGTGATATTTACCATTTTTCTTCGCATAATTAATATTTTTTTCATGACTCAATAATTGTGTAAAGATTTGTATTGAATTTGTTTACACCCTTTTTTAAATAAGAGGGACTCATGTAATTTGATGAACAAAACAAATGTTTAGTGATGCTCAGTGGAAATATATGCATAATTTGTGACCTAGATAGATGAAATATATTATATAATTATACTAGCTGTGATCTGCAGTTACACCCTCATAGTGATAATGCTAGATATTCTCTATGCTTCCTTATTTACTTGTCCATCATAATTTTTTATGATAGACAAAAAAGATTACAGATAGCTCCAAATCCTGTGAGAATTCTGGGATAAAAGCTCTCCTTTGTTATTTCACAGTGCTTAAACTAATTAAAAAAAGAAATCATTTGAATTTATAATAAGTAAGATGGACGGATTTTGACATTGCTGTGATATAATATAGAATTCCAAAGTTAGATAAAGTGACTGGTTGAAAATAAAGATCATAAATTTACAGAGTTGAAACAATTTAAAAATAATGAAATTCTAAATCATTCTCAAGAATCCTTGCAAAGTTTATAGTTTAAAATACTGAAATATCCCTAAAGTCATAAAGCATTTTATTAAAATTTCATTGGTTATTGTATTCAATGTACTACCATTTATCAAAATTATTATAGTTAATTCTAAAGTGGTTTTAAAGAAACTAGTATAAAAGGCAAAGTCTTACACATTAGGGTTGAGGAATATGTATTGTAATCTATTTTCATTACTGGCACTGCACATGTGTTGCTGCATTGCTGCACTTTAAGGAGTATTAATTTTTTTGTAACAGGTAAAATACTTTGTATTTTAATGTAACAACCTGTCATTGTGACTACTTTTTATGCAATATAAGATAATTCCGCTGAGATAATACTGAAGTGTATGTTGCAGATTTACCAAACTGACAACTGTTCTGTCCCCAGTTCATCGGAATATGTACTGACGAGCTAGTATTTTTGTAACCACTTTATCCCCCTTCTGCATATTGTGTTATTGAATACAATAACAAGATGAAGTTATTAATTTGCTTAACTACTATTTTGTCACCGATAATTGGCACTTGTATTTATTTCTCTGTCACAGCCACAGTCAAAAATAGGATTTTCTAAACCTAGTATAAATTACCTCTAGAACACATGAAATAATTATAAACATAATATTTTTCATGTTTTTATATTTGTTTTAGAAAACTCAAAGAGGAAGAGGAAGAAGCACATAAAAAAGATCTAGAGAGTCTCAAAAATGATGAAATGTTAGCAAAGAAATTGCAGGAAGAGCATAATCAACATCATGATCATGTCCATATAACACAACCTAAGACAACAAAAAAGAAAAACTTAAAAGTTTCAAACAATAGGTCTAGACTAAAATCTGTAACAATTGACAGCTATTTATCAAAACATAGAACTCCCACAAAAAAGTAAGTAAAGAAGAGCAATATATATCAGCTTTGTTTTCTTGTAATGTTTAGTAAATAAGCTTCATTAGATATGGTATTGTTACATTTCTGTAACAAATGAAAAAATATTAAAAAGAAAAGGTTAATGTTTTATTGAGTGATTGTAATTATGACATACTTATTTGTAGAGGTTTGTGGCTTTATTGAGCTTCTTTAACAAAAGTCCTGATTCCTGAAGCTTCCCTGGCACAATGTTATATATATTTATATGATAGCCTATGTTACTTGTGGATACTGTAACTTTCGAATGGTGAAAGAATTTTTAAAATCAGTCCAGTAGGTTAGCCTATTCATTACAACCAGACAGAATAGAAATGGGGAAACAGAATAAAACAGAAATGGGCTGACCTTTCTAATTGTGACCTTTCTTATTTATAAAAAAATATATATAGAGAAATAAAAATGGTACAATATAAAAAAAATATTTATTTCCAGTACTTCATTATTAACTGGAGATACAAGTACTGATGAATCTATTGTAAAAGCTCCATCAACAAAATCAACAGATATAACTTCACCTGGAGTACACAAACCTTTAAACAATTTATTAGACAAGGGAACTAAGGATGCATGGAATAAAGAAAATGGGAAAAATTTTAAAACAAAGGTTTGATATATGCAACACTTCAATATTGGACAATGTGGAAATTAGTTTTTTATATTAGCTAGATATGATTTTATATTGTCCCTCTATTTTAAAACCAAATACCTGTCAATTTCTTTATAGTAATTTTTGTATATTTTTTTTTTAGAAAGATGACAGTACAGACAGGGAAAAATGTAATGAAAATGATATTATCAAAACTAAAAATGGTTTACAGTCACTACTTGTGTCTTTACCCCTGCCTGCTGCAGGAATACTTCAGCACAAATCTAATATTGCAGAAAACAGGAATTTAGAAACTGGTAGTGTAGATTCCATGCAACAAGAATTATGTTATTTTAAACCCATTGAGGGCACAACACCAACAGCGTAAGTTATTTTAAAAATTTTATTCAGTGATGTCTTTTGTAGCTTTGCTAAATATTGTCAACTTACTCTGACAAAAAAATTATGTAGAAATAATTATACTTTTATGCTTTTTTTATAAAATGTGACAATAGTTATAACTGAAAACAATAAATATAATAATCTCCGCAAATATGTGGTAAAAAAATATCTTTATTTTTTGTAGCCATCCATCAAATAAATTGTATGCATTGCCCCTTGAATATCATAAAGAGCAATGAATTACTTTCATGTTTATTTAATAATGTTTTTATTTCAGATTTATCACTAATCGAGGATTACCTTTACGGGTTCCCAGCTTACGAGTGGATAAAGATATAAAGATACCTGCTAAACAATGCCCACCAAGTAGAGCTCAGTACATCGAAGGCCTGTGCCGCCTTAGACAACTTTCCTTTGAAAACAAATTACCTTCTGCTTTTGTAATTGCTCTTACCATATTGCAAGCGAAAAAGGTATACTGCTTGTGATAATATGAATTTTTTAACATTTAGTTTATAGGCAATGAAGATAAGTGAGTGTTTATTAAACATATGATAGGGTCTGTAATTTATGATAGTTCATTCAAATCAGAAGGTATCACATTCATTAAATAGCAAGAACCAGTCATTAACTTTTTTATCATAGCATTTTTATCATATGTACTTAAAGATCAAAGATTTTCATTTAAACAAACATATTTAAAGACAACACTGCATGCACTTCAACATTATAATTTACAATATTGGTAATTCAGTGTGTAGATTTGATATCAAACAAAATTTTGAATATTACTTTTAAACTTTTACAGGTTTCTGAAAAAAATTCACCTAATTTGAGATCAAAGTTAAAACGACCAGTTCCTGCTAGTTTCACTGCAGTTAAATCACTAGCATATAAAAAAGAGATGTCAACTAAAAATAATATCAGTGATATGGCTAAGGATACAGAAAATGCAAATACATTCCTTAGACGAACCAGGTCCATGGGAAGTATTTCTAAAGTTGAAAATGAAACTACACCGAAAAAAAAAATTAATGAAAGGAAAGTGTCCTCAGAGAGAAAAACGAGACTAAGAAGTGAAATTAAAAAGTATTCCAAAAAAGACACTTGTAGTCCTCCACTGCTTGCAGAATCAATAAATAACAATAAGGTAAGTTTAGCTGTAAAGAATTTATCTAGTCCCTTGGAGGATTGTGATGTTAAACATATTTTACAAGAGCAGCTGCAAATCGAAAAAATAATTCAACAAGAGAAGCGAGATTACGAATTAGCATGCAAAATGGACGCCGAATGGAATGGAAGGAGGCAGCCGCGTCGTGCAGCTACGAAACGACAAGTAACATTAAATTATGCTTTAAGACCCGCAAAGAAAGTCAAAGTTTAGTTCCTTCTAAAATTACTACAAAAAATTATAAAAGTGATATATTTTTCTTTCTTGCTACTGGCTTATTCCGTACATTCCACTTTTCTTTTAATTCAAATTCAATTGCAGTATTTTAAAATCAGATTTAGCATTTTAACATTACATATAACATTGTTTTAATGAAATATTTCACCTGCTGGACTGGATCAATGGAGAAATTTAAAATGGTGAAATAGTCCTCCAAAACTTTTTAACGTGGTTATTTTTAGATAATGACTGCTAAGAAATAAACTCCAAAAACAAATTCACATGGCCATATTTTGCTTTTTAATTTATCTTTAACGCAGTCATTGCGTTCATTCATGATGATGAATGAACGCACAGTCATACTTTTAAGATAGAAGCTTCGTTGACGTCGATGGACGTCCGATGGTCGTCCTGACTCCTGGCACTTCTTTTTTAATTTTTGCGTGACCTAGGCATAACAAAATGCAAATTCAATTTCCTGATTATTCTTCAGTAAATATCAAAATTGAAGCCAGATATTCTAATAGTTCCTTCTTAGATCAACCTAAGATATTATATATTTTGATCTAGGAGTTCCTTGCGTAACTACAAAACCTGTGATGAATTTATTTTACATAAGCATATATCAAAAACGAAGTTTGTACTTGCTTATATTCCACCGATAAAAGACTTTTTGTTAACTTTGTTTTAAATATGTATATTTATAATGAAAATAACTAGATATTAAATTTACAGTCATTATAATATAGTATGCAACAAACAATATTCTCACCGACTAAAAATTAAGAATTTATGCTAATGTAAGTTTAAACATTATTATACAAATCATATACATTTGATGTATTCTTAAAACATGTTTAACAATAAAAATATGTATGTGTGAAACAATTGTAAACTTGATCTTTGTGATAAATATGATCATGCAAAAATTTGTACTATCAAAGGAGTATGTATAAATGTAAAGGAAAAATGTATTGAAATATTTAATGGACGCATTGTAAGCCGGCATTAATAGAGGACTTGAAGAGTGAGTCAACTCCATATGTCATACTTTTCAATTACATTCAATGAACACTTTCATTAGTACTTAACAAAATATATTGACTCATAAAAAGTTATGAAAAAAATTACATTAAACTTGTAGAAATACCTATAATTATATTAATAAATATTAAAATTTCGGTAAAGATCTCATTTCATAGAGATGGAAACATGTAAATAATGAGTGTAGATAAAAAAGAAGTTTAATAAATGAATCGCAGCTTGAATGCTGAAAACTCTCAGCATAAAATGATCTCCATAGAAAAATCTGGTCAATTATCCTTTTAATATGTTTTGAACATAAATATTAAATACTTAGTTGTATGCATTGTACCAGCATAATGTTTTGGTATCTAGTTTCCAAAAGGAAATGATTCGTAAGTAAGGGCGTAATTGCAATGTATGAAAGATTTGTGTGGCCATTGTAATATTTTTATAAATGCTTGCTGTGATATACTTACCACAAGTGGTGATAAAAATTAGTCCCTACGTAATAATTAGTCTGATCATTTGTTTTTTAACTTCACATGTGGCCGAACTTTAGTTGTGATTTTCATACTCTAAAACATCAATATGTAAATAAAGGTTTTTAAAAAAAAACAAATCTTTGTTTAATTTTTTTTATTAAATAAAATTGTTGTACGAAATCTAGGATCTGGTGATACTTTTTGATAAAATTAAAGTTATTTTAAAGTTTGTATATCACCACTGAGTACCTCTTTATTTAGTTGACTTCCATCCGTATCCTCCAACCTGTAAAGATATGGTAGACATAATTTGAATAACTAATCATATTCATCAATTGGGCTTGTTGAATATTTTCAATTAAATATTTTTTAATGTTCTAAAATCAACACACATTCCAAAGACCTTTAGATTAACTACAAGTATAATAATACGAGCAAGTGTTCCGCAAATCGACGTCAAGCGCCTATTTTGCGTGAGAGAGGGGATGGTGGCTATTTGATCCACCCCAACTCCTCCATGAAGCCCACCAGTCTTCCTAGATTGATGAAGGCCTCGGGGAGTGACCCGGGCTCACCCAGGTGTTTTGCTCTGTAGTTCGCCACCCCTGAACACTCGTATACGACGTGGGCGGCCGTTTCTTCAACCTCTAAGCAGGCTCTGCAAATGGTACTATCTGTAACACCAATAGTGAAGAGATGTTTGTTAAAAAGACCGTGTCCGGTTAGAATAGCTGTGACCATACGCAGTTGTGGTCTGCGAAGGTTCAGTGCACGACGCGCAAACCTTGAGTTTATATTTGGAAGCGCCCTCCTGGCTTGTCCGCAGTCGGTTCTAGCTATCCAGCTATTGTTATGATCTTCTCGGGTCTGTTCATGGAAAATTGAACGAAACCATGACGTGGGAAGTGGAATAACAGGTTCTGGGCCTGTTGCTGTCCCATCCGAAGCTTTTCTTGCGAGGTCAAGGTCGGCGGCATCGTTGCCACACGAGTTGCTGTGTCCCTTAACCATTGTAGTAAAAGGGTGTTATCATGATTACATACCTCTGTGAGTCTTTTGTGGCATTCGTAGGTTAATTCTGATGTAAATTCATTACTTTTTAGAGCCATGAGTACGGACTTGCTGTCTGATAGTATCCTAATGGCTTTTCCTGTTACTTGTTTTGCAAGTATTGCCGATGTTGCTAGCATTATACCCATGCATTCCGCTTGGTAGACTGTATTATGAGAGCCCAGTGGTCTAGATAGATGGATGTTCAGGTCTTCGGAGAAAACGCCCGTGCCTGTGCCAGTGTTAGTCTTCTAGCCATCTGTGTAAATAAGGAGTTCATGCATGTGTTGCTAGAAATGGTTCTCTTTTATAAGCAGTAGGCAGGATTTCAGTATGTGGAACTACGGAGGTTGTCCATAGTTTCATTGCGCTCAGTCTGGTGGCTGTCTAAAGCTTCCTGTTTTATTTTCAGGTGTAGGGGTGTTAGGCTAAGCATAGCTTCGATTGCGGCTGTGGGCGTGGTGCATATGCCGCCGGTTATGGCCAGGCATGCCAGTCTCTGGAATTTTTGTAATTTATTTATAGGGGTTGTTTGTTTTGTGCGCGGCCACCACACAACACACCCATATGTGAGCATAGGCCGTATCACAGTTTATTTACCTACAAGTATGTATAACGATTCTATGCGATGAAAAATCCAGTAGGGCTTTTTCGTACATTGTTATTGTTTTTGTATAAGTTTTTGTTGCAGGCAAATCAAAGTGCACAATTTTTCTTTCTTGACACGATACAACCATCTGCCAGGTAGATCAAACCAACATCTTGATATACAGGGTGTCCCATAAAGAGTGAAGCATCTCTTGAGAAATGATAGCTGAGCTAATAATCTATCAAAAAAAACGTGGATGTCCGAAATGCAACGTAAGTTAAGATACACTGGTGTCTCCTAACATCCACCAAGATCGTTGGTGAATGACGGTGACTTTTTCGGTCTTTTTTCCCTTCTCATACATTAAATAATTTCGCTAAATATCATATCTGCCTGTTTGAAATAGAAAGTAATTATGTGAGGAATAGAAATTATAATTCTAATTTTTTTACCCTTGAATTATTTAATACATGAATTGAAGACAACTCCGATTTATAGCAGTCTGATTTGGATGCGTTACAATAGAAGACTAAAGCGCGAACATCGCGAAACGGTGCTGCTGCTCTAGGCTTCGGGGTTACTTCTTTTTGTATCTATCACTTTTCATATTTTTTTATAACAATCACACATATTGTAAATCGTTAAATCTTAGATTCACTGTATCTTCTCTGTGAATGTTAATTTCACCACTGTATATCCGATTCAAGGAGGTTTTTACTTAAAGTTGTGGTTCAGTTTTCCATAAAGGTTGTATGATATGGCCTTACGCCCATACATCTCCGGCTGTTGTAAAAGCAGAAAAGGGCAGGAAAGGAATGATAAAACAAAATAAGTAGAGATATAAGACGGCAGTAGAATGGGATGGGAATTCAGGTCTTTCGCACCTCATATCACTGAATTAAGTGAAAACACCAAATGTGATTACTACAAGCCAGCCCCGTATCTGCATTTTTTTAGACTGGGTAAAAACTGAAAAGATGTCTGCTCTCGCACGCTATCATTATCATCATTTCAGCGAAATAAACTTCGTCCGAGGATCGTGGTAAAAGTAATGTAGGTACAAACCTACATAACTTTTACCACCTGCATCAAGTCAGCGAAAAAAAACAAAGACGACACATGTTCTGCATTCCTCTACCCAGAATTTGCCGCCTCGAGCATGGGCCTCCCCACTTACTCCATAAAAAGTGATAATGAATATCAAAATATAAATCATATTCAGTTTATAATTGAAATATATTACCTTTTCATTATTCCATCCCTTTTTCTTACCACTTGCTGCCAGTTAGATCATGTCATAGAATCATTTTATTTCCATCACAATATATGCATATACCTGTAATTTTTTTATGAAATGTATATACTTGTAATTTTCTTATAGTATTAATATTACGATCATAACACAACACAGTGATAAATAATATACAAGAATGATATTATTGCTTCATTACCACTTCACTTTTGTACGACATGCATCATCATCTTTCATTGTTAATTGGCATCTCATCTGTAATTTTTCCTCTATAATTCAAATACATAATATTAATAGAAAAGATTTGTTTATTCCTTAAATTAAAGTAATAAGGTTTATCAACTCAAGGGAATTGATACTCAATAAAAATTTATTGAATTAATAATTTGAAAGAATTGACAATTCATACTAATATAAACATTCATTATCATACCAAAACAACACACTCACCACATGAAATAAGCTGCTTAATTTTCATCAATTTGTATCTTCATGATGACATCATACACCCAAACACCAAGGCATCTGCTCCATGTTCTACCGTTCTGTTCTAAACTACACTCATACTCAAGTATTCCTTCATGAATATTCAAGGATACATTTTACCTTTCCATAAAAAATATATAAAAGATCAAATTATAGTCAGGCATACTTCTCTGTTGCAAAAATATGTAACAGTCAAATAAAAGTAAAACATCCATCACATAAAACACATCCTTTATTATTTTCGCTCTCATCACACAACTTCACAATGTACGCACAATTTTGGGTCAAACTTACAACTACCTACTACATTATTTCATACTATAAAATAATTATTTACCATGGTGTGATAATAATTATCACTAGATGTATAAATTCTAGGCTAACAGAAAATAAATTTAAACTTATATTAATGCTTTCTCTTCAATTAATTCAGTCATGAGATTTTGTTGCAAAGTCTCACCTCATGTCTGTGGTTTATTGTTCCAGCCACTACTTGACCCAGTTGGACCCGAGCCATTTCCTCCCCATCCTTGACCATTTGACCAATTTCCTTGATTCCAGTTGCCATTTTTGTTACTATTCCAATTTGGATTGTTACCTTGGTTCCATGCAGGTGGAGGTCCATTTTGATTCCAATTTGCATTGTTATTCCAATTTTTGCCTGTATTTCCACTTTGAGGTGGGCCATTTTGCCCCCAGTTATTAGGTCCAGAATTATTAGGACCTCCTAAAAATCCTCCCCATCCTGCCTGATTCAGTGCAGCAGCAACAAGACTTATTGGCAAGTTAAAGTTTGCTGGTGGTCCACCCCCATTAGGATTGATTCCCAAGTTCTGCATGTTTAATGAGTCTATAGTGCTACCTCCACTATTATTTGAGCCTCCTGAAGGGCCTGATCGGTTTCCATCCCAATTATTGGAACCATATGAATCATCTTTCCAATTTTGATTATTCTTACTTTTCATTTTTGGTGCAGCACTGGACACAGATACAGATGCTCCTTTGATAACATGATCTTCTCCACATAAACTTTGAGCTACCTCTGGATCTAAGAAGGTTACAAAGCCAAAAGCTCGAAATGGTCGGGGCACAAAAACATCAGTGACTTCTCCAAATTTAGAGAAATATTCACGAAGATCATCAGCAGTCATATCTTCTGTACATCTGCCAACAAATACCTTGCAAGGCATTTGTGGTACCACACCCTCTTTTGAATTTGGTATGCGCACATCCACCCATCGGCCATCAATATTATGCCTTTGGGCCAATGCTCTCATTTGTGAAGCATAGGTTGCAAATCGTATAAAACCAAAACCTTTAAATGCTCCATTTTTATCCTTCTTTAATTGAACCATAACAACTTCCCCAAATTGCTCAAAATATTGTTTAATTGATTCTTCAGTAGATTTCCATGGTAAGCCCAGACAGATTAAATCTGAACATATAAGTTTCTTTTCTAAGCGCTTGGTTTTTGCAGCAGAATTTTCAGGAGAAACATCTTCCATTTTTCGTTTATTTTCCTTAGGAAATACACAAACATAGAGCTGCTTGCCCCATCCTGCCTCTGTTGGGGGGTGCAATTTTCCATCGCTTAGTCTAATTCCTCGAATGCACTTACTTTCAGGATGGCGATACTTTAGTCCACAAGCACCTGGGAATTGAGCAACTAACGTCGATAATAATAAAGTGCCATTCAATTCACATGGAATTTCCACGGCATTAGAATCGTCTTCATCTTCGCTAACTTTAATATACTCGAATAGATCTTCATTATAATTACTATCTTTACTACTCATGATTAAGCTAAGTATTCAAAATGGTTTAATTTGTTATAAGATTAAACGCTATTTATTATACCATGAATTGTGAAAACACGACGCAAAGTATAAGTTTCAACAAAATGGCAATCGTGTAAAATCGTTTATTAATTTTGCTGTCAATTTGTGACTGTCATCCGTCAGTTCCTACTTCCTAGCAGATATCATAGCTGCGTTCATAAACATTGCTTTGTCTCTGTTCAACTTGTACAATATAAATATTATTGTTATTTTGTAAGGTTGCACTAAGTGCCGGTTTAAGCGGGCAAGGAAAAAAAACTTATGAGTTATGACATAATATTTTTTAGACATTCCTCAGACTTTTCGATAGATAGATTGATAGGATTATTAGGATTATTTGGTCTTAAATGATCTTGATGATGTCTTCATCTAATATGCAAAAAAATAATATTTTATTTGACTCCTAAATACCCGTAAAATCAAATTTAAAATTTACGAATTTCTGAAGGAGTGAAAACTCTAGCTCTATGTTGCTATGCACTTGATTTAAGACAAACATTTGACAAGCAAAGTCTTAAGTTTTTTTCAAAATCAACGGGCAGTATCCTAGATCGATAAATAAATATAACAAAAATTCAATGATGCAGTTTTTTTACTTTCATCAAAATCAGCCTTGAGACTGCTTTCGACATTTTATGACAGTCCGTTTATAGTGGCTCAGAAAACTCTCCTATCAATCCATCTGTATATGTATATCATTCAGAATTGATAGCCAAAAATTTACAACAATTATGACGTCATAACTGTAAATTTACTGGCTATTATGGCTGATGGCGATTTTTGACGTTTAAAGTTTAATAATATTTTTTTTTATTTGAAGTTTTAAAATAATCTTACGATTTTAATGATTTAAATCGATACAATATGTTTAAGAACTATAGGAAATATTCATTTATTATGAGAGACAAGAGATGCGCCAACTAGCCAATTTGATTCCAGAGAGCCAATGAGAATTAGTGTAATATTAATTTATTACACGCGACAACATTATCTGTAACCGAAAAATTATAATCTAGGAAATGACCGCACTAAATCAGGGATTATTTCGAATTTGATTACTATTTTTGAATTTTCTATTTAAAAAATTGGCAATAAGCAGCAATATACAGCAATGGTTACGAGGAAAACTCAAATTTTAATACATACACTGTGTACATTTTACAAAAACAGACTTTAAGTGTCCGAAAGTCGAAATTAAAAAAAAAATCATGCATTTTCGCGGAACATAAATGTAGCTTATTTTATAGCATTTAAGGTCCTATATCACCTCCTGCAAGGAATATGTCGAGTTACCAATACCCTTTATAGCATTTATTTTAAAGGCAAACAAAAAGTAATTTTTTGTAGACCAACCAATGTTATAAGCGATCATTGAAGAGCGAGCTTCATCACTTGATCACCTTGAAAGTTGACTTTTACCATTATAAATAATAAAATATACTTAGCTAGCTGTCCCACGCCGGTTCGTGCTCGTAGCATATATAGTCCAGACTTTCCTAAACTGTGCGTCACTTAGGCTCCGAGGTTTCCCCTTCCCCCCATTGATGCTTCCGATAAAACTTAATTAAATTAAGGAAGTTTTTTTATAAAGTCTGAGTTTTATTATCCACTCTTTAGGGTACACCCGTATAAGCCTGTACTTTAAATTTTCTGCCTCTGCTTTTCACGATTACCGGTAAATAAAAAAAATCCAAGTCTCAATCAAAATAAAAGTTTTGGTGATCATGTTATGCCTAAGTATAAACTTACTTTCAAGAAGATGTATAGGTAGAGGATCGATAAAATGTCAACGAGTGAACTTTCAATTTCATCTGCGAAGAAGACAAAACCTGTTCTGTGATCTGTTGGATGTCAAATAATACAATCAGCATTCAGCACACAACATATTACAACACACCTCATACAGACACCTTTGGAAATAACTTTTAGTTAATGTTTTTATAAAATATAAGTGTATTCTTTTTCGGCTATCTATTTGTCATTCATCAGACTTATGTGAAATCTCGAATTTTCACGAGAAGTTAATAATTTTAATTACGTCCTAGTTTATAGAAACCTATAAATTATTTCGTTATTCTGCTTTAAAACAACAGAATCATGGATTGTGATGTTTGGCTGAATGATATTGATTATTTTGTTTAGTATTAAGTTTAATAAAATATACTAGAGTAGGTATAGAAATAAATATACCGTAGAGCGTCGACTAACCGAACTTTTTGGGACTCATTTTAATGGTTTACCTTTATTTAGATATTGACTTATATAAAAAAAATTGTATTCAAGTAAAAATAAGCTAACCTTTATTAGTAGCAACAAGCAAGCATTGTTACGAATGGTTTTTGAGAATAACCGACATTCTATTGTGCATTATTGCATATTTAATCAAATGGACTGTTTACATTATATTTTTGAGAACGATCTGCTTAAGAGACTAAATAAGCATAATTGAAGGTTTTGTCATGAGCTCTATGTAGAAGGTCAAATACCAGTTTTGCAACATTTTCTTAGGTTTGCGAACAAAGGATCAGTGCAATATGCCCCTTCACTCTGGTAATAATATCATTTGCACCAACAGGAAGCCAGTCCAAGGCAAAAGTACTACCGTATACTATCCCATTTTATAGAGAACAAGTTTTTTTTATTGAGTAGGTAAGTTCATTAATACAAAACATTTTAATAGAATCATTAATATATTTGATATACAAATTATAAATTATACCTAAATAGTCTTCAAGACACGAATAATTTTATTAAGCAACATAACGGATACCATCCGTGATCCAATTACATGTAAGCAGTTTCTCCGCAAACAGAAGTAAACTTATTATTCTAATCACGTAAGGCATACCGTGGAATTTCGCCGGCGCCCGCGCCGCCTCCGTCCAATGAAAGGCCACTGACTTCAAACCATCAGACTTTTATTTCTTTTATTACATTAAAGAAATTATCTACAGGGAGTACCTACGTAAATTTGCATCTGCAACAAAGCTTAAGCGTAAAGCAAGAATTTTAATATAAACTGTAAAAGTCAGGAGTAGTTAAAAAGAGCCATCGTCAATAAATCTGGCACTGAACTGCCAAGCAGCAGCAGCAGCAGCAACCGGCCACAGCTTGTCGGCAATACTTATTTTAATCCCATTTTTATCACTCTGTTCAAATTCGAACATAATTCTGCTTGATCAAATAATTCATCTTTTTGGTCTATTTACACGCAAAATCGACTCCCATTGCTGTATAACTTGTGACGATTTTAAATTTGTTTTCAATTAATATTTATTAAAATTCTATTCATTAAGGTATCCGTATGGTTAGATATTTACTCAGCTGTGATGTTGATATTGATAGTTGAAACATTTGAAATATGTTTGTTCGGCTACTTTTTTATTTTTAATAAACCTTTTCAATGCTATTGTTATTTTAATAAGCTTTAACATTTTTAATTTATTGAAAATAGTTACCTATTATTTGTACGACATATAAGGAATGCCAAAGAAAAGATCCGGATATACCTAGTACCTACAGTCAACATAAAAATAACTTTTACACGAACCTCTTAGGATGTAAGTTGTCGGGATTCAGAACACACTAATTATAGTAAGATCTATTATTTATTGATATAGCATTTACGCAGTAGTGAGTACTACAGCTATGTTTTTACATATATAAAGTACATATTTTACAATATGAAATGAGATTATTTATCAATTTATGAGACTTTAGTTTAAGAAAAACTTCGCATTTTTGAAGTTGTTTACAAATGTTATTAGTAGAGACGTGAGCAGGCCTGCTTCTTGCTTTAGAAACAATCGCGTTGGTGCAAAGTTACGTAATGTAACATTTGTGAGAGGTTTTGTAACTAAAAACTACTAACGACATGCGCTGAACTATGAAAAAATTTCATAACTTGCAGCTATGCAATTTAATTAGTTTTTAATGCAACATGTCTTTAAAAAAAAATATGCAGGTAAGTTATTAATCAACACATTGAAACTACCTTTGAAATACATGCAGACATATTTTTTTTACTCATAACATTTAAATTTATAGATTCTGTACAATGTATGGATGAAACAACAAATTTTCATCTATTACCGCGATTCGCGACATAACATTTAAATAATTTTCCTACGTCAATAAAAAAATAACATCTACGTATACATATGCCAACTTGAAAATTAATTCGTACTGGTATCTATTTTTTTCCTACAACAAATCACCAACGAATATCTAAGTTTTATTTACAGCTATGCCCCGCGGTTTCACCCGCGTATAGATCCCGTACCTGAGGGATAAAAGCTATGCTATGTCCTTTCACGGATTTCAAATAATCTCTGTACAAAAATTCATCCAAATCGGTTATGCGGTTTAGGCGTGAAGAAGAGACATACCTATAATATACAGACAGAGTATTAACTTTCGCATTTAATTTTTCATATATTATAATAAGGTAAGTATTGCTTTTAGAATTTATTGCCCATATTTGGAATAGGACAGAATGAGGAATAATCTCATAAGGATATCCTGCAATTCTTATTTTTAATTTCAAGAAATGCTTTAGGGTCACTATTGTAAGACTCGTTGGAGCTTCTCGGCCAGTGACCGGCTTTGACCGCAAAAACTCTTGCTTTTATTTTGGATGCGTTCTCCCTACACGTTAACATGTCGCAAATTATGTATTATTTCAGGTGTAGGTATACTACTTTGATATAAATTATGCACATGGGCGTACCCAGGTTTTGGGCTAGGGGAGGGCAAATCAAACCGTTTCTCAGTCGGGGTCGGCTATTTAACCTAAGGGAATTGACGAAAGTACTGGTTTTTTTTCAAAATAATGTAAATATATTTACTGCAAAATAAACATTTTAATCAATAACAATAGCGACTAGAGAGATATACGATATCCAGGGGGGGGGCAGCTGCCCTCCCCTGCCCCCTCTGGGTACGCCCATGATTATGCATTCTACCGAAATATTCAACTGTAACGTTATAGTCATTAATTAAATTGATTTCGGTATGTACATGAATGGATATGGAACTACATATCTGGTATTCATAACATCTTCTATTTGGCTTTTAACATTGTATCAAAAACTCTGACAGCACCACAAATGACACAATATTGACGTGGTAATTATTATCTTCTTTTAAACATTATTTAGATATTAAGTTACGGTAAATTATGCACTTATAAAATGCGTATTATAAATATGTCAATAGCACAGGTTCTTTCACACAGTATAAAGCAAGCCTCTCTCTGTTTCACAATCACAACACGACCTCGTTGCATTTACCACACACACCCCCCCACGACAATGACACCTCTACCATCTCTTAGTATACAAAGGTATAGATACTTCAAATACAATATTCAACTATGCCGACTCAACACATTGCAATCATTGTGTTGAGCAATACTTATTCAAAAATTTCAGTATCACTATTATGAAAGAGTAATATTTAGCACAAGCTTTCAAATACTACCAAACAGCGAAAGTTGACCCTGTACGTATATCTAACGAATTAAACTTGGATTTCATAATGTTATATGATTACAACATTAATTATGTTGCGTATCAACCAATCTAGATCTAAACAAATATTATAAGCGAAGTTTAAAATTTGTATGTTTTGTTATAGCTTACAACTTCCAATCTGAATTGATATACATTAATAAACAATTGTCTTGTATTTAAAACCATGGTCGAGATGGAAAAATATTGAATAATCTTTGGTAGTTTTTTTTTTAGTAAAAAGGTTAGTTTTTGCGAATTCTGTGATTCAGCTGCTAATAAATCCGTATTCATAATCTGTTTTCAGAAGAAATTTGCTTATCCGATTTAGATCGATTTCATAATTTTAATAGAGTATATATACCCTGGAGCTATTTATTCCGAAAGAATAATACGTACTTACTTGTTAATCATTCATGCCCTTAATAAGCTAATATTTGGGTATCCAACATTATCCAAACGACAATAGGATATGTTTGTTATACTCAGTTAGGGGAATTACCTATCTATCTGTTATAGATAATTAAGTAAGGTTGGTTTGAAAGTGATGCGAATCACCTACCTACTGATTTCAATATAGATAATTATTTACGATTTTATTTTGCAGGAAATATGAAGTCCTTGTATCTTATCGTCCACTTGTAATCAAAGAATTACTTATCTTTAAACAGCCCGATTGTCGCTTGGTAGTGCTTTGATCTCGAAAGTGTATTATAGATATTATATCCACTATTCAATTATGGATAATATATGCATTGATTGTAGGTAATGTTGTTTATCAATGTATTTGTAAACATTGATTTTGTTTCATTGTCGCATTTTAAATGAAAGATATATAATTATACTTATTATTCAACTTATACTCGTATAAAATATTTATAAAGATCTATTGTGTAAAAAATTACTTGTACAAAACGAACCAATCGAAATTATATTTTTAGTTTATAAATATTCAAACTGATTGAATTTTTAATGTGATGGTAGTCTACTAATTTCAAGGTCTCACCTTAGACATTTAAAAACACGTATCGCAAATAATTTTATATCCGCAATTCGCTGATTGCTAAATGGAAGATAGCTGTTAGCTTTACAAAATTATTATATTTTGATGTATTGAAATTTTAGCCCTTTAATGTTTCATAGGTTTCTAATACTTTTATGAAAATAAATTATTTGTGTACTCTACAGAGAAAAAACTTCGAAATTTATTACGCTAATTAATTAGTCTTGTCCAATTATGATAAGCTTGAATTATAAATAAACATGTCGATATAGGTAAAAGCAGTGATTTGCAACAAATTGAACCTAAGATTTCGTGATTCGAGTAAACAAAATTTTAAATGTATCTTTATAACGTGAGTTGTGTCTTGTAGCGTTCATCGTAGTTAAAACACGTTCAAATCATTATTCTTTTAACAGACCGCACCTATGTCTGCATATATTTAGAACAGAATTAAAATTGAAACATAAAAAGTTACATTGAGATAAGCTCAGCTTCAATTGTCTTAATATAGCAATAAAAATATTTTTGTACTAAATAATTATTGGACAAATTTGGTATAGAAAAAAAATAAAATAAGGAACGATGTCACATAAGAGGTATATAATCATAATCCTTCCTCATCGAAAATGTGCTTTATTTTATTTGTATTGTAGTCATTTCAGTTATTGACTTTTTTTGTTTACAAATAAAAGTAACGTCAGGACTAAGTACTTAAGAAGTCAGAATAACTGATTTAGAGAATAAATAAACAATAAGGTAGTAAAAAATTGCTGAAGATAAGAATCTTTGGAAAAGTTTAATAGCTTGGAAATAAAAACATCAAAATATACTTGAGAGTAACTTTAATCTTAAAATTATAGTCTTAATTAAAATAGATATCGTGAAATGTGATGTTCTGTTTAACAGACTTAAAATAATAATTTCATTCATATATTATTGTAGGATAACTATAAATATAAAAACGATATAATCATATTTCCTTAGATAAATGTGCGTAAATTATTATTGACTAAACGCTTTTTATCACATAAAACAAAATGCAAAATTAATAGAAACTATAGAAAATAATATCGATTTGTGAAAATAAAATGATTATTTTTTTTGATAAGTATAATGTAATTTAATTAACCAATAAGAATATCGATATATTGTTATATCTTATACTTTTGACTAGCTATTTGGCCATAGACATTGTCGTTCGTTTCAATAAACGAATGTGAGATTTTTTTAGATTTTATTACTTCAAAACATAACTTACAATATTATAATTCTTTCGAAATATTTACAAAAAACTGTTTGTTTGAATACAATTGCAATTTTTATGAAATGAAACATCTATGATAGGAACTACAACAGCTAGTTATTTCTGCCGTTGATTAAATACTTTCTATTTTATTTGCATTTTTTATTATAAACTCGTTGCAACGTGTGGCATCATAAACTATTTAAATAAAAATAAATCCGATAATAGTGAATTACTAACAACCATATCCAATATTTATGATAATTTGAATTTTAGATACTCTGTCGATAATAAGAGTCGACATGTCTGAAAAATTAAAACATTTGTTTATAACTTTAACTGCAAGTATACGTACATGCTAATAATTGGATGATTACAAAACTTAAAATCTAGTCTTATAGCAATAATATTGAAGTAGCAAGTACATATTATTAATTTTTAAGGTTTTATCTGTATATAGGTTCAATTAATTTTTCCATAAATATATGAAACTCTTTCCTTAAACGATAGAATTATATTAACAAAGGTATACTGAAATATAATAATTACTGTTTATAAATAAAATATGTATACCTATATATTCTATGAAAACTATGTAACATATAAATCATACGTTATTTGATAATAGATCCGCATAAAAAGATGTACATGCCTATAAAAATTTATCTTATTTTAAGGTCGATGTCCTATCAAATGTATATGGAGTATTTTATTTTAGAATAAAATCAAATTAGATAGTATAAAACAATAAGAAAAATTTACATCCTTAATTATATATATTTTAACCAGGTTATTATCGAACTGTGTCCGGCCTTGTACCAGATAAAATATCGTAATATAAACCGGCATGAAATTGAGTAATGGAATGTAATATTACACAAGATCATTAAAAACCTTTATTTTTACAATACTTATGGAATGTTTTGGTGTATTTTTCATACCAAACACTTGCTTTATTTAGTTTTAGGACGATACCAATCTTCTCAGATATTATTAATCGTAATCGATTTATATTGGTATAATTATCATTGCATAGATAACTGTTTTACGAACACATTTTCGATCATCGATAAATGAAGTTAATACTATGAAATTCTAAGAAATAGGCAAACTTTTGGTAAACAACCAATAAACAAGACATGAATATTACGATAAGTTATGTGTGTAGAGATCGCATATCATTTAAGTATAACAAACACAAAATCATTCTACAGTTACAGACTTCGCTAGATTTCTTGGACAATCTACATTGCATCCACGCAAAACAGCTATATGATAGGCCAATAACTGCATTGGAATTACAGTTAGCACACCTTGTAGGCAATCAACTGTTTTCGGGACTTCAAGAATACGAGAAGCCAATGCCATGGTCTCTGTATCACCTTTTTCGCAGACAACAATTGGCCGTCCCTGACGCGCTGTAACTTGTTGCAAAGCATTCATACATTTTGTATAAACAGGATCACGCATTACTATCATCATGACGGGCATGGAATCATCAATTAATGCAAGGGGTCCATGTTTCAATTCTCCCGCCATAATTCCTTCACTATGCATGTATGTCAGCTCCTTGACCTTAAGCGCACCTTCTAGGCAAGTGGCAAAATTGTAACCACGACCCATTATCAAAAGTGAACGCTGTCGGTATAAGTCCTCAGCTAAGGCTTTAACTTCAGCATCCAATGCTAAAACTTGTTGAATTTTTTTATCTAATTCATGTAATCCTTCAATTATATCAGCCCTGCGCTTTTGAAGGGATATTCTATCTTCACTGATAACTAACGCAAACATAACAAGAGATACAAATTGTGAAGTATATGCTTTGGTGGATGCAACACCAATTTCTGGTCCAGCATTAATGTGAACACCACAGTGAGACTCACGACAAATTGAACTGCCCACAGTATTTGTTATTCCAACAATCAGAGCTCCATGGCGCTTGCAGTATCTGAGAGCCATTAAAGTGTCAGCAGTTTCTCCAGACTGAGAAATGAAAAAGCAGACATCATCACGAAAAACTGGCGTGTTTCTGTCAAGGAAATCTGAAGCCAATTCTACCATCACAGGAAGTTCTGTCAATTCCTCGAGAAGCTGCCTTGTTGCAACAGCACTATGGTAGCTTGTGCCACAGCCAATTAACATCAGCCTTCTGCATCGCTTAATTTCAGGTATATAGTCTTTGATACCTCCAAGAGTAACAGTTCCATCAGCAAAGTTGAGGCGTCCCCTCATTGTATTTACAATTGATTCAGACTGTTCAAAAATTTCTTTCTGCATAAAATAATCATAATTTCCTTTCATAATTTGTTGCAACTCCAACTTAAGAGTTAGAATCTCTCTTTGATGGGGATCAGAGCTGCTTCCTGACATTCGGTGAATACTGAGCACGCCATCTTTGATGTGGGCTACATCATCATCTTCAAAGTAAAGTACCCTGTTGGTATGTTCAATGACAGCAGAAGCATCAGAGGCAAAGAAATATTCAACATCTCTCTCTTCTTCAGGCTGGAACTGTGCATGGCTGTTTGTACGGGGTACAGTTGGCACCACACCACGGGTAGCTTTGTTGTTATTGTACATAATTGGTACATGATCACTTGAAAGACTACGCCTTGTCTTAATACCAACTAGTAAAGGACTACCCCTTCTGGTTGCTACACATTCATTGGGGAAATAACGAGATTTAAAACATAAAGCAAAAGCACCTTCAAGTTGTTGAATTACCTGCTCAACTAGTTCTTGGAAGCTATAATCCTTATGCTGGTTGTAAATATGGTGCACCAACTTTGCAATTGCTTCTGTGTCCGTTTGGGATTCAAAACTATATCCCTTATTTTCCAGGAAAGTTTTCACCTCCTTGTAGTTGGTGATGATTCCATTGTGAATAACCACAAATGCATTATCTTCTCCCGACCGTTGAGGATGAGAGTTTATAGCGCTTGGTTCTCCATGAGTAGCCCAACGGGTATGAGCAATACCGCAATGAGATTCCACACATTCTTCAACCGCGAGTTCGACACTGCGTTCTTGGAGTAATTCTTCCAGCGCCGCTACTTTGCCTTGTTTTTTCACAACTGCAATATCTTTCTGATCAGCAGCATCGACGGCGACACCAGCCGAATCATAGCCACGGTATTCGAGCCGTTTTAATCCGTTAACAAGAAGCTCCAAAATCTCTCGCCGGGTCTTGGGCGTCAGATGATTAATATATGCGAAAATTCCACACATTTTTACCGAAGAACGTATAAGTAGTCGCGAGTGCACTGAACCACAACCGACGAGAGACTGTGATCAACTCAAAACACGTCTAATGTTGAAGGCCTTCACCACTAACTCCTTCCACAAAATTAAAGTTACTTTCACTTACGGCAAGGCACACGTCATCGTGTTTCGTTATCGTAGATACTCATTGGTAACGTAAATACCAGCGAACAGCGGCAAAACCAGTCTTCCTTCTAAACAATATAATGATTCCTGTCATCTGTTATTTTGACACACGTGATGTCAACGTCAAAATAATAAAACGTCATTAGCACATTAGTTCGATATTTATAGATAATAATAAATAATTTACACTCAGTGTAAAAAATAGGCACTGTAGTATATAGTATTTAATTTGGTAGTGTTTGAAATATAATCTTTAATATTACATAGCCATTAACCATACATTCAAGTTACCATTTAATTATTTTATTTCATTAGGTACTTTGTTAAAAAAAAATTATAGCTTTTGTTTTGGTAGTATATTGTATTTAATTATGGTAATAGTAATTTAATAGGATATCAACAGTTTACATCGTGTTTCTCTAGTCGATTACAAAATAATAATAGTTTATGTTTTTTGACAAATACGCACACTTCAAATATATGTTTAACTAGCTTTCCGCCCGCGGCTTCGCCCGCGTGTACTACAAATATCTGTACTTTGTGAATTTTCGAAGTAGAGGTGGTATGACAATTTTTAAGATTTAGAAACGTACTTTTGTAAAAATATATCTAGTTAAAGGTTTAAGTTCGAAGTATGTCCTACATTAAATATAACAAAAATGTCACTGTTCAGTTTTATGTAATTCTAATAATTCTATTTTAGTTTTTTTGCAAAATATTGATATTTTGGAAATCTGTCGTGTACTCTCAGAGTAAAAGAGTTGATGTTTCCATGGATTTAACACATATTTGCTTATGGACGCAAATAATATCTTCTGCATGTTGGTTAGTCTTTGTTGTGATTAGCCGCCATTATCGTAATCTACTTTCGAGATCAAGAGAAGGTTACATTTATCAATAAAAAGTCATTTAAATAACACTTAAAAGAATAAGTTTAATGTACCTACGCGCAT
>LQNK01000523.1:971351-983639 GCA_001586405.1 Phoebis sennae
TGCGCCACATTATTTAAACTGCCCAATAGTTATTTTTTCTTCTGGGCCTTCTCGGCGGCTTTGGTGATTTTACCTGTAGTCACCTCCTTAAAGGTCACGCTCTGAAAGAAGATAGTATCATGAATATTTTTCTACCAGCAATAAAAGAGTGGGAGCCCAGCATTGGACGGTTGGGCCAAGTTGGCACTGGTCAAATTACGACCCCCTAGCAGTAGATCGGCGTGAAGCAATATTGCACTGTGTTTCGTACGGTGAGCGTAGGCCCGGAGGCCTGTATTCCCATCTTCTCATGGGCTGCGGTCAATCACTTAACATCAGGTGAACCACTCCTCACCTGCTGTAACAAAGAGAAACAAAGTGACACATCACCTTGATAACACCAACGGCGACGGTCTGGCGCATGTCGCGCACGGCGAAGCGGCCGAGCGGCGGGAACTCCTGGAACGACTCCACGCACAGCGCCTTGGTCGGCACCAGGGTCACGATGGCCGCGTCGCCGGACTTTATCGACTTCGGCTCCACTTCGGTGGTCTTACCTGAGTTGGATACACGGTTTTGTTATCTCATTCAGATGACTTGTTTTGAAAATTATGGTATATTTGCTTTTAAGAATTAATGAAGACTTTTTTAATTTAGGTGGACGACAGGAGTTCTACAAAATTCCTAACATAAATTAAGAATAGATTTTATTTTTTTTTTTGGTGATAAAAACCAGACTCTTACGCTAATACTTCACCAGTGCACTAGAACATGCTGGTTTCCTCATCAAGAATACTACTCTACTGGTAAGGAAAAGGGGTGCCTATAATAGTTTTATCAAGTCATGTAGCATGTACTACGCTGATAACTTCTTTCTTAAACAGAATTAGGCACAAATATTTCTATTTCAGGCAGAATTTCTAGCCAATTCTACAATTTGAGCAAGTAAACTCCGCTATTTTGGGATGTGCATTAAAAATAGGGGATATTGAGTGATGGATGAGGCAATGATAATCGTGCAGTTACCGGTACGACGGTCGCACTTCTCCTTGATCTCGGCGAACTTGCAGGCGATGTGCGCGGTGTGGCAATCCAGCACGGGAGTGTACCCGTTGCTGATCTGACCCGGGTGGTTCAACACAATCACCTGCGCACCCGTTATATGTGTGAATTCACCAATTCTTATACATGTCTATTTTGCCGACATGAACTTAGTGCATGTCATGGCATTTGCATGTATTATTATTTGTATGATAGATAAGAGCGCGTATTTTATTAACATACATAAATGAGAAATATCGTGAAAGACTATTCATGAAGGGGTTGTAAAGAATTTGAAAATAAGGTTTTTGGCTGCCCTACTCATAGAATATTATAAAATATCTTTCCGTTTATATTTTCTCTTTCTAGTCTATTTTCTTGAGTATATAATAAGATTAGAATTTCAGGTAATCATCTTTAGTTCTTACGTACAAAATGATATGGCATATTAGGTAATCGACGTTGAAGTGCTAGCTAAAAATAGAACAGTAAGTATCGATTTTTAAATGTCAGGAGTTTGGTGAACGTTTCTGTTAAAAATTTTATTAATTTCGAAAGACCAATATCCAGTTTCTAAATGTAAACTTAATTACGAACAAGAATTTATTGTATCTTGTTTACATTAAACAACTATTCAACAAAATATTTAGCTAATCGAAGTTTGCGAAATACTTCAAAATTAATAGACCTAATTATTCAAATTTGTAACAACTCACTTAACTAATTGCTTTAAAAATATGTATCATTCATCGAATTTCCTATGCATATTGTCCTTTTCTATACAAAAGTAATCGAAACTTATTTGAATGACTATAAAACAAACATATTAAACAACTTCGAATTTAATTTGAGGAAAAGGAGGGTAGTTAATTACCTGAGCAGTAAAATCAGAAGCTCCCTTGGGCGGGCAGTTCTTGGAGTCGCCCGCCACGTAGCCGCGACGCAACTCCTTCACTGACACGTTCTAGCGGTTCAAACATAATATACTTTTTATTGTTTTATGTACATGAGGAAAATTATTATTTCTTTTTTTTTTAATATAATTATATGCATTAGCAATGTGTAAACAGTTGTCATATGTACTTTATTAATCTTATTGGCAATTTGAATCCTTTAGAACTCTTTAAAATTTGACCAAATAAATGTTCCAAAGTTGAGTTAACGTGCTATAGCTAATTTTTATTTATATGAGATGAAAAAAGCAAATAATTTTTAACGTAATAATGTTATTGAGAATTCAAAACAGAAACACTGAATTGGGAATTGTTAGTAAAAAGAATATCAAATATTAAAAAATAAAAGATACTTGTAGCAATTCTGGTTATTATTGAAACATTATAAGCTATTCTGGCTGTGAACAGCTATAAATTGTGGAAGGATATTAAACCTTGACGTTAAAGCCCACGTTGTCGCCGGGCATGGCTTCCTGCAGCGCCTCGTGGTGCATCTCCACGGACTTCACCTCAGTGGTGATGGCGGCCGGAGCGAACACCACCACCATACCTGATTAGGATATAGTTTTAATAAAGCGTCAGCGTACCGATACCAGTAGTGTTATATATAAGCTATATATAAGCTAGGCAAAATTAAAATATTAGTACAAGTTGCCGTTCGAAAGCTTCGTATAATTCCCTTGTTTGATAAAGTTTATTTCTGGATATTTTCTAAAGCTATCCCAAATATCCCAAAGCTCAATATATCCCGTTCAAATGCTATAATATTATTTAATTATTATTGTGTTAAGATCGGTTATGTTTGCATAAAGACCCCAACATTAAGAACTAAAACTATAGCAATGTTTTCTTCTGGTTGTCGCTCTGCACCTGGGCCTGAAAAAGAAGGATCCAAAGTAGTAACCTGGTTTGAGAATGCCGGTCTCAACTCGTCCGACGGGCACGGTGCCGATGCCGCCGATCTTGTACACGTCCTGCAGCGGCAGGCGCAGCGGCTTCTCGGTGGGCCGGGATGGAGGCTGGATGGCGTCCAGAGCCTAAAATACGTTTTCCTCTAAGTACGACATTCATTTTCTTGCTTGTTGACGACGACTATGATCGATTTTTATAGTGTTTACTCATTTGTAGTGAGATAAAAGATGCTTAAATATTTCAATTCATTCTTTTGTATATAATAGGCGTGGCTCTGCGCCATCTTGGGAAAAGCCCCATCTCAGTGATAAACCGGTCCCACTAAATTATTTACAAATTATTCCTAAATGCTCAATATGCTTATTCTTATTTGGCGGATAGTCGAACTGTGCCGTGACATTTAAAGTTCATCATTAAATATGAACATAAAACGAACTATAAAATTTATAGATTCACAATGCGGATTCAGAACATAATAGATGGTTGTATTAACATTTAAAATAGGAAGATATTTAAACAAAACGGGTTTATGATGTGTGTTAAAGGGGGACAGTTAATAATAATAACGCGTTTTTTTATTTGAATGAACCGCACCTCGATCAGGGTCTTGCCCTCAACTTTGCCATCCTTGCGGTCGATGGTCCACCCCTTGAACCAGGGCATCTTGTCGGAAGGCTCCAGCATGTTGTCGCCGTGCCAGCCCGAGATCGGCACAAAGGCCACGGTGGCCGGGTTGTAACCTGACGCAATGTTACATAATCAACCGGTTTTCTTTCTAAATTTGCATACTTTAAATACCTAACTAAATTGTCTCATGAATAATTTAGTAATCATGCCGATCCCTTTTATTGTATTTTTGGTTTAGAATTAAATAGATAGAAGTTTGTAAACATTGGTAAAATCAACATGTCTTCAAGGACCCAAACTCGCTGCTACCAAAAGTGCATGCTGAAAGAATAACTTGACGATCATTGATTAAAATAGTCAGAATTGAATAAAGTGAATCTTCAAAATAATTAATAGGCATTTACTAACCAATCTTTTTAATGTAGGAGGAAACTTCCTTCTTGATTTCCTCATAACGAGCCTCATGGTAGGGAGGCTCCGTGGAATCCATCTTGTTGACGCCCACGATCAATTGCTTCACGCCCAACGTGAAGGCGAGCAGCGCATGCTCACGAGTCTGCCCGTTCTTACTGATACCGGCTTCGAACTCGCCGGTTCCTGCAGCTACTATCAATACAGCGCAATCGGCCTAGATATGAAAAACACACCAAAATTAAAAACAAACTAATTTAATTAAAAGTTCACACATCGTATTGGTTTGAGACTACAAACCTGCGAGGTGCCAGTAATCATGTTCTTGATGAAATCCCTATGACCAGGAGCGTCAATAATGGTCACATAGTACTTTGCAGTTTCGAACTTCCACAAAGCGATGTCGATAGTAATACCACGCTCACGCTCCGCCTTCAGCTTATCCAACACCTGTAGATTTACGACCCATGTTAAGATACGCAGTAAAAATCAAATAAAATCCATCCTTATTCCCGTTTTCTTACCCAGGCGTACTTGAATGAGCCTTTACCCATCTCCTGCGCTTCTTTCTCAAACTTTTCGATGGTACGTTTATCGATACCACCGCATTTGTAAATTAAATGGCCGGTGGTGGTAGACTTGCCAGAGTCTACGTGGCCGATGACGACGATGTTAATATGAGTCTTCTCTTTGCCCATTTTAGAAGTAGTGTATTAGCTTTGTGTACCTGACTAAGAAAAAGATTAAAAATAATTTACAATATTAAAAAAAATATATCTCGATTCTTATAGATATCAGGAAATACCAAACAAGAAAAATTAATTAAGTTGAGACAAATGTTCGCTGTTCCTGTTCTATAAGTCGGAAAAGCCTTGATGCATCGAATGCATTCAAATTAAAAAGGCCTGTTATATAGCCTTGATTTACTAAAGTAGTATTAAATATTTAACGACTAAAAAAATTTATTTTATTACAACATGTAAATATTAGTCAGAAATGCAGTGATATTTGTTTATTACGTCATAAGTTTTGGTCCCTTATGGACTGAAATGGAAATAAAAAAAAATCTATAACCGAACAAAGAAATCTAGTCTATTATCACAATAAAAATATAGTTATATTTTAAATTCGTTTAAAATAAGTTTCTAAATGCATAAAAGAAGGAACGTAATATTAGTTACCCTTTTAAGCAAAAAGATCAAACACTTATAAGTTAAAATCACTTTAGACAAAACTGCAATGTGTTACGTTGAATGCACTAATCGGTACTGGGAATGCACTCGAAGATGGAGGCTTCGATTGACCTGTGAGCAAATCTCCGGGAGAGCTCCACAGAGCGTGCGCAGGACGTCCGGGACGTCGATACAGCCAGCATTTCACCCAAATATAGAACACATAGGATACCTATGTCTGTTACATCACACGATATAACTTAGGTATTATATCATGACGATGCGTTTAAGTTGCGCGTTTACCTACTATATACCATTGTATTGGCTGTTATGAAATTATTATTTGGAACTTCACAGAGTTATTAACGCAACTATATTATCCTATTATATAAACAATTCATAATTCTGATTACTGACACAAAGATTCCTACGTCTCATCACACCTAACGATTATTATCAACGTAGATGAGATGCAAGTGCATGCAGCCTAATAATAGCAATAGAATCTATATGGTTTTAAAATAGACATATTTGCAAGCGACATGTATTAGTTCTCACTCCTTAGAATTTAGATATAGAAAATGTCGTAGATAGCTAGATGCACGGTACGTGGCACGCGCATATGCATAACACCGGCGACGCACATGTGTCGCCGGCTCAATTCTTCCATTTTTTCTTATCTTTCATAACATTCAAAATTTCAAAGTAAATAAGTACTTCGTATTTTTATAAATTACACATAATTATTCTAGAAACTGTATGATACATTGTCAGAGAGACAGCTTTCGTTCCTTCTTTTTAAGTATATTTAGATTCGTGAATCATAAATTAGAATGATATGAATACTATTGAAAACCAGATCATGAAGTTTTATTTTTAATATAAAGGGATTTAAAAGAAGTTATTTTATGTCCACATTGTTTTTAAAACAAAACAAGAAATTGCGTAATTGGAAGATGCGCTACCGGTAAATTATTAAAAAGATATACTTACATACAAAGACGAAACAAAAATCAGAACATTAAATAAACAGCCTTAATACTTACCAAAATTTCTGATGTTTGATGTCGAACACAACTCAAAAGACAATATAATGAAAACTGAAAAATCTCACCTTTCAGTGCCGCAGTTGCGATTTTCAGCTAGATTTTCAAGCATGCGCTGTGAAGACTCCCGGGAAATAAAATCAATAATATCAAATGACGAATTTATTTTTCAATGCTAGCTTTTAATACATAAATAATTTTCTAAACTAATTTTAAAATTATGTATAGTTATTATTTAAGTAAATGAGATCGATTATTGTCTTTTATAGGTTGTATATATTTAAAAAGCATATAAATAAACGGATGTCTTTACTTTCGTCGTCAGACTTTCAGCTATACACTATGCCGCTTGCCAGAGTAAACGAGAAGATTCAAGATTGAACATAGAACGTATACAAACTATTTGGTTTACGTACGATGTTATGCTTTATCACAGAAAATAATTTTGCATTATATTTAATTTCACCGTTATATTAGGTACAATTTTAAATGAATTGCTTTCAACATAAACATGACACGCGTGGTCAAGTTGACCTATCCCAACGTCGTCATAATGTGCGCAAAAGGAATAAATTTCTGTTTTACTTTCATTCAGAAATGTTCATATTAATAAAGTTTATGGATTTGGTATCAGAATTTCTATTTAATATAACTTTAACTCGAACAAAAATACTCAAAAAAAACATATTTACTAGTTGGTAGGCGGCTAGAAAATATACGATCCGAGGGTTTATATTTTTAGCCAATATTAATATATAAACTTATAACATAGAAATTATATTATCAGGTTTAGTTGTGAAATTCTTAAATCTGGAGGTTTGGAATTTTATTTCAAACTATTTATTAAAATAAAACATCTTATTTATTGCTACATGCTTTTATTTTATTGTACAGATACCTTTAACGAAGTAATTTAATAGATACAAAAATTACAGAAATACGGCATAAGTTCGCAAATTTTTATTTCATTTAAAGTATTCCTGTGTTGAAATTACTTAGCCTTCTAAAAAGATACGTTCACTATACTTTACCCTTTTGTATCACTTGCATGTCATTCCTTTATACATATGTGTATATTACAAGTTGGCTTCTGAGTATATAAACTATCGTGTATCATGTACGTGTATAAATAATTTTAATTTGTTAGTGTATAAGTTTAAATAGTTTCCCATCCCTTTAATATTACTTACGATATAATATGTTGTTAGCTTTTTTAAGGAATACATTTTTTTTCTATACTCATGTTACACATAGGGATACAATTTTATTTAAAGTGAAAAGAAAGGATAAAGTATAGAATTCAAAATCCCTCACAATAGCAAAGGTATTCAATCAAACGTGGAAATCATTGAACATGCAAGTAATAAAAACAATAACACCAATGTCAAATAAAAATAAATAATTAATTTATTTTTATTATTATGTCGATTGGTCTAAACTTCTATTATATAATTATGTCGATTGGTCTAAACTTCTAGTCTGTTCTATATTACTTAAAAGTTTACTATGTAAAAATTGTAGAGTTTCAAGGCTATTATTAAATAATTATTATACATTCCCATATTCAATTTAATCATTATAAATCAAATATAATAAAAATTACATTAAATAAATGTTTCAAATTAAACTTACATTATACTTGAAAATAATTCTGATACATTACTAATTACAGGTCATTTATAAATAGTAGTTAATATAATTATAAAATCGTTACAAAATTTCACAATAATACATTTGCTGGTAAACAGTTTTCGCGTAATAATTACTCAATTAATATATTTCATCACAGACAATAATCTTATTGCTTTTTCCTGGAATGTGGGGCTTTATTTACCTCCTGGCCAAGGCAAGTAACTTCCCCAACCCTTGCTTGCATTCGGATCTTGTCCTGAAAAATAATTATCCATCCATTATAAGTTCAGATAATACTGAAATTTACATTCTTAGTTCTACAAAAACAAGGGAAAACTCGTCGAAGAGATTTTGTTGTAAATTTCATTGAAAAAGATTATTAATTAATGTGTCTAAGAAAAAATTATATTAAATAACTTTTGTTTGTATATTATTAATTGGGATTGCCATATTATATTAAATTCGTATGTGTCGTTTCATATCCTTTTAAAATTTTAATGACTAAGAAATGGGTGTTTATAAAAGAGCAAACTTAGCGCCCTATATTCTTTGACAACCAGTTTTCTTTTTAAACGCATTCGAATGAATTTTTCATATAAAACATCAAAGCAATTTATTTTAATGAGATTTCTTATATTTTTAATAACGATGAATAAATATCAAGTTATAAGTAATCTATGTATGTACATATATAAAACTCAAATGTGACTGAGTGTCTTAGTGATGTATCAACGCACAACCCAACCCCTGAACGGATCGGGCTGAAAATTGGCATGCAGGTAGATGTTATGACGTAGGCATCCGGTAAGAAAGAATTTTAATCAAATATAACAGAAACGGAGAAAACAGATATACGCGAGAGAAATCGCTAAGCACGGCCTAGTATAATACATATAATCAATTTCGCCGTTCGATGTACACTATCTTTTCTGTAAAATAGCATATGACTGAAGATTTTCCACTGTTATATCCTGTAAGAGATAATAGTGATATAAATCTAAATTGCAATGGTTCGTAGATAACAATGACCAAATAAAATTGGAGAATAAAAGAGAGTTATGAGTACGATAATACCCACTTGCATGTTTAATCGATAACGCATTGCAAATATACACATCATATCTATATTATATTTGTATAATATTGTTTATTGTTCTTTTCTAAATATTGGAGACATATTACCTTTGGCCACGGCCTGTATTTTTTGCATCTCGTCTGAGGAGAGTGTGAGGATTTTCTGTAAGACTGGAACTAGACGACTCCTCTCATCTCCCGGTGGCAACGTTAAAAACTGTTAAACAATAGATAAAGCATGCTTTATGTTATTCGGATGTCTTTACAGATATTATGTTTATATAAATGTCGAATATTAGTGACTTGCTATTTTTCGGATTCATATAGTTTTAAGTATATGTATACCTACCCATGATTTTTTGTTTCATAATATTTTGTGTACAAAAGCATTTTTACACGAAAATACTATGTATTTTTATTAATCAGAATATGCGTTCATGCGCTTGTTACACATAATATGGTAGCGAAAGGGTCATTTAATTGTCTTTAGAAAGGATTGAATTCGAAGACACATAATAAATTTACCAAAAGCATTTTTGAAAATTTGATCCCTTATATTCGCGTATTGATTTTTTTTCTGTTAGGTCAGGCAAAATTTGTAGTGCAGAATATGCAACCCTTATTCTAGTAAGCTACCAACCAGTAAAACTACTCTATCTTACAAAGCCTCTATATTTGCAGTGAGGTCGGACGATTCTTAAATTAGTAAGTACCGAGTGTATACTAATTATTATTGGAGGCGTTTTCACACACGTAATCAAGTAAACAATATATCCGATGAATGCATGACGTCTATTTGTACAAATGTATAATATACAAATATCATAATTATAAAAACGATTTAAATTCAGTGCTTAATAGGTAATTGGGTAAATTTGGAAACAACAGATGTTTCTGGCTTATTAGTTATTACCTTCAATGTGACATTCTTCATATACTCTGTATTGTGCGCGTTTTGCGAAGATCCACGCACGCGACGCAATTCCGACTTAAGCAACTCGCTCAGCTGCGACATTCGCGCACATTCCCGCTCTGACTCTGCCAGCAACACCGTTACATGCTTCACCCTAATATATACAAATTAAAACAAATAAAAATATATTGAATAAAAAAAATTGTAACATTAGCTACTTGTAGGCCAATGACACAGTTTACTGAATAACAATGATTTAAAAAATAAAATACGAATTGCTACATTTTTGAACTTAACTTAGTACTTAACAAAAATAGAAAAACATTAAAGTTTAGTCTAATATGAAAAGATATGATTATGTGAGTGAAAAAGAAATTATTTGTTTTTCGTTAACATAAAAAAATGTTTTATATACATATATGAAAAATAGCTATATTGAAATAGGTTTTAAAGATAGTGCACGGGGCCGTCAACAAAATCGTTGTTTTGAGGAAGTATGAGATTTGCTAAAATTGACATTAAATTATATCTGTTTCCGTTATCCACTTATTTTAGTACTTTGGCATTGGATCAGGATGAATGTATCACATCGACCCATCAATCAATCAAATTAAACGAATCCTTATTGATTGATTATAAATGCGGAAGTAATTATTTCTGCATGCCTGTCTCTTTTTCACGCCTAAACCACTAAAATGATTCGGATGAAATGTTATACAGACATTGTTTGAAACCCGGGAAAGGACATATGATAGATTTTATCCCGATAATCCCACAGGAATGAGAGAGATACGCAGGTGAAACCGGTAGTCAATATAACTAATTCATAACATTAATATTCGCAATAAATAAATTATGATAATTTGCACTTATCTAGCTTTATACAAAATATAGCTATCAGGAACTGGTATTTAGGAATTAAAACGGGTTTTTGTTGATTTTTAGATAAATTTGACCGTGTATATTGATGACATAAGTTTTTATATTCATATATCAGTCGTAAATAATGATTTAACGTAGTAAAATATCATAAATATTATCAAATCGAGTGCTTGTTTTTAATATTTTTTTATTTACTTGAAATTTATGTTATTTAAATGCTATGCAAATGCCCTCATACTATTATTAAATATATATAACTAGCTGATCCGCGCGGCTACGCTCCCGTAGCATACTGATATATTAGCCTATAAAATATAGCCTATGTTACTCGCGGATAATGTAGCTTACAACTGGTTTTTGAGTATTCATTACAACCAAACAAACAAAGTTTTCCTCTTTATAATATTAGTGTACATATATGTTACTACAATACTAATATACAAGGTTATTTGCATTGGCGGTACTGTTATACATGACAAAAAGGCACGCATGACTAAGATTTCCTGCATACAATTGACAAAACATTTAAACAAATAGGGACGTTTTGTTCAATAGGGTTCATTATCGTTTTAGTAATATCCTCTTTTTAAATATCTTTAATGTATAGAATTTTCATTTCTTAACTTTTATTAGATGTATATGTATAGAATATTATAAATTGCTTGTTAAAAGTATGTAGTGTATTGTATCTTCCAACTGCTTTTCAAATATTAAAACGTTTAAGCTCTACTGGACATTGTATTTTTTATTTTTTCTGTAAGTTAAAATGTAAAGGGTTTATAAAAGGGGAGAGTTGTAATAAATGCGGATTGCTGTTGTAAAACCTTTAGCGATTGTTTCTTTTTCTTTGAACTCAGCCTCACATCACACTTATTTTTATTTTATTCTATGCAGAGACAGAATGTAGAATTATTTGGATATTGTATGTATCAATAAATAAAAAAATAAATATTCCTGGCATTTAACATAACGCCATCTAACCAACTAAGCAAAGCTTGTGCTATGGAAACAAGATGACTGATAGACATACTTATACATACTTTTTTTTTTGATACATACATACTATAAATTAACACCAAGACGGTAGAAAATTACAATGTTCATCACATCATAATCTTCTACATATGGGGATCGAACCCACATCCTCCGGCGCAATAGACCATTACCACTGCGCGCAATTTGTTAAAATGTATGTGTAAATGGCTTTTTGAATATACAATATATACTACTGCTCATTATTTACAACATAAATCTATACTAATATCATAAAGATAAAACATTTGATTTTCTGTTCGTTTGTTTGAATTGAATCCGAAATCCAGTAGTTTCCCATTTTGATGAGATTTTGTATAGGGTAGTTTACATCCCAAAAATCCTACAGAATAAAACTGCGGAGCTCAGCTAGTATTCCAATAATCACCTCTGTTGCAACGTAAGTACTTTCCGCCTCAAGTCGGCGATCTCCTGCTCGGGCGTGAGCGCCAGCGACGAGGAGTCCATCACGTCGTCCTCCGTCACGCCCTCCTCCAGCAGGCGCTCCAGCGGCACCGGCGAGCGCCGCCCGCCCGACAGGAACGACTTCGATAGAGGGGGCGATGGCGCCGATTCCGAACCCTGCCCATAGACATACGATAAATTATTTCTTA
>LQNK01000523.1:986446-999434 GCA_001586405.1 Phoebis sennae
AAAAAAAGTATACAAATGATGCTGTAGATTATATGAATGTTAAAAATGTTTCTCTCAAAACAAACCTTGTAACTAGTGTACTCTGTTTTCAAGTCTGCTAGCTCCATAGAAGTTATCCTCAAACTTTCGTTTATCTCTGCACATTTAAACTCTAATTTCTTCATCTTATTGTTTAATTCGATTCTCTCTTCTCCAAAACTCATAATGATTTTCTCCTTTTCACTGAGTAGGGAAGTCATTTCCAAGTCTGTTTCTTCATTTTTTCGTTTTTCATCTTCGAGGTCTTGCATTAATTTAGATATGATATCATTTTTGGCACTGATAACATTATCCTTTTCTCTGCTCTCCTGTAAACTGTGTTGAATTTCTTCCTTAAGAAGACGATTCTGAGTTTCTTCAGATTTAATCTGTTCTTCAAGTAATTTAATTTGGGTTTTCATTGCAGTTATTGTTCCTTCTTGTGTATCAATTGTTGACTCCATCTAGGAAGATAAATGTTAATTTTATTCAAGGGTATTTCTAATTGTAACAAGACTAGACTATGTCACATAGTTGATTTTTACTTACTTGCATGATTTTCTTTTTCTTTTCTTCCATCTTGGTTGTGAGTTCTTTCATTGATTTTTCATAATCTTCCATTTCTAAACTTAAGACATTCTTCTTCTTAACATCTCGTAAAGCTTTTTCTAACTGTTCTTTAGTGGTTTTATGTGAATTCTTCTCTGCTGCTAATTGTTCACAAAGTTGTGTTTTTTCCACTAGAAATTAAATGGTATATAAAAGAATTGTAACAAAAATTTGACGAAATATTAAGCTTTATGTAAATTCTATTTATTATTAATTTTGTATAAATTTATTTGATTTTACAATACAACTGGATCATACCTTCTAAAGCTTCTAAATTAGATGCGAGAGATTTTATCTTTGTCTCAAGTGCAGTAATTTCAGATTTAGTAGATTCACACATGACCACGTTACTAGAATCAACTTCATCATTACTTTTCATTTTAGTTTCTGTGGCATTATCATCAAGCATCTTTTTTAATCTTAATTTCTCTTGTTCAGAATTTTGTAACTGTGTAGTAGTTTCATTTAATTTCTTCTTTAATTTAAGGGCAAATATCCTTAATTTTGTATATCTGCAAAAAATAAATTACTGTATTTTGAGAATTGTGAAACAATAAACAATACGAAACACTAAATTTGCACAAAAAAAATGTTACTTGTCTTCAAAAGTTTCATCCAAGTCTTTCATTCGAGAATGTTCCTCGGCTTTAGATATAGTGGACGTAGACATATCTTCATTGGGTAATTCAGACGCTAGAAATAAATAGTATTAAAATAGATTATTTTATATCGAAAACATTAACTTCACAGTTTCTCAAAAATGCATACATACCATTACAAGAATTTTGCTTAAGCCTCTCCAATTCCTCCCTTAAATTCGCAACTAGATTTTCTTTCTCTTTTAATAATGTAAATGTATTTTCTCTTTCAGTTGTTAGTTTCTCATTGTCTTCTTTACTCTTATTAGTGTTCTCTTCAGAAGCTTTAAGGTAACTTTCCAAGGTAGTAATCCTCTCCAGTAATTCAGTATTCTTTTCATTCTTTTCATCTCTATCCTTTTCTAATGTTTCAATAAGATGTTCCATTTCAGAAATCGCTTTTTGTAACTTAGAAATAGCTTCACCTCTTTCCTTAAGCACTTGATTAATTTCTTTCATCTCATTTAACAATTCGTTGTTTTCGGTTTTATACCCTAACAATTTTGATTTTACTTCTTCATATTCCACCACTATATTATCATATTCTTTCACTTTTCCACGAGAATCTTTTAATTCAAGTAAAAGAGAAGCATTTTCCTGTTTGTAGGCAGACAATTTAGTTTCTAGTTTAACAATATCAGCTTGTAAGGATACATTAACATCAGATAAATTTTCAACATCATCTTTAGGTTGCTCTAACGATAATTTTAGAGTTTCTACCTCTTCTCTTAAAAGTCCATTCTCATCTTGTAAATTTTCATATTCCTTCCTTAGTTTTTTGTATTCATCATTAAGACTGGCCACAGTATTTTCAAGTTCCTTAAGCTTTTCATCTCTTTCATTTTTGGTTTGAAGTTTTAGACTTTCATTTTCTTTACATATGATTTCTAAATGCAATTTAACTGATTCTACCTCAGATTTCACTTTTTCATTTTCATTTGAAAGTAATTTATTTTGATTTTCTAATTCGATTAGATTGTCTTTTGCATTTAACTTTTCTTTTACAAGAATAGATTTTTCGCTTTCCAAAGCTTTCAACTGTAAAATTAAGTTTTCTTTAATACTTTTATCTTCATTTGTTTTCAATTTTTCATTTTCTAATTTAAGATTTTCTACTAATGAATTTAATTCACATATTTGTTTTTGCAACTGTTCTAAATCTTTAATTTTAACATTTATGTCTTCTTTTAATAATTCATTTTCTTTATTTACCTCACTGAATTTAAGATCACTACTTTGTCCCAATGTTACTAACTCCTCTTCTATTTTTTTGTTTCTATCCTGTGCATCTTGAAGTTGTTGTTTCAAATTGTGAAGTTCATGTTTTAATGCAAGATTGTCATTCTGAAGTACAGTGTTTTCCTCCACTGTTTGCTCTTTATTTTTATTGTGCATGTTTACTTCATTTAATTGTTTTTCTAGTTTATCAATTCTATCTTTTAATGATAAGTTTTCATTATTTAAACTGTTCATTTGATCATCAAGTATTTTAGAAGCTTTTAAAATTTCATTTTGCCATTTTGGTATGTTTTCAGAATATTCATTAACAGTTTTTGTTAAAATAAACCTTGAATTTTTTAGTTGATTAATGCATGATGCACATTTAAGAATTTTATCTTTATAACTTTTTAACTTTATGTTTGCTTTTTCTTTTTTAGACTTTTCATTCTGATATAAACTTGTCAATTCCTCGATTTTATTTTTATTTTCGTCATTCTGACTGATTAAATTATTTTTTTCTGATATTGTTAGATCTAGATTAGTTTCAAGATCTTTTATTTTACTATTCAATTCCTCTAGTTGTGTTTTAAATGTGCTTTCTGGAAATTTATCTCATTATTTACTAATGTGTTAAAAAAAATATAAGCTTAGGTGAATTTTAAAATAATCATATTTATTTTAATAAGTAAATAATTTATTCAAGGACAAATAAAAATATTAAACATATTAAATACTTTGACAAAGTAAACTTATGATAACATACAGTTTTTACTAAAATATATAATCTTTTATTGATGTTGTAAAAGTGAAATTAATGGAGTAGAGCTTTATATTATATTTGATAATGGTAAGTTTTATGAACAAAACATAACTTACCATCTAGAACTTTCTGTTCTAACAGATGCAGTTGCTCCCTTTGTTGTAAACCAATGTTGTTAAATTCTGCAGTCCTAGCTTCCATTTCAGTCAATTGATTTATAAGCTGGTCATTTTCCTCTGTGAGACGATTGTTTTGTCTCTTGAGTGAAGTTATTTCACTATCTAAATCTGAGAGCTTCTGTAATGCATCTGCTAGTTTTTGATCCCTTATTATAATATCTGCTTTATGTGTTTTAATTTCTTCATTATAAGCATTAACTTTATCTTCATAACTTTTTATTTTATTGTGGGCAGTATCTATTTCTGTGATGAAATTAAGTTTCTGCTCTGTCAAGGAATCAACAAGTTCCTCTAATGTCTTAATATTGTTTAAAAATCCTTTCTTTTCAGAATCATAATTTTGTTCTTTACTTTTATATTTATCAAGTTCTATTTGACACTCTATAAAATAAATTTGTCATAAATTATACAAAATGTTAAATATTATTTAAATTGATATAACTATGGCAGATCATACAAAAAAATTGCATTACAAATTTAGAAAACAAAATTGGCAAAAATGTAATATGTGTATTCCAGATAAACCATTTGACTTAAACAATATTTTAAAATGGTATACAACCTGACTTTGCTTGCTTGGCTTTTTGTGCTATAGAGAGAAGTCCTTTACATTTTATGATTAATTCATCTCTGCTCATGTCATCAAATGGGCTCTTTTTGGGTGCTTCACCAGGGCCCTAGAATTAACATATTGAGTCAATGTGTAAGTACAATAACAAACAGTATTAAAACAATACAAAATAAAACAGTATTTAAACAATCAAATACTGTTTTATTTTGTATTCAAACATAAAAAATATACTTTTGAAATATGTGTAATATTGTCTAAGTAAATTCATAGTATAAGCAAGATAATAGATTTCTGTCATTCTGTATTTTTAAGAAGAATAAAGGAATATTCCTTATATACTACTATCAAATAGAGGAACTATGAAGTTTGCAGATAAATGAAACTATACTTTTTTCCATAAAAGAGGTTCAATTATAATAATATAAACATTCTAAATAAAGGACAAAATTATTTACCTTTGCTTGTGAACTATCCATTCTGTGCACAGATTTAATATGTATTATGTTAAAAAGTTGTATCTCTTCATTGAAGGCTATTGATTCATATCATATTGACATGTTATTCTTGTCACGATAGCTTGAATAAATCAAATTTGATGATGCTGTGAATTGATTTTAAATAAACAATCACATCGCCATTCTAAATAAGGGCTTCGTGCACATAAGTTTCTATTTAATTTTATACTTTGCAGTTTTATAATTTGCACTTTGCAGAGTTTTAATAATATGTCAAAATGCGAAGAGTCAGCATATGTCAAAATACTGTCAAAAATTACATTCAAGGGGTAGAGGTACACGGTAAATAATCGTGGGAGGAATAGAGCCATGTTACTTGTATGAAGGCGCCTTATAACGTGTTACAAAAACATTAAGAACTGAAATAATGAAATAATTAGCAAAGTAATCAGTACCTGCTTCTAGATTTCAATTAACTCCACTTTAATATCTAATGATTCATCGACATTTGATTTTATTTCTATAAATATTCAGAGTGGCAACTTATGTTTATTTTTGCTAGCCACTTTGTATTTCAGCTTTCACAGATTATTACAGATTTTAAATGGCGGCTCTAGACATTGCTAATGTCGTTTTATAAGTGAAGAGAAAAATAAAATAAATAGTTTATTGACTGTTTTATTTCATTGCAGTTTCAGTACTATGATATATTGAAATGTGTATTGATTATTTTCGTACATAAATACTTTCCTCTTTAACGTCAAGGTATGTTATTATGGATCATGAAGCATAACACGGTGGTTGCGAACCTTGCGGGGCGCGTCCATGAGTAATAATATTGTTTTATATTATGTTTTTATACCTTTGTCCAGATGTGCAATCACGTCAGTGGAACACTTATAGATAAAAATATTATAGTGCTTTTTTCAGTGATAACTAAGTATGTCTGACATATTTTATATTTTTCTTAAATATAATAAAGATCTTGATATGCTGCAGAGTTTAAAAAGAAGACACAATGTCGAGTGATGAGGATAAACCACCTGCGCCCCCGGTCCGGCTTACTAGCAACCGAGCGACGGACCGTGTAGATTCTGTCGCGTCTGTCGACATGAGACCCTTGCCAAAAGGTATGGAACCTCTATGTCAATAAAAGTTAAATGTTACATACAATTAAATGATTTACATAATGCTTAAGCAAATGGTTGACGTATGTTATTGAATTTAAATTTCATTCATTTCAGTGCTATCAATCCTTAAGATTTTATTTCTTCCAGAATATATTTTTCACGATTCACTCTATTTCTTGGATTTAAGTGTATTTCTAATGTTGTAGAACCTGATGATGGTGGTGATAGAAAAAAGAAAACCTTGAAAGCTAAAATTAAAGGATCGAAGAGTACTGCCCATAATGACAATAAGCCCAATATTAGCTATCCAACTAATTTTGAACACACTGTTCATGTGGGATTTGATGCAGTAACAGGAGAATTTACAGTAAGTAAAATAGTATTTCTAGAACATGCACCACAGAAAATTATTGACAGAATGGAAATCCCTATGACACATCACTTATAAATGACAATAATAGCAACTTGTTTGTGTACGTTTTTTAGTATGTCCAATAAGAAACCAAATGCCTCTATTTTGTATGCACAAGCACATGAATTGATTGAATTTAAGCTTACAACCACCATAGACATATTGAGACAAAATGCTTTTATAAAAAATGAAATATTAAGCTTTTGAGCTGCAACACATTGCATTATGCTTTGCTTTAAATTTTTGTTAGGGGAATCAAATGCTGCAATTTTTTTTGTCATTTCATTAATGCATACTATAAATATAAAATAAAGAATGTATATCAATTATCCTTACAAAACGTAGTATTGATTTAGATTGTATGTAATAAATAAATTGTAGGAAAATATATTTATATCAGTATACAGTAAGAGTTATTGTAATAAATAGCAGGTTACATTTTGAATTATAATTTTTAAATTATACGCATGCATAGACACACATAGAAAGCACATTCTAAATAGATCAATAAAAATAATATCTTATTATTTTAATAGAATTTGATAGTATAAATATACTTGATTACCTTTTTTGTGATGAATGAATATGATATGAATAAACAGTACAAAGAGTATTGTTACCCATAGTGCCCTTAATAATAAACAAATGATCATGTAATTGAGTTCCATGTATTGCCGCTTTTGTTTCAAGCTGCCTATAACAGTAAGTAATAGCTTATGTCCTTTGTTTACATCTTTATGGTCATCCTGGAGTGCTTAATGAATGTTACTTTAAATTATGTACATGTTAATAACATAGGACATATGTATGTGATGGTACATGGTGTATATCTTATTCTAATCAAGTCATCGCCATGTATTAGTTTCTTTTGGACCCTTGTGTAATGTGTTGCCTTTTAAAATGTTCTATCACATTTTTATCAATTTATCTGTATTGCTTTATGCAGCAGTATTTTTAGTAGAATTGCAAAATAATATATGTTATAGTATGCTTGCTTTATATATTTTTTGAATTTAGTGGTAATTCACAACACTGTTTTAAATTTAGATAAAAAAATAATTTAGAACTAATTAATCAGATACATACTTATAAATTATTTTTAAATGAACACTTAAAATAATGCATGGTTATCACTTGTAGTAAGAACTTGGATTTAATATATTTAATACTTATCTTTTTATTTCATTACATGTTCCTTTAATTAGAAATGTAATTTCAGGGCATGCCTGAAGCATGGGCACGATTGTTAATGGCCTCAAACATAAGCAAACAAGAACAAAAAAGTAACCCACAAGCAGTTCTTGATGTTCTTAAATGGTATGATGCATCGGCCACTCAACCACCTGTGTCAAAATACATGACATCAGCACAGATGCACACAACTCATTCAGGTAATTTTCCTTTATTTGTATTATTTATTAATTCAAGTTATTTGTAGAAATTTGAACTGTTATTAATAAACCATTTTCTAGTGCTTAAATTTCTTGCTTAAGTGGTAAAGATATAAATTAATAATTTAACCTCTTGCTAGGTTCCTCAGTGTCTCGGGTTTCATCAAGCAGTCCCTCTTCTTCAACACCTACTGATACAGAACACCCAGAGCCCCCACCTCCACCACCTTCTAGGCCTGACCGTACCAAGAGTATTGTAAGTATATTTTCATTCTAATATTAAAAGTATGGAGAAGAACTCAATTTTGTTTGAAATTATATTTATTGAGAAATTAGTAAGAATTTTGTTACTTGATATATTTCTTATACATATTCAATGTCATTGAGTGTTTTTATAACAAAACATGAATAAGTAAATTTAGAGAGGGTAGTCCTTGATATGTAAGACATTAGTTGATTGAATTAAAGAAATAAAAAATTGTTAATGATATTTATAGACGAGTACAGTTTTGCCTCACATTTTTTTTTTTCAATAAAATTTCTTTATTTCATTATTCAATGTTTCAGTATACAAAGCCAATAGAAGAAGAAGAGGCTCCACCCCCACGACCCACACCTGCGCCTGCGTCTCCTCCGCATGTACCACATCCCGCCCTCACCACACACTCTGTAAGTAACCAATATTGCTAACAACTCAATCCTTTATCATGAACATCTTGATCATACTTGTCAATAAAGGTTGGGTTGTGTCATCTCTATAAATTAAACTCCCTGCATTCACTCAATTACATGAGATTGTCACAAATGTCGCAATAGTAAGAGTCTAAACTATTGAAGCTTTGTAAGAGCTTAAATGTCTTCTTACATAATGCTTGAATATCGTCTTAATATTATAAATGTGAAAGATTGGATTTTTGTACATCAATAAAGCCGCAACTACTCAACCAATTTTTGTTTAAATTTCGTATAGAGATATAAACATAGTAAAAAAATGTGGTAAGGCTTTATCATAGACACGCCCATACGTTGTAGGTAAGTGAATATGTAGCGCACACTACAAAATTAACCGCATTTAAAATCCTCGAAAAGCATTTTTATTCAATATGGAAAGTACTCGCATTAAAACGAACATAAGAAAATACTATTTAAATGATTGTTTATAGATTTGCAGTAGAGCTGAAGTGGTCGGGCCGGTGCTGCCGTTGGACCGCAACAAGAACCCGGCGCACACGCCGCCCGCGCTCGCGCCGCCGCACGCGCCGCCCGCCAACGGCGCGCCCGCTGCTACTGAGACTGGGTATGTCAGGTATACTTGCTGCTGAGGGATTGTTTCACTTTTATCTTCTGTATTTATTCTTATTAAGTGAAAATTAAGCCTATGTTAGCTTTGTATAGCTATGGAACATATTACCCTGCCTGTTCGGTGAAATCATGTTTCAGTAGGTTTGTTGCATACAAAATTAACATCATGATATTGTATTATTTATGCACTTTTTTACATGTATGCATTATGCAGCATTAAGATACAAATACTCCATCCTACATGTTGATTTCTCTGATATAGGTCCCTGCGTGACAAATAGGCTTTCTCTGACTTTCTCTGATAGGAAATACTGAATAATGATAATGTAAATAAATATTCTATTGCAGGAGATCAACTGGTCAACAACAGAGGAAAAAGAAGATGACAGATGAAGAAATTTTAGAAAAATTAAGAACTATTGTCAGTGTTGGTGACCCTAATAGAAAATATACCAAAATGGAAAGAATTGGACAAGGGTAAGCATTTAAGTAAACTTATAAATTTATAATTGAAACCACTGGCTCCCAACAAAGGTTTTTTTAACTAGTTTGGGAGCCTATGGATCCATATTATTTAGTATCAAGTTTTATAATTCATAAATAAATAAGGGTTTATATTTGCATCTTTTAACACTTTTTTTTATATTTTAGAGCTTCAGGCACAGTTTATACGGCTATTGAAACTTCAACTGGTATGGAGGTAGCGATCAAACAGATGAACCTTAGTCAACAACCCAAGAAGGAACTTATTATTAATGAAATTCTTGTGATGCGGGAGAATAAACATAATAATGTTGTCAATTATCTTGACAGCTATCTTGTCAATGAGGTAATATTTGTTGTTTATTTGTATTATTAATGTTAAAGTATCACTAAAACAATAGTGATACAATTTCGAGTTCTGTATACTTATAGTTGAGAGAGGACTTAGATTTCTGTTTTTGTATGGTAGAGAAATTTTGTTATAACTTATAAATAATGTTAGTGATTGAGCTCATTACTACCATATTTCTATTAAAAAATTTCATTTCTCCTAAGTTATTTCATAAACCAATAACATAGATTCAATTATTTTTATAATTACACTAGCTGTTCCAGGTAGCTTTGGACTCGTAACATATTGTTTATACAACAAAAATATTTTTATAATCATCATTTCCTGAGCTTAGCGCATTCAAAGAAGCAAACCACCTTGTCAGTTTTATATTGTTAGTATAGATTTGATCACAACCGTAAACAATTCCAGGAACTGTGGGTGGTGATGGAGTACCTAGCGGGCGGCTCGCTGACGGACGTGGTGACGGAGACGTGCATGGACGAGGGCCAGATCGCCGCCGTGTGCCGCGAGGTGCTGCAGGCGCTGCACTTCCTGCACACCAACCACGTGATACACCGCGACATCAAGTCCGACAATATTCTGCTTGGCCTCGACGGACAAGTGAAATTGAGTTAGTTATCTAATTTCATTTCTTTTGAATACTGTTATTTTACTTAGAGAAACTAGTTTTGACGATTTAACATTATCAGTCTTACTACAAAAACAAATTAACGGCCGTTTTCAATATTCTATCTATCCCTTGTTTTGCTTACTAAAGTCAAACAAATTTGCACTTACCTTGATTTCAATATCCTAACGACGGATACATTTGCTAAGACTTTTGTCTATCTCGTGTCATATAATCTTACATAACAATCTATCCATAATCATTAATACATTATTGAAAATGGCCGTTAGACATTGATTTAACATCTGTTTAGTAAATCTGGAATTTATGAGCCTTTTACAACAATCTTAACCCTTTCAGACCTGGCGTACACGAATGTACACATAAAATATAACAAAAAAAATTGCTATTTATTTCGTTACAAGTGCAATTGAGAACGCTTGTATTTATATGTCCACATTATAAACTATAAAAATGTATACTATTAACGCCATCTTTTAGCATTTTTTGTGACTTTTTCGACATGGTTCGATCAGTGGCTGACCGAAGTTGGACCGATGTGGGTAAGCTCGACATTTTTATTTCTAAAAAGTAGGAAATAGCTAAATATACGCACTGCAAAAATATTAATTGATGTGTTATATTCCTAAGGTCATAAGTAACATATAATTTGAGTTTATTATTCTATTTTTGTATCAATTTTCACAATTTTTATATTTGTACACAAATGTACACATCAGGCGTAAACAATGTTTTTACGATTGCTAAAGTATTTTAGCTGTATTCGCAAAATCTATTTTGAATATGTTTGTAACTATAAAAATAATGTTGCTGTTGTTGATGCTATATAAAATATATGTTATATGTTGAGATAAAATATTTTTTTTACATTTTCAGATAAAAAAACACCGATATGTTTTCACCGGACGCCTTGAAAGCCCTATGCGCTGGAACTCTTTCCGACTTGGAGCTATCGTCTGATGACGAAGAGCCGTTTGGATTTACATCTGAAAGAGAGTTGCAGTCTGTCAGAGTAGGTGCAGATGTCATCAATTAAAACCAACGAGAGGTATTCCCACCCGACACTGAAGAAGATGAAGGGCCTAGCTCATTGTGGATTGGAACGAATGATCTAGGAGTTACTGACACCTGCGATGAAGTGTTTCTCGAAGTACCACCGACAACAGAAATAGAGTCCTCTCATGAAAATATACTTCAGAATATTACGCCTAAACAGAACATTAGGTGGAGGCACAAGGAACTCCTAAACACAATCTCATCATCAGATTGGGTTTCACCAATATCAATTACAAACCCTACAGTTGAAGCTCCAGTTGATTATTACTTTCGGTACGTGCCAAAACAATTATTTGAAATTATGGCTGAAATGACGAACATATACGCAATACATTCAAATAAACCCAGGTATAAACCTACTACTACACAAGAAATAGAAATTTTATTTGGGTTACATTTAGCTACTGGTATATTTTGCTACCCTTCCTTGAAAATGTACTGGGAAACTGGTATCAGCATACCCTTGTTCTCGGAGAATATGGCCCGGGATCGCTTTTTTGAATTACGTAATAATTTACACCTTGTTGATAATACAACAATACCAGCTAGTTGCAATGATGCATTTTACAAAGTTCGACAAATATTTGATGCTGTTAGAAATCGATGTTTAGAGTTACCACTTGAAAAAGAACTTTGCGTTGATGAGCAGATGGTTCCTTTCACTGGGAAACATGTTGCCAAACAATACATAAAAGGTAAACCTTGTCCATGGGGGCTTAAGATATTTTTTTTATGTGGTAAACATGGGCAAGCCTATGATTTTCTACTTTATCAAAGCTCTAGTCCAGAACTTGATAATAATTTGACAAAAAAAAATTGGATACGGCGCAGCTATTGTTCTTCATCTCGCTAAAAGAATTGGAGAAAGCAAGGGGCACGAACTGTACTTTGACAACTACTTCTCGTCATATCATTTATTGCAAATTATGAAACAAAAAGGCATTATGGCTGCATGCACAGCTCGTATAAATAGATTCTCCAACCCATCGCTACTAAGCGACAAAGAAATGAATAAAAAGCCTCGAGGATTTTCTCAAGAAGTAAGTAGTTTTGACGAAGATGTAACTGTGGTCAAGTGGCTCGATAATAAGATTACCCATCTTGCTTCTAATTTTGTTGGTATTGGTGAAAAAGACTTAGTCAGCAGGTGGTGTAAGAAAGATAAGAAATTTATTGACGTTGAACGCCCCGAAGTGGTTAGGAAATATAATCACGCAATGGGGGGAGTTGACCTATTAGATCAATGCATGAGCTACTACAGAACCTTCATAAAATCTAAAAAATGGACTCTTCGCATGATATTTCATGCTTCTAATTTAGCTGTAGTGCAGGCATACCGAGAGTACCAAACTGACAATGCGTTGCTAGACATACCAAAGAATAACCAACTCTCGTTGCTTCAATTTCGTCGTCAGCTGGCTGAAAGTCTGGTGTTGAGAAATAAAATTATCATCGGTAAAAGAGGACGGCCTAGTAGTAGTAGCCCAATACCGCAAATTATTCCAAGAAGACCAGGAGAGATTCGCCCTGTAGCGGATATAGCAAAAGACGGTGTTGGGCATTTTCCTGCACATGATGAGGGACTTGGGACACGGTGCAAAATGGTTGGATGCAAAGGAAGAAGCAGAATTAAATGTATAAAATGCAAAGTTCACCTTTGCCTTACCAAAGATAAAAACTGTTTCTTAGCATTTCATACGTAAATTTATGAAACATGCTTTTCGAATGTTCAAATGACTGATTTACCTATGTTCCAATTAGTTATATTCCAAAGAAAAAA
>LQNK01000523.1:1000256-1013468 GCA_001586405.1 Phoebis sennae
GTTGCACTAGCTGTTCCGAGTGTCTTTGGACTCGTAACATATTGTTTATACAACAAAAATATTTTTATAATTTATTTATTTATTTCACTCTTAAATGTACTGTAAAGATACATAATTGGGGCTAAAATGTTGGTTTACACAGTACAGCACATTAGGCGGCTTATCACTTAGTAGTGATCTCTACCAGGCAACCGAGCAGAAAGTAATGAGCGAAGAAGAACAGGCAGGTTACTAGAGCTACTTGGAATAATATAAGCGCATTCAAAGAAGCAAACCACCTTGTCAGTTTTATATTGTTAGTATAGATTTGATCACAACCGTAAACAATTCCAGGAACTGTGGGTGGTGATGGAGTACCTAGCGGGCGGCTCGCTGACGGACGTGGTGACGGAGACGTGCATGGACGAGGGCCAGATCGCCGCCGTGTGCCGCGAGGTGCTGCAGGCGCTGCACTTCCTGCACACCAACCACGTGATACACCGCGACATCAAGTCCGACAATATTCTGCTTGGCCTCGACGGACAAGTGAAATTGAGTTAGTTATTTTATTTCATTTCTTTTGAATACTGTTATTTTACTAAAAGAAACTAGTTTTGACGATTTAACATTATCAAGTCTTATCAGTCTTACTACAAAAACAAATTTAGACATTGATTTAACATCTGTTTAGTAAAACATTGTCTAATAATTTAAACACATGTCAAACAATGGTCTAAGCTTGTCTTATGTCTATGTTAAATATCTGGAATTTATGATCCTTTTACAACAATCTTAAGACAAACTTTCTTTTAATGTATAGTGAATGTATCTAATCTTTCATGAGTAAAAAAGTGTTGTGCGGAATGTCCACATATTAAAATTTATTTTAATTTGATTACAGCCGATTTCGGTTTTTGTGCGCAAATATCGCCTGAACAAAATAAACGGACTACAATGGTGGGTACTCCATATTGGATGGCTCCAGAAGTTGTTACGAGGAAGCAATATGGACCAAAGGTATGGATAATAGATATTATTAATATATTTTAGAACAGACCGCATTTTCTTTAACCAAAAGTCAATTTTGTAATATGTTGTTATGAAAAAAAATATTAATTTTAAATTGTGTTTCAGGTGGATGTATGGTCGTTAGGTATTATGGCAATTGAAATGATTGAAGGCGAGCCGCCTTATCTGAATGAAAATCCTCTACGCGCATTATACCTTATTGCCACTAACGGCAAGCCGGACATTAAAGACAAAGATAAACTTAGTGCTGTTTTTCAAGATTTTCTAGATCAATGTCTAGAAGTGGATGTAGAAAGGCGCGCTACTGCACTCGACTTACTTAAGGTTCGAGATACTTTTACTATTTTAGTATAATCTTTTTAGTTTTTGTTATTATTCTCAATGTCTCGAGTCATCATTAAAAAAAATGAAATTGTTGCAGCACCCGTTCCTAAAAATGGCTCGGCCGCTGGCCTCGTTGACGCCTCTGATAATGGCGGCGAAGGAGGCGGCCAAGGGCCATTAGCGGCGGGCCGCGGCGGGCGCCGGCCCCGCCCCCCCCGCGCCGCCCGCGCGCGCCGCGCCGCGCTAGCGCCTCCAGTGCCTCTCTGCGTCCGCAGCACATTTGTATTCCACGACACAACCACTTGGAACGGCCCGCCCCTACACTCTAGCCGATCTCTCTATCTCTGATATTTAGGCGTAGAGACCTTCGACAAGTGGCTGCGAGTTATACAAAATATATATTTTTACATGCGACTATGAATTACGAATATGCAGTCCAGTAGCCGTAACGAGTACCGTAGTGTCGTGTAGTTATTCTCGTTAGTGACGTGGTCTCTGATTGACGTGTTTCGCTCGACTAGCGGGAGTATTTGAATAGTGTAGATATAGCGTGTTAGAGTTGAATCGAATTGTTACGGTTATCTGCAAACGAAGACTGGCAGTTTATATATTAGATTTATAAATATTAGAATACTTATAGGACTTTGTAATAGTACGATCAGCTTTTTCACTGTGATGATATTCGGTGACAGTAGATTGGAACACGTCAGTGCAGAGCGAGAGCTTAGCGTTAGATATGTGCTGTACCTAAAGTACGTACATATATTATACTAGAACTGACCGTCAACGATATATTTGTATTGAAAGTTTGATTGGCGTATCTAATAAGAAAATAGGGAAAATTTTTGAATACCTATTTACTGTAAATTTTTCAGTCGTTCATTTTCTTGAGACATAATATGTCTTTATTGTCGTTTAATTATTATTTTACTGTGCTTTTATTTATTTTATTACGACGTTTGACCTTTTTGAAACTGTATGAATTGTAAACTTTATTTTGCTACTAGTTAGCTAGTTTAATTTTTAATATTTTTAAACTGCTTTAATTATGTATGTTAGAAAGTTTTTTAATTATAACATTGAGATTTGAACATTATTCATTAAATAGTTTTTTTTTATAATTTTTGAAAAATGTTTGTTATGAAGCTATTTTTAAACATAATCTTAAACTCACACTTTGTTTTGAGTGTATCATTTATTGTTAGTCATGAAAATGAAGCATTTACATAGTATTAAGTTTAAATAGTTTATTTATATAACATGATATTTCCGGATATTAATAAAATATTGGCGAAATGACATTTAAGTTAAAGTCTAAAGGAAAGACTAAAATATTTCTTCTAAGCCGAGAGTAAAATCCGCGACATTTGTTAAAAGAATAAGTACCTATAATAAATTATGTACCAAAATTAAACACCAGCATTATTAATGTACGAAACCGAGTGTGCACGTGTGTTTAATATTATACTATTTTTCCTATTCATATTGTATGTCTTCCGCAACACAAAATCTTTTCAATACAAGCTCTCGAAAAACATATATATGAATATTAAATTCCAAATACATTTATAAAACTTATAAGACAATATATAGTAGAGACTAGATAGATATAAAAAAATAACCAAACCATGCTATATAATTATATTATAAAATCTATGCAGTTTTTTTTTTTCATTTTTAAGAAAATTTCCTCTGCTTTATGATTAGGTTGTGCCGACAGACGCTGTTTTTAGTTTTAATTTTGCTATTTAATTGAGTGAGATGGATCATAATGTAGGACAAATATTGGATGACGTAATTTAGATCTCTCAAAACTGGCTAGTTAACAGAACCACCCCTCCGCAAAAATATTGTAATACATGATGTATGTATTGCGTGTAATAACACCGAAGTTTATTGTTGTATTTAAAAACAGAATAAATCAAAAGAATGTTGTTTCTTGTCGAGTATGTTATTTCTCCGCTTTTATTGCATTTCTATACGGGGGTCAAAAATTGTTGACCGGCCTACACAATAACAAATATGATACACATGACGGCCTACATATACTATACTAAAGCATCCATATAAAATATTGTACAATTATAGAAATAGAAGTTATTCATTATAGCAAATATTCCAGAGCTTGAACAAAGTAATTCAGTATGATAGTAATTAAATTTAAGGAGCGTATTACCTATGTGATCTTGAAGATGAATTTGCAAGTATGAGTAAGATAAAAAGAAAGTAAATGTAATTATGTATGTAAATTAAGTTGGAAAATGTATTATTAATAAATGTAATGATATATAATTAAAATCATTGGCGCAATCAATATTTTTTTTAATAGCTTAACACTTTTTTGTAAATCTAATATCATTTTAACATGGTTATGATACTAATGTAAGTATAACATAATGTTATTATAAACCATTATTTAGTTATTAACATAATGGCTAGCAAAACATTTATGAATTTCATTTGTTTTTCTAATCAAATTTGTTGAAGTCCCGGTTAAACAATAGTGCCATTATTTTAGTAATATTGTGCATATAAACAGCAACCATTTTATTATAATTATTAAATACAAGACTCACTTAAATCTTAATTAGTTTTAATAAGTTGCAATTTCCCCAAATTAATGTTACTACTGAAAATATTTTAAATGCTACGCAAACAGATTGATGCTATAAATGAGGAAAAAAATTGTCAAAGTGGGCACCATACCGCTTTTATGTTGGAAGTGGCTTAGTTCGGGCTCCCAGAAAGTTGGATTATAGGAAGTTATCATTATTTTACCATTTTTAAATTGATGTCTTCAAGTGTATTAAGTAAAGATAAAATAAACAGGCGCCACCTTTAACCGAATTTCAAAAAATGGAGGAGGTGCTCAATTCGTTACCTTTTTTTAATGTTTGATACCGCATCTCTGCTTTTTATGAACCAACTTGGATTTTTTTTTTGCATTCAAAAGAGTAAAGAGTCTGTGTGGTCCCTTAGAAGATTGGTTAAATAATAAGTTTTTGCCAATAAATAGAAACGAAGATAGAATCTGTTCGAAGTCGTTGCAAAATCTTGTCAAATTAAAAATAGGCAAAATCTTGTCAAATTAAAGGCACCGACTTTGAAAAAATGTCAAAAATAAAAGTTCTACTTTTTGTGAGGAAGTCGGGTTTTCTTTTTTATGTGATGTTCAAACAATTTTTACAAATGTTTGGAACAATTTTTTATGAAAGTTGTGATATACGTACTTGGAGTGTGATTTATGGAGACTGCATTCCTAACTTTATGCAGATCTACACTCTACGACACTCAGCAAAATTTAGTAAACAATTTACTACTTATATAGAAAATAGATGAATTAGATAAGTAATGTCTACAAAGGAGTGCAGCCTGTTTTCTATTGATAAATAAAATTCAAGTAGATAGTTTTACAAAAATATTTATTTCAAAAGCCATTAAATAATCGGATATTATGACAAATTAATGATTGTACTTTGTAAATATAATAAATTAATAAGTAAATATAAGCCGCACCGATAAAGAAGTGACGTTTTAGACATTCGTACGAAATCACATAAGTGCGAGTGAAATGACATACACTGTACAATTGAGATAATAAGCAACAACTAACAACCGCCACGTCTTCAACGGCGAAGATCTTAGTAATGTTTAATTATTGATATGATAAATTAAATGACTTGAGTTTGGTAACTAACGTAAATACATTTCTTTATATTAAATTATCAAAAAAATAAACTTTGTTTAAAAATTAATCAAAACACAAAAAATAAGATATATGAGCTACTACAATGTAAACATGTCGGTTTAGTAGGAAGGTGTAATAAAAATTATACAGCTGCCAAATGTGCAGACAAAAATAGAATAGTACTTTATTTTATTGTTTTATTGAATATAAAACATTATTTTGTTTCAACTTTCCTTTCCATGTATATAATATATATTATCTTTCACAAGTTCTCATCAGAAGTCTATTTGGAGCACCAAACATTACCAGATATACAATTTTATTAAATGACTCAAAGTCACTCCATATCAATGGATATCAATTTACTGTCAAACATGAATAAATATATTGCTAGCAACTAATAGTGAAATACATTAGTTACAGGAAGCATTGTCTTAATTATCAATATTCACTCGTATTCATATACATCATAAATATTGTTTTAGTATTAAAGACAACTAATCTTTGCGTTCCTCAGCTGCGATAAAGTCCAATGATGCTGAATTTATACAGAAACGTTTCTTCGTGGGCGCCGGCCCATCATCGAATACATGTCCTAGGTGGGCAGAGCACTTGGAGCATCTCACCTCAGTTCGCACCATACCTGGTCGTGTTAAAACCAGTAATATATTTGCCCCAACTATTATTTCACAAGTGTCCATTCACCAATAAGCCATATAATACACATCACAAAAAATAAAAAGTGATTCCATGAACATAATATTATCCAAAATGATTTTCATAAAGTTCGTGTAGTGGTTGGTGGGCAATGTTGTCGCAGCGGCAGCAGTTGTCGTCCGGCCGGCAGCCATCCAGGAGGGGCAGGCGGGACAGGACAAGATGGGTCAAATGAAGGAGTGAAGGCAAATGCAGATTAATTTCATGCACATTCCATACATGATGAGGATATATTTCAGGTTTAGTAATTATAAGCATAAATTTGGATCAATAAATTAAATTGTGCGATTATTGTATGTAAATAAAAATGCATGAAATAAGTGTTTGCAAAAAGATGATGGTGCATGGTATTAAAAATGGACCATGTGACAAGGGTAATTATAAGACAAAGAAACAAAAACAGGATTTATGTAATGAAATGTAAATTAATTATAATGAACACATATTATACCATGTATTATTAAATTAATATTTCACATACAGCAAGATCAATTACATCAACTTACATTTTTGTGTAGGATAGGATGTACCAAAAGGTGATTCAGGATAGAGGAAAGAGAAAAAATAGTAAAATATATTAGAAACAAATCCCAACACCATTTGTAATATTACATAATAAACAAATTTATGAATAATATCTAAACTGTTATCTCAATATTAAACATTCAATTTATAGATATCAAATATTGAAATGAATCAATATTATTCAAAACGATAAAATTATTAGTGTTATGAATTGATCCAAATAGATTAATTTCATATATTTGTGGGATAGTTTTATGATATAAACTATGTCCAGAAGTTATCAAATGATAAATACAAAATAATACTTTCTACTTAGAGCTTATTGCAAACTGAACATCTACATTTTACATGCAATGATTGAAAGTACTTTAAAATTATAAAAAAAGATAATCATAAATATAATCCATTGTATAACTAAGAAAAGGTATGTTCTTTTTCCTCTAGTATGTGCCGCATTAGAACTGAAGAAGTATTTAATTTGTCACATCAAGTGGAATCAAATTGGCATTTTAAAATTATTGCACATTTTGTTGGTCACATGAACAATTTGAGAAAATATATTGATTAAATTTTGTTAGAATCTGTGTTCAATGATAGATTAAAATCTCACAGTATGTGAAGTTACTAAAAAAAATTTAATTTTTTTTGCTCGATGGCTTTCAGGCCTACCAAATGTATAAAAAGATAATTCAAAAAGTTTTCCATTATGAGAAGTCAAAAGAAATTAGGCATTATATATTTGTGTCAAAATGATATCTAATTGACTTGCATTTCAATGACAAATAAATAAGATGCTTAAAATAAAATCCTGGATACATGGAAATAGGTTATAATGTTTCTAAAATGATGGAAATAGCCCAGATCCTGATTTGCAATAAAGCAATGATAGAGTTATAAAGCATGGAAACTAGCACTAAATATGCAGTATAAAAGAATAAAAAAAATGTGGCTCAATCTAAGCATAAGTATTAAGTTAAAAGCATTAGGGCACAATTATATACTCATGCTTTAATAACATTTGCTGCTGTTAAGTATTTTTTATAATTCAGTAATGTCAAATTAATGATTATTATTATTAATTGAAACAACTGACAATACCTGCACTTGTGTCTTGATGTAAAGTTACTTTTTCTTTAGCAAGGACGTCATTGAATGCTGGCCATCCACATCCAGAGTCATATTTTGTTTTAGAAGTAAATAATTCCTGTCGGCATACTATACACACATAAACTCCTTCCTCATAAAACTTATTGTAGCATCCTGTAATATGATGTAGTAATAATCTTAATATTTACGAAGTTGCTTAATAAACATATAAATATTTCATCAATTAAGAGTTATATATTCTTTTACCAGTAAATGGTCTTTCAGTTCCCGCTTCTTGAGTAACATGATATTGAAGAGGTGTTAAACGTTTTTTCAATGAGTCCTTATCTTCCATAGCTCTCCAAATCAATGCTAAATATTTAAAATATGTTAAATGGGTAACTTATAAATTTATCTTTCAAGTCAAGTACCATATTAAATGTAAAAATAAATAGTACGAGGTAACTTCTTGAGTTATAGGCTTATTGCATACCTGTCGTAAAAGGATGCCTTAGCTGAACACTTCTATTAAATTGCGCTGCTCTTCTATATATAGATATTGGTCGGAATAGAACACGCATCACCACTTACATTACCTACTTTTAGAAGAATTATGTAATTCCGTGTCTGGTTATGACGATAAGATAATAAATTTATATGTATATTTTATTGTAATAAAAATAAAAACGTATATTTTTCCGTATGCTGTCTAGTCTAGCCTAGCTGCTAAACCTTGACTTTTAGGTTTTTAATATTTTTATGGCATGGAGCTTTGACTTTTCGCCAACGTCAGGTAAAAGACTTTATAAACTACCAATCATAAGGGACTCTGATTAATAATGCGTAGATATTATACAACTAAATTTTTTATTTAATACATAAAAGGGTGCCTTACAATAATCGACCCATAAAGAAACCAAACGTTGAAAAAGGTTAAAGGTAAATCACAAGGAGATAAGGTCACAATCAGGAAAGTCAAATAAAATTTATAAATTCATTCTATTTACATATTTTTTATACTCTGTGATCATACTTGTTTTTAAAATGTTTTAATAAATTTTTGTTACGTAGCTGTAGATATTTCATAATTTAAACTCTTACAATCGTTGTTACTCGTGACTTTCAAGCATCTCGGACTTTTCTGAGCTTTACTCTTTGTATATTTCATGATTTCTCTGAAAAGAAAAGAGAAAATGTTATTTTATACGTCTTCTTTATTAAGTGTGAGAGAAATAAATTACTTTCATTTTTTTTATTTGAGATGGGACTTTCACTTTTATTTCGCCGATACGACGACTGCCTTAGATTTTAATGGTAGATGGTTCATGGTGTTGCTCTTTAGTGTGCTCAGATGTGACATTTATAATTATTATGGCATCTACAACAATGGTACCCCTTTTTTGCGTACGGAAATCTTAAATGGATACCCGCGCATCTCAGGGGTAATACCAACCTCTTAAACCTAAAACCACACGGTATCCCTCATTTGCACCAGAACGGACGGAACGGATTTTCAGAAAAAACGTACAAAGTATCACCACGGGCGCATGACTGTCCCATGACATGACAGCCCAAGTCCTGAGTACTTTAAAACGTGCCGCCACCGCACGCACTACGAATCATTCTCGTGTTGCTTTTTAATATACACAGCCCCCGCTACATGCACTCACCAACATCCAAGGTAAGGGTGTTACAGTGAGTGACTTAGAGTGCCGCGACGAGAGAGATTTTTGCGGGTCCGGTCGCATTCTGCACGCTTCAACTCTTCATTCTTAAACCCTATCCAGTATGTTGGGTACATACTATACTATACTCTTATTATAAAATAATGTTTTTTTAAAGAGAGTATTTTATATATAGGGAAATGTCATTATACACCTATCACAGGGTAGAGTGCCCTGACTTGCAGTGGCGGCAGTAAGGGCTGGCCAACAGGGCCGTCGCCCGGGTCCTAGCTCTTGTCGGGGACTCGCGCACACAATACATAATAATGCTGGGAATTATTGCCACCACGTTTATTTATGTCTGCAGAAAGACGCATCTGACGATTCGGCTTTTAACCCGGCAAATAATAAATTCAATGATGTAGTTTTTTAATTTCGTTAAAATCAGCCTCGAGACATCTTTTAACATTATATGATAGTCCTTATAGTTTAAATTTGGCTCCGAAAAACCAGTTATGACGGCGTAGCGTTTTTACATTCCAAGTTTAATGGTGATAAAATACATTTTTTGATTCGAAATTGTTAAATAACCTTAATCATTAAAATTGATGAAATTTTCTACGCTATAGTTTTAAAGTTTAAAAACATCGATTTTAAACTTTAAAACTATAGGAAATATTAAATTATTATAGAAAATTAGACATGAGTCAACTATCTAGCCTAATCGACTAATCTGATGAAACGACTAATCTGTTTTACATCTTCTTTGGTTTAGGATGTTTCCATCGACGTTATGCTGCTTCCAAGTCCATGAACTGGCTGAATCCGTCGAAGCGTAGACAAGCGCGTAAATTACGTTTTAAGGACACAATAGAAATTACAACATACGCTCGCGCTTAAAATGTCTTATCTAGACAGGCGCTCATTGTGGCGGCCACGATGCGATGGTGAGATGATGTGTTTATCGAATGATTACTCCAAGGATAAAAAACATTAATTGCTTAAATTATCTGATGAATCAAAAGTACTAACAGCAAGGGATTCTTTACTTTTCTGCATCTGCATCAACACAAACTCTGTATCATCTTGTTCTGAATCATTTTGAGAAGGTTTAAGACTGTCTAACTTTCCACGGAAAGGGGTTTCATTGATCAGTGGCTGCATCTATTCATATTTTAGTATTAATTACGCTAGAATTAATTCAATACTTATATTATTTTAATTAAAACAAATAACTAGGAATTCAATATTAATGTGAATAGAAAACCTATTTAATTTATTTATTTACTCGAACATAGGTAATTTATAAATATGTTGTTTAAAGAAAATGCTTTATTATTAATAAACATATGCATTTCTCTTACACAATCGTTTACTTTTCTACCGCCAGGTAATCCATATTGCCATATGTCAGTAGACAGATTTTCAGCTTGAGGCGTCATCCATTTACGTAAACCTCCCTTATGTCTGCGCCATCGGAATTCCTTGCTCTAACGATGAAATAAATCTATATCCATACCTCTTATCTACTTTTCTTTATTTATTAGTAGCTGTGCCCCGCGGTTTCATCCGCGTATATCACTCGTTCCCATGGGTTTTTCGGAATAAAAGCTATCCTTTCTCGGGTTTAAAACAATACTTATCTGTGTGTCTCAATCTTAACAAAATTTTATGGAAAGGTAGAAAGCTAAAAATGGATATGCGGACTATTTGTTACACGGGCGCATTACGAAATTACGTGTATTTTTTAATTTTACGAACTAGACTGTGAGTTACGAACACTACAATAGTCAGTTTATTTACATGAGTTCGGAACGAATAACTCTGATACTAATATTTTTATTCATGATTTTGTTGGCAAATATTTTGTGCAATAATTTTCAGTGATTTATAAATAATTTTATAAAATGAACTACTTCACGAATCTAAGTGAAAAAATATCAGCGTTTTATACAATACCTATACATATTTTCATAAAATAAATATGGTAGTTATTTTGCTATGCAAGAACTGGTTTAAAAAAAAGAGCCTATTTTGCATTATTCTCATATCGCATTATTTTTAATTTTAAATGTAATCACTACATAGTATAAAACAAAGTCGCTTTTTCTGTCATGTGTCATGTTGTATGTCCCTATGAACGCTCAAATCTTTAAAACTACGCAACGGATTTTGATACGGTTTTTTTTAATAGATAGAGTAACTCATGAGGAAGGTTTTTATCAGCATTGCACCCGTGCGAAGCCGGGGCGGGTCGCTAGTTTAACTATATAGTGCACTAAATCAAGACTAAATCTGTCTTGAACCGCAATAATCTTTGCATAATTTGTTAACATCATTACGTTGCCCTTGAAAAAACATGAAAATACGTAATTTTGGAATGCACCCTCCTAAAGTAGTGTCGAGAGCTCTCTCTCTCTCTCTCTCTTGAACTCAGTTCTGTGTTCATTATGAAAAAAGGAAATCGTAGTACCCCGTCACCCGTGAATATAACGTAAATGAAATCGCATGTAAAAGCTAAAATTATTATAAAAATAAATTCCAAAACAAGATACATAGGTGTATCGAGTTTTGCTGAGATTCACCTGCATATCATGAGTGCTGAAACATTTTTTTGTGTAATCCCTAGTATTGCTGCACGTCCTTTTTTCAGAATTTTGACAGTTATTGATTATATTTTTTATCGCATCCCACAGCATAATACACGGTAAAATTATGAAAAATATTGAGTTTAAAAGAAATTCCATAGGCCTGGAAAATCAAACGAGGATGATTTTTTTTAAATAAACAGTTGAGCGTTATATTCATAGCGACTGTTAAAATAAATAAGATACCTAATTCTGCATATATTTTAGTAGGCCTCACATTGAAATTTCTTAAAAAGTATTATTAAGTACCTGCTGACAAGTCGAACAGTACGTTTTTTGGTATCAGGGTGAATAGGCCATCCTCCTTTGTCATATACTACATTGCGACATCTTAATGAACTTTCGTAATAATAATCAAGTTTTCGGGGTACACTTAACACTAAATGGATTTTCCAGGAACCTACGCACCGGAAACACAGGCCTAAAGTAGCTTTAAGAATACCTGAAATAAAAAATGTGTTTTTCACTGTCCTTTAAAATCATTAAAAAATATTGTTAATGTTTTACTAAAAGATGCTTCACCAAGTGATAACAATATGAAAATTACTCCAATGAATATCACAAACAAATTCAATGTTATCACGTCTGGATAGCAAACAGATCTAATGTGTCGTGGTCCTTCTCTAGGAGACAATCCAGCCGCTGTAAGTTGCGCATCTGGCATATTTCGACAAACTAATTTCGGGTCTTCGCCTGAAATTATTGATTTGAATCAATTTTTATTGATAACATAAATTAATTAAAAAATAAAGAAGATAAAAATAAGTACACATACTCATACAAACGCATTCACAATGCCATATGCAGAAACAACGATCATTTTTTTTAATTCTCGCATCTCTCACGGCTACTGAATCGTCATCATCATTCATGAGAGAGACTGAAAAAAACATAATCGGTTCAATTCCATATTTTGTTTAAGAAATCATCTAAGGTATGTATATAAATATATATCTAATATAGGTATATTTCGTAAATTATTTTATGTTAAAAAAAATATTTCCGAAATCATTGTGGTATCTACTGAAACATAAATTATTATTTTAAGTCTTACCTGAACACACAGAATCTGCGATGGAACTATCTATTGGAAGTTCTAATTGAAAGTGTTTAGTATGCTTAGGTGGTATAATTGATCTTGTCGTGACACCATCTGATGGATCACGTTCGAAAAGCTCGGACAAACATTCACGAATTGATATTCTAAAAATCACATAAGTATGTACATAATTATAATAATAAGGTTTAAAATAAACCAACGTACGCATGACATCTTAGGACATACTGGATGCTTGTGGTGACTGTAATTTTGTTTTCATATTCTTAAAATATACTTATAGGAATTGTAAGTTATATAAAAGTTATATAGGCCACAGGTATATTTGCCTTCCAAATGACCACGAATTAGTAATAATATTTATAACTAGCCGCGCCCCGCGGTTTCACCCGCGTAACGTCTGATCCCGTGGCAACTCCGGGATTAAAAGTAGCCTATATGTTATTCTGAACCCTTACCTGTATGTATACCAAGTTTCATCATAATCGGTGCAGT
>LQNK01000523.1:1016029-1062071 GCA_001586405.1 Phoebis sennae
TCTTCTATTGGCACTATAATAAACTCTCCATATTTTGCTGAAATAATTGCATAATAAAAATTTGAAGAAGGCAAATACAAAGAAAACATAGTATTGATATTTAAACGATATCTAAAAACGGTATATCACCGGAATTTCTGTCATCCTTTAGAATATTTTCTTTTACATAGTCAACAGGAAGAACTAGACATAAGCTGCCAGCAGGCAAACTAAAGTTTTCTCTTGATAAAAAGTCTTTTGTTCTATATCTTATTGTTAAATCTTGGTTTTTCCATTCAGGATCCATGGTACTTATGCTGAGAAAAAAAAAATTTTTGTTATTATGTTTCTGTCTGGCTATCCTCGGAAAAAGTTTTAAATGAAGTGTTTTAAAAATTAAAAAGTAATTCATGCCGGTACCTCGCAGGTATCATTTTAGTATAATCGTTCCACATAGTCTTTCCATCTAATGAGCTCAACTTTTCATAAAGCTGTATTTTAGCTTTGTACCATACATCGGGATCGCCGATTTCGTATAACACATAATCCTTTTGTAAAGGGGGTAAAAAGTTCCTTTTTAGCAATTTATTATTATTCTTGTTTTGAATGGTGACGTCATTTTCACTGGCTAATGGAATAGCTCTATTAGAATCAATCTGATTATCTTTTCTTGCTATCATCTTTTGCGTGGGATTAGTGCTAAAGTCGTTTTTATCATAAATTATTTTTTTGTTACTAGATTGCGATTCTAAAGCTGGCCATGATCTAACATTTGAAGTTTCATATTCATAATCACTATTACCAAATATAGGATTCTTAAATGAAATATCAAAAGGGTCGTTGGATGCTAAAACAATGGTAATTTTAGATTTAATAATAATATTAAAAAACTATTGTTAGAATTGAAATGCTCGATCGAAATCCGATCGCTCGATATCCTGACTGCTTTAGGTATTAAATAGTTAGCTGCATGGGATAGTAATATAGTAAAAATAGTAGAGACTGTAGTTAGGATCACATGGATCAAAAAAAGGCCAAATCCGGGTTTCACGTCATCGTCATATATGTGTGTCTTTTTGAAGCCAACGTTTTATATGACATTTCAATAACTACTACAAAATTTTAATTCCAGTTTGGGATTACCATAGAGGTAGTGTCCATCTCATTGACAGCAGCAACCAGTATTCAGTACAAGTTTTTATTCACCAGTCACATTTAAGTTTCAACAATGAAACCGGTTTATAGAGCAAAGCGGTGCGGCGCAGCGCGGGGAGTGACCGAGCACGCGCGAGCCCAAGCGAGGTAGCGCGAGGCCGGTTTGCGCTCACATGACATGACGCTCGGATAGTTATCCCAACAGACTGGTTATACGTACCTACACGGCCCGTTCGTAATATTCAATCATGGAGGCGTTTATTGAAGGTGTAAGACAGCAACCTTGCTTATGGAATCCATTACATCCTGACTACCGAGAAATGCAGATAAAAGACGAAGCATGGCAAAGCGTTGTAGACCATTATAATAATAGTACTATACCTAACAGTAAGTTTTTATTTTTTTTCTTTTACTGAGATTCTGTACTTCGACCATAACAACATAAATCTCTTTACTAACTTTAGAGTAGCACAACACTGAGAAGGTGCATTTGTGCTTCCGCGCATATTATAATGGAAAATAATTTCTCCTGCGCACATAGCTTATTTCCGTTGTAATTCGCTAGGCAGATTGAATATTGTTTATTCGAAGAATATTAGGAAAATAAACATGATTTTTTTTACAATTCTATGTTTCCTTTTCAGTTCAAGTTGCAAAGGTTGAATGGAAGAAATTACGCGATAATCACCGTGATGCTTTAAAAAGAGCAAAACTTGGCAAAAACAAATTGCTACCGGCGCAAATCACAACCTGGAAGTATGCAAAAGCGATGCAATTTCTTGAGCCACATATGAAGTATAGAATAACGGAAAATATAGAAATGGATCCCCCGTCTGTGAATAATTGCATTAATAAGACCAATGACCACGACGTTTCAACTACAGAAAGCATTGAAAATTTCGCCGGCAACGGGTTGAAACGTCGCTGTACAGAAAAAAATGTTAATAAGTGCCGGGAAGATAACGATGCCCTAGAATCATTCTTTAAATGCATGCTACAAAGCACAAAAGTGATGCCACATTGGATGCAAACACAAGTGAAGAAAAAAATATTTGCTATCATAATTGAAGCGGAGGAACATCTCTCTTCTCAAAACCAAACAGAAATATGCGAATTGAAAGAACAACAAGAACATATGGTAGAGAAGAAAATCAAAACTGAAGTATTTACGGACGATAGTTGTGATAACGATTACTAGTAATAGTTTTTTATTACATTATGGACGAGAGTGAGAAAATAGTTATAAGCATGTCTAAAATTGTGATACTTTAATACTAAGGACACTATGATGTACTAAATTTTTTAATTTAAGTCATATTTAATGTAACATTTTAAAAGATTTGTTTAATTTTTCATGTAGGTAATAAAATAACAGGATCTAGTACCTAGAATTGATTTTATTTTCATAACCCATATTCTTATAATAGCTAGTTAATCATAAACTAACTTGGTTGCTAGCTAGTATTTTAATTAATACTTGGTAACAGCGCAGTATACCGTTTTTCATTTTATTACTTACCTAACTCTGATACAAACACAACAAAAACATTTAATTTTTTACAAGACATGTTGAACAATAGATATATTATTTTAATATACTTAAGTTATATATATAACTCACCAAATTTTTCATTAAACGATATTTGGTCGTATTTACGTGTTAGAGGATAGCTATTATCCAAATTGAAATTGATGGTTTGATTCTGTAAAATGTTGTCTTCAAGTTTTATCTTATCTTTAGGATCTTTTCTCTTGATTTGATTCTGGATAATAAACCCCATCACTTAGTATATATTTAAATTACATTATTATAATATTAAGACCATTTAACCCACTCACCCTTGTATACTCGTCATCAGAGTTGCTAAGAACGCCGGATACAATCTTAAAATATAAGAATTTAAATGTAAGTTAAATGATAAGTATAAAAAAATATTACTTGTGTGAATTTGCCATAAATAATTGGTGTTCAAAAACTCGTAGTAGTAGAGAGTAGAGCCTCATTTTTCATAAAAGCTCTCGTACTTATAGATACATTACAATTTAAGGTAAGGCCAATGAGCTTACTAACATCAAACTTCAGGAGTTTATAAATTTGACGCGGTGGTTCACGTCGAAGTCGTAAAATATATGGATTGAGGAGTCGTATTCGCTTATTATTAGCTCCTAATACGTGTTCTATGGGTATGTATTCATCAGCCGTAACTTGCTAGGTACAAAAAAAGACAATTGATAAGTTGCTACCAATAAACCTTAAACATTTAGATAAATACTTATGCCCAGTTCAGATAAAAATAAAACGAGTCGTTTTACTTACGGACAGTACAATATCCTACTAGGCGTAAGTCAGAAGCGTTTCTATAACAAACGTGTCGTTAACATAACTACCAAAACTTAGTTCTGATTGGTTGATTAGAACCGCTCGTTATGAAAACCATTCGTTTGTGTTATACTATGACGTTCCGTCGTTTATAGGAATCGGGCATAAATCAACCACGTAACTATATTAGGAATTACACCAATATACTAGTAAGATTTAATTTAAGAAGGTTGTGTGTGCTATTAACTTGCTGAATACAAGCATTGAATTTCAAGATTAAATAATAAGTATAGGAATGTCAAAAAATACTAAACTTTCACCTGCGGTTCGTTGCACATTTTGACGGTAACCGCAAGCTTTTTCTTACAATGGCGGAGTGAGTTGTGCTTGAATAGTTCTTCTCTCTGAAATCTTGCAATGTTACTATCTGTTGCTATGTCGTTATTATCCTATGTCATACGTACAAATGCATTAAGGTTAAAATGATATAATAAATATAATAATATATTTAAATAAAATACTTACGCTTATCTCGCAATTAAGAACATAGACCTCACTTCCATTTCCAGGCTACGTTTTTGCTTTTCATTACTACTTTCACCACTAGATGCATTATAAAGACATGAAATCAAGCCCATGGTTTCAAGGGCTACAACCACAGCTGTAAAATTAAGGGTACTCTTGTAAGTCTTTTCGGTTATAGATTTGCCGGGTAGAGACAAGTAAGATCTCCAGAACAAAGATTGATTTGACGATCGACAAGACAAGTACTTAAATAGGTAAAAGAATTAAATTGATGTAGAAATTCTAAGGCCGGCCTGCAGAAAGCTAGGTTCAATGGTATAAACAAAATCAGCGATCCTCCCTTATAAGGTATAATTTAAAAACAGTGTTTTTTCCAGAAATAGAGTTAGTCAATAAGTTAGAGCTAAATATATAGAAACGTACCACAGTAATGAAAAACACTCATATTTGAAACCAACATTGTATTTTAAGTTATGTGAAAGATTTCATGACATAATATTTTATTAAATGAGTGATTGAAATCAGTCAAAGTGTTGGACAGGGATGCCATAGATGAAGAAGAAGAAAAAGAAGTCAAAGTGGATCATATTTATTATCATTTTTAAACTGGTAGTCAAGAGGTAATGTACAGAACACACAGAAATGTGCGATTTTAATGAAAATTAAGGTTGCTACCGTGGACGATGTAACGACTCCCGGAAATCCATTTTGATCTTAGTTATTATTCAGTACAACACAACAAGCTACTTACGTGAAAGGATGGTTCAGTTTCACGACCGCCAGAGAAATCTATCGCATATGTGTTTACTGAAAGCAGACCTGGATCTTCATTTTTTAGACGCGGCAAAAACTGAAAAATGCCGCCCACCGCCCACCGTCATCTCAATCAAAGATTGATGAGCGATTATGAATTCCTTTACAAAAAAATTGCATGTCAGCGAAAAATAAATGCCGTTGTTCATATTAGTCTACCAAGAATTTGCTGCCTTTGAAAGTCAAAGATCTTCACAATTCACCTTCATCATGCCAACGAAAAAATAAAACATGGATTGGTTCTGCATTCCTCCACGAATTTGTCGCCTATTGAATTTGAACATCTAAGGGTCATCATTTAATTTATAATTATAATTTAATTAATATTTCCGGGTACTATTAAAACAAACAACATTGTCATATTAAGAAATTTATTGCAGTTTATAGAATAGCATTATGTAACATTTTTAAACACAAAAGGATACTCCCTCGTATATCTCTTCTGAACGCATCATTAAAACGTGTCGCTCTGAAGCTGATTTTTGGTACTAAGTCGTACGTAGTTTTAGTCCTTAGTACTTACTGCGCACGTACTTTTTTTAAGATTAACAATTGTCTCTGTAGACAACTTCTAAACGATACGCTTTGATGATGCATAATATGTTGTATATTATCAACAAACCCTTTTGTTTTAAAAGTTACCAAATTAAGTGCTCAAAGGAATATCCGCCACATTCGAATTCAATATTGAAGCACACATAAGCGAACATAAATTTCGCCTGTACTTATTTAAATAATCAAAAAGACCTGACCAATAAAATCAATAATAATAATAATAATTTACATAATATTCGTTTATAACATCACACTAGGTACTTATATTTCCTTTTAAAGGAAAAATCAACAAACATTGATCAGATCTTCTTGTCGATAAATGAAAAATATGCTTTACTGGAGCTACACTAAGACGTTACAATTATATTTTACACGGATTGTCAAAAATTAATATTAAATCAAGCTGCAGTGATGGAAACCTAGAAAAGTAAAAACACACTGGGCAAGACGAATAAGCTACAAAAATAGAGGAAAAAAGATTTTAAAATGTACAAAAATCACATGCAGCTTGCTTTATAATAAGTATTTTTATGAAACAAACTCGAAATACATAATACCTTTTAACATGTTTCCGAATTTTTGAAAAATTAAAGAAAGAACACTATTGATAATACTTTTCTACAAGACATACACCGGACTTCACAACCCTTATTATATCTACTACTAATCGAATTATTTAATTAAAATTATGCATGACAATTTGTATTCTAAAATGATTTAAGACTCAGGATCATTAGACACATAGGTCGACGCTTTACTGGTCTGAAAAGAAAAGGAATTACTTTATTTAGGATAAATTGTAGAAAAATAATTTATACACACATTATATCTTTTGAACATTTGATGTCTTGGATTCGATTTTGTTGGAGAGTAAAAGATGTGGGATCATTAAAATCAAGGAAATGCCAATTGAAATGTAATTCTACACTTTATCTGACAGCCAAGTGGAGCATGAGGTTCACCTGATGTTAAGTGACTGACCACAGCCCATGAACATCTACAACATAAAAGTGTCGTATTTGCCGGCTAAGGGCTAAGTGAGATAAGGAGAGGATTAATGATGGGAAATTTGGAAATGAGTAAAACAGGATGGGATGCCACTGGGCCCCCGCTAACCCTACGAAACACAGTACAATACTGCTTCACGTCGATCAGCTTTGATATTTTCACCGGCGCGAGCTTTGCTAGGTCGTGCATGGTGCAAGTGCTCAGCTTCCACTCTTTATTGCTGAAGATGTTATGCAGCGGAATTATCCGCGGGTAAAAATGGAGTGGCGACACACGTATTATAACTAATCGCCACAAATGTAAATCACTAAGTGAATTAAAAGTATTACTAATTGTATTAAACTATAAATAGAAGTATTAATTTACCTCGCAACTATCGTAGAATTCCATTGTAGTCTCACTATCGGTAAAATAGACTGTAACTTTCTTATCAGCCGGCGTATTTCTTGTATAGTCTATACCTGACCATGAACATGTATCGCCAATTATCTATAAGCAAAAATATTATCTTAGTTTATTATATTATTAAATTAATACAATTTTACATATTTGTATGTGACACGTCTTTAAAATTAATTTTAATATCTTGGTTTTATTTATATAAATGAGAGAGATCTATCTATCTATCCATATTTAATTTAATTGAAACATAAAAAAACATTAAGTACAAAAAGCTAACACTATCACATTAGTTATCGGCTATTGTATCAAAGGAATGGATGGATCAGTTTCGCTAATTCTTGAGTTGTTCTATTCCTCATGGACAGAACAAGGTTTTTAAAGAAAAATTAAAAATAGTGAAACATTTGGTAACACTCGTGCATTTCGGACAGCTTATTAAATATAAATTTCACGAAATAATCGTTATAATTATGTATTTTAAAAAATCATATAAGTACAGTAACAGTGTTTATAACAACCCAGTTTATGCAACATACCTGGAACTCAGTATCTGTATGAATGAGCATATCGGCGAGTATCTCGCCGGTGTTGGAGTCGGTGACGAGGATCTTAGGCGAGGACACGTCGTTGTCGAACAGGACCTGCACGTGCGCGTCCTTACACGTGCTCTGCGAGCCGTCCTCTTCGATGGCCACCTCGCCGTCGCACGCGTAGAACACGGCCGATTCTTCCTCCTCCTCCTAAGGTTTACATTCTAACTTAAAAACGTTTACGAAGGAACATTAAATTCATGCGATGAGATCAGGATTCCTTTGACCAGACCGTCTGAATGCAAGTTCAGTACTTAGTCGTTAGCGCATTAAGTGTTACAATGGAGGCCCTGGGCTACCCCTGGATTACCCTGTGGGGTGGTCAAAATGTCTTGATCTGGCAAAGCACAGAAGACTAATCAATGAATAGCCCCTAACAATGTCTCATGCGTGATACAATTAATAGAGGACACAAGACCATGCTGAGAATTTGGTAATATAATTAACAATAATTAATATTTTATTGTAAGTCTCCAAAATTGTGTTAGAATATTATTCTAAAACAATAGGAACATGTTTTGAATCCATGACATACTTTTACTCGTCTGACAAATACATAAATAAGCAAAGTCGAAAACAAGTCTTACTTCGTTGTAATAATCTTCCGAGTCACCAGCGTGTTCATCATATTCATGATCATAATCCTCGTCATCATCATCCTCATCCTGTTCCTGTTCTTCAAAGTGTACTTGTTTTAGGGCAGCACTCGAGTCCGAGCTTTGAGAAATGCCGTTTTGTTTATTGTCATTTTCCGATGTATCTTTTCCTTTACTTTGCATCATCACACTTTGTTGAGTCAGAGCCGAAGCCAAAGAAGACATAGCCTTGTCAGCACGTGCGCTGTCCTCTAAGTGCTTAGGAAGTCTCAATGGAGCGATAGTTCCATAAGAGGCTTCGGCTGCTTCTTTCTCTTTACGGATAGCTTCGGCAGCAGCAACTTGCAATTTCTATAAATAATACGTATTATATAAATCACATAATTTAGTAAGAGAATTTTTACGAAGTTTCAAAAATAGATTAAATGTTACTTACTCGAACACATTCTAGTACTTTCTCTTGGAATTTGGTAGCCAAATCGACCGATTTAAATCGAACAGCTAAAGTTTCTTGTTCGCCCGCGCTATCGGCATAATTAACTCCGGCCCAGGTCCAGGCACGATCCGAATTTTTCATTGGGAATAACTCCAAGTCCATGAATAACAACATGTTCAACACCGCTTTGTGTACTTGTTCTCGTCTTAATAGCATGCGATAAGTTTTTCTCTCTGGATGATAGAGTATTTTCATTTCGCCAATTCCACGCTCTTTCCACTCGCGTGTTTTTTCATCGAATCGATATAGCTTACAGCGCTCTCCAAATAGTTTTTCCTGCAATTATTGAATATATAAATCCTACAATAGATACTACGATATTCACAATATTTAACTAATACTTCTTCTATTTATATTGTTGCATATACAATTAAGTATGTATGTTTTAGTATTTCTGTATTATACCATAATGAATTAATATTTAATGACCCACCTCGTCTTCCTCGCCTGTAGTAACAACAATCTTATCAGGCAGTGGAACTATAGGCTCGTAGTGCGGATCGTATTCCTCTTCGCCGGCAGCACTGGCCCCGGATCTGTCAGCCACATTCTCGTCGGTTTTATCCTCCTCCTTGCCTGATGCCGATTTAAAGAGCTGTTGTCCAGCACCTTCCCATTTAAAGTCTGGTTTTTCTGAAAAAACATTGATAAATTTGATTAATTTTACAAATTATACAAAAATCAAATGCAAATTTGATTATATTACTTACTTTGTATAGCAAATTCAGTAGTACTTGAAGATAGTGCTGCGAATGACAAGCAATTTTCAGGAATTTTCAATGGTTCTTTAGCTTGACCATTGTTATCATTTTTCTCAACTGCTGCTGCGAATATATCTTTGCCTGATTGATTTACTTTATCCTGGGTGTTGAAAATGTTCATGTTCTGTGGCGCTGCAAGTTTATCGCCTAATCCTGTTTTGGCACTCTCAGCTTTTTGGTTCACATTACCGAATGAAAATGTAGAAGTTTGACCGAATATTCCACTTGTAGGCTTAGACTCATTTGTTTTTAAAACTGTTGGACCAAATAAGCTTCCTTGAGATGAACCACTAAATAAATTGATAGGTTTTTGTTCATCAACTGAAAATACTGATTTCACTTCAGCATTATTACCATCTGTGCTATTATTCAATCCAGACTTAAATATAGATGTACTTGTGGATATTCCAGGGTTTGAAAAGATACTATTCTGTTTGTTTGTTAATCCAGACATGTTTCCTGTTCCCATTGAGCCAAATAAGTTTTTCGTTTCAGAAGAGCCAAACAAACTTTTTGGTTCGGTTGATCCAAATGTTAATTTTGGTGCAATACTTTGTTGTTCTCCAGACGTATTCAGAGTGTTAAACTTTGGTGCAGCGAGAATAGAACTTTTAGACCCAGATGTAGGTGTTTGTACAAAGCCTGCACTCACAAAAGACACTGGCTTAATAACGCTTGTTTCATTTGAGGTTGATTCTAGAGATGGTTGCTGTTTAAAGATCCCACTAAGCAAATTTTTGTTGCTAGTCAAAACACTCTGTAGTGTAGATGTGGAACTAATTTCATTGAATGAACCAACATTTCCTAGTGGTGTTTGGAAAATGGAACTATCCATTGTTTTATTCATGACTGTAGGTGTACTATAGGAACTAGTGCTAGTTCGTAAATCAGCAGCTGATACTTTTAAAGGTGTAGTTTTGGAGGATTGACATAATTCTGATTTTTCATCATCCAGTTCACAGCCTCGACACCCTTCACAAGGTGTTTTATTTTTATAAGTGTAAAAGTTCTCTGGTAACATTAATTCTTTGGCTTTCTCTTTTTCTTCTTTAGATGCCTGTATTTCAGAAACAAAAATTACATCATCCAAGTCTTTCTTTATAGAGGCATCCTTAACTTCCTCTTGATTTCCAAACTTGTTTCTTATGGCTCTATCAATTTCATCTTTAAACTGCTGTGCAATTACTTTATTTTGGAATCTAAGACAAAATTGTTGAAGCTGTAGATCTCCATCACTATAATCATTGGCTGCAAAGAACCATGTCTTTTCATCTTTTGGTTTATAAATTACATCTGGAGATAAAATATGATTCAGGCAAATTTTGTGTACTTGTTCACGACGCATAAGAACCCTGAAAGTATACAAGATTTAATAAATTGTATAAATTGCTAACCTATTCAGTAAAGGATATATGAAAAATATGTGAAATAATTTGATTAAAAAGAGAGGATATGAAAAACCAAAGAAGCATAGCAAGCATACCTTAATTTCCCTGTGTCCTTATGTTTTAATATTTTGACAATTCCTATACCGCGTTCTTTCCACTCACTTGCAGAATATATGAATAATTTTGCCCTATGACCATAAAGTTCTTCTTCATTTTCTTCTCCAGTCACCACTTCGATCTAAAACAACAACCAACCATGAATCATCAAATGTTCAAATCAGTTGTCATAGAATAATAAAAAAATAATAATATTTGAAAAAATACCTTATCGGGCATTGGAATCACAGGACTGAAGTGAATATGAGCACCCTCATCTTCTGACACATATTCATCATCACCACTCTCTTCTCCCTTAACACTTTTTGGTGACTTAATAGGGCTCTTTCCTTTTGCGGGTGACTTTGGCTTAAATGCAAAGTCGAATGTCCCACCTTGCTTGGATCCAAATGTAATAGCATTTTGTGATGGCGTTGGCAATAATGCTGGTTTTTGATTTATGTCTGTGTCGATCTTATTTTCAACTACTTGTAAATCACTTTCATTAGAAGTCTTTTGAAGATTAAATACTGCATTTTTGGATGCATTATCACCAAATGATTTAATATTTGAGTCACTGTTCTGAGAAATACCAAATTTGAATGTTTGGGATGCATTTGTGTTAAAGAGTGCTGGTACTGAAGTATTGTTTTGCTCAATCGATTTCTGAGGAATTCCAAAAGTAAATTTAGGTGTTGATGCATTGTTAAATATAGATTTTACGTCTGAACTAACTGCATTTGGGTCTTGTGGACTATTACATGCTGAACAATTTTCAGCATCCTTTTCATTTCTTACAAAACACTGTTTGCATTCCCATGTTCCTTCTTTGGGTTTAAATTTGTCTCCCCAACCAGAAACAACTGAAGTATTAGGAGCTGACTGAGCTGACTCCTTTATAACTGATACTTGAGATGTAATACCAAAATTAAATTTGGGTAAATTTTCTTTACTCACATTTGTATCTGTTTTAGCTAATTGTGGATCCTTTGGACTATTGCAAGCCACACAATTTATGCTATCAACCTGGTTGCGTATTAAACACTGTTTACATTCCCAGGTTCCAGATTTTGGTTTAAATTTATCTCCCCATGTTGAATTAGTATTTTGTTTAATTTCTTGCGGTTTTGGAGTTTCACAACAAGCACATTTACTAAAATCTTCTAAATTATTTGTGTAACAAGCTGTACATTCCCACGATCCCGGCTTTGATTTAAACTGATCACCAAACCCAGTTTGGTTATTTTGTTGGGCAATATTCTTTTCTTCTTTTGCAGCCTTAATATCGTCACCTAAGCGAGATTGCGCTGTTTTTATACAATCCATAAAATCGTTACATACTTGCACCGTTTTAAAACGTAAGCAGAAAGTTTCTGGTACCAATTCACCTTCAGAAAAATCTTTTGCACACCATGTTACAGCTTTATCCATGTTTGGCATTTTTTGGAAAGTCATTTCTTTAGTTACTGCATGATTGCAACAAACTTTCATTATCTGTTCTCGTCGCATAAGCAAGCGCAATTTTTGATTATTGTCTTTATGTACTAATAACTTTATATTTCCAAGTCCACGCTCTTTCCATTCCTTAATAGCTGCATCAAACCTTAACAATTTGGCTCTATGTTCAAATAATATAATTTCGTCTTCTTCACCTGTCTTTTGATCAACTAAGGCTGGTAATGGTACAACTGGTTTAAATTCAACAGTTGGTTCAAATTCTTCAATTGTATCTGATGTATTTAATTTTTGTGATGTTTCTCCTTTTGGACTTTCAACCTTTTGATTAGAATTTGAACTGAAAACATTGCTAAATGGAGAACTCGTTGTCGTCTTAAAAGTTAATCCACTGAAAACACTAACTTTCGATGTTACAGGTTCAATTTTCTTTGTTTCTTCTTTAGAAACTTCTGGTACTGTTTTAAATGAAGGTGTTGAACTAAACGTAAAACCACCAATTACTGTTTTAGTTGGATGGGTTTCATTTGCTTCCGAGTGTACTGGAGTTTTGGATGTGTTTGAAAGAGGCGTACTTATAAGTTGTTTTGCAGATGATTTTTTTTCATCGTCAACTGTGACTGCACTTTCAATGCGTGCTTTTTCAAAACTTTCATAGAAGTTTTTAGCAATATCAGCAGATTTGAATCTAATGCAGAACTTCTCTAATATAACGGTTTCTTCAGCAAAGTCATTAGCAACCCAAAAATATGCCTTTGTTTCATTTTTCATTGGTTTGATTTCCATTTCAGGTAAAATGATATGGTTTGCACATATTTTATGTACTTGTTCTCGTCGCATTAATACCCTTACTTTACCCGTCACATTGTGTTTCAAAAGTTTCATTTCACCAATTCCTCTTTCCTTCCATTGTTTATCTATAAATCTAAATAATTTTGCACGAGCACAAAATATCGCTGTCTCGTTTTCTTCACCTGTTGTTACTTTTACTTCGGCTGGTAAAGGTATTATTGGTTTAAAATCTGGACAAGGATCATAATTTTCAATTGAAGTATTGCTTCTTTCAGACAATGTCCTTGATTTGTTCAAACTGGTGTTTGGTGATCCCGCTGTGAAAGAGCCATCAACTACAGTCTTAGAAGAATCATTCAAGCCTAAGAAATTAGGATTATTATTTGCAGTTAAAGATGCAGGTTTATTCCAATTTGAAAGAATATTATTGGATGCAGATGTAGCATTTGATGTTGTTACTTTATTATTCAATGGAAAATTGAAAACAGGTGGAGCTACAGATTTAGTTTCAGTATTGATGGGCATTGGAATTTGATAATTGTGTGGACTTCCCTTAATATGTTTCTGAGGAATTGTGACACTTAATACCGGGGCTGGTGCAGTAGTGCATGTAGGCAGTGGATCCGAAGATGTTATTACTACATTTACAGGCAACGGCCGAGATGAAGATTTTACATCTGATGATTGTGGATTAACTTTACTAGAAGTAACAGGTGAAGCAGTTACTACTGTTGACGGTATTGTTGAAATTGCAACAACATTAGGTACACTTGGGACTACTGCAGGAGTTGGCGGTAATGTTGGTGGAACTAAGTGAGCAACATCAAGATACATTTGATCGGGGGTTTGGTATACACCAGGATAATTAACTGGTCCTCTATTGGGCTCGAACATTGTTGGTGCACCAGGGACAGAGGAATTTTGAGTTAATTGGGAGTATTGGCTGTACAAGTTATACAGATTTTGACCATACAAATGATATGGATTTGGTGGCACTGGGAATGGTGGAACTAGTCTCTGTGTGAATGGTGGCATAACTTGAGGTGGAGCAAAGGGTATCTGAGCTCCAAAAGTAGAAGTATTTTCACTTGCTCTATATTCTTCATCCAAGTTATACAGATCACTCTCATTGAGTGTTTGTTCAGAGGATGATTTCTTTAGCTTGTTCACTTCTTTTTTTAATTCTGCAATTTGTTTTTTTAAATCTGCAACATCTTTACATTCATTTCTACACTCTGAAACTTGGTCCTTCACCTGATCAACTGATAATTTAAGTAGCTTAAATTGTTCTGTTGTATTTTCGATGTTAGAATGTATTGTATTAATAATTTGATTTCCCAATTTTCTATTTTCATCAAACCAATTTTTTGTTTGTTCCATAAAATCATCTATAGTTGCATCTCGTTTTTGAAGGTTTTTGATTTGTTTTTCAATCCTATCGAGGTACTGTTGATCAATATGAGTGGTTTCAAAGACTTGTGAATCTAAAGCAGTACGATAGTTACTGGAATTCATATTTGATAACTGTTTAGTTGATTGCTTTGGAGTAGAGCTCAAATTACGACTGAATTGAGAAATACTTTTAGGCACAAGGGGTGCATTCTCAATTTCAGAAACATTTTCATCTGATGAATATCTACCTTCCCCATCATTTAGGAGAGAAACAGATAAATTTGTATCAATCTTACTTAAACATGATTCTGTATTATCAATTGATTCTTGAATATATGAATATAAAGGTAGTGTCTTATAAGATTCCTTTTCTTTTAAGATTTCAAGTGATTTGTAGCCATAATGTTTTGCTTTACCTAGCAAAGTCACATATTTGGAGTTACTTTCATTTATTTTTGATGAGTTCCTTTCATCATAAGCAAGTTTTCGATATGATTCGCTCAGATAGTAATAACTCTCAGCTGTTGTTAAATGAGATAATATTTCTATAGCCTTTACATATTCACAGTCATTATAATGACTAAGTGCTATAAAAAGCTTACTTTCTTGCAATAATAAGTTTAAATCTTTGTTATCAAGTTCTTTGTGTGTATAGTCAAATAATCTTTTTGCTGGTAATTTGATAACAGATTTACTTTTTAACTTTTCTAAAAGTGGTATTGCAGAAGCATAATATAATTTTGCTCTAGATTCAAATATGTTTTTGTCTTCAATTGATACTATTTTAGAGAGTTTAGTGAATATTTGTCCAAGAATACATAGAAGTTCTGGATCTAGACCATGATTGTCAATACATCTCACAACTTCAATTCCTCGGCTTAATGTGGAACGGATATCAGTATATTCACTACCCAATTCATTTTGACTAAATTTATAAGCACAATCCCACCATTTTATCTGAGGCAGTGGGCATAAAAGGTCTGTGATGTTGGCAGGTATTATGAGAGGGGTATTAGCTGGAATATAGCTAAACTTATCTTTTTGCTTCTGTGCAGTTAGAGCTGCACTATACAGAAAAGCTAAAATGTCAAGCTTGTTTAATGTCTCAGGTCCACATGTTGTCATTGCAGGTGTAAGCATATCAAAGATGGTACATTTGAATTCAGCAAAATCTTTGTAATTTAACAGTATCCACACAAAATGGTGAAGTGAATTCGGATATTGTTTCTGTGCATTTATATCAAAAGCTTGAATGTCTACTTTTCTTGGCAGTCTCAAGACTGGTGCATTAAATAAATTTGAAGTAAGGTATGAATCAGTTTTTGGTTTTTTCTCTCCACTAGAAAATATGTTGTCATAAAGTTTATCTTTCCAGTTTTTGCCAGAACAAAATTGAGATATTTGATTTAAAAATAGCTGACTTTTGTCCTGGTTATTAACAAATATGAAATAACCAGATTGTGAACATCTATAAGCTCCTTCTAGATACCATCGTAACACAGCTATTCTTTGTTTTTCTGATGCTCCAGTAAGCCAATTAACATTAGGATCAATAGGTGTTGTTTGCCACGAAATAAGCATTAATAAAGAGGCGAACTTTGTTGCATCATGCCAATTAAGTTGATCTTTCTTTGCTTTCTTTAGAATGAAAGTTGCAGTCAGAAAAGTCAATTGTCCCCGATGGTGTTGCAATAGACTAGCATGAAATTCAGCAAAACCTGGTGAAGGGCCAGCCTTAGTCACATATGCTATAGATTGATCGTATTCATGCAGAAGTTCATTTGATTCAATTAAACTTTTACTTTGACCCTGTGGTATTTCTGTTAAACTTAACATGCACAGCCTCTCTTTAACAGTCAATAATAACAATTGGTATAGCCAATCAGTGCTCTTATTAGAATTTCTTTTAAGTACCTCAGAAACAGTTTCGTACCATGTAAAGTTGTTCAAGAAAGGTGGTTTTCCAAATTCCACTTCACAACTGTGATCAAATGCTTCCTTGACTTTGTTTAATTCCAAATAATGTTTTAATAACCGAAAATGTAAGACAGCATCCTTGGGTCTGGCCAAAAGTTCTGATGTAAGTAATTTGATTAATGCCTCAGGATCAGGATTAGCAGCAGTTAACAGTTTTTCTCTTAGTTTAAATGTCACTGGGTGTTTAGGAAATGTTGCTTCTGCTTTTTCACACCAGTATTTTGCTCGTCCAGCATCAATTGTATTATCATCTTCCACAAGTAATTGGCAAACTGAAAATTAAAAATAATTATAATAGACAATCAAAACTTGCTAAGAATTTAAACAAAATAAAATATTTTTTATAACTTTTGACTACATTAATAATATGAAAAATTTTAAGTCTATTAATCTTTTAAATTAATTTAAAGGAATTTAATCCAAATAGTAATGCAAGCTCACACACTTCTTATTGATAAATATACAGTAAAAGGGGATGGTAAACCAATGGCAATATTTTGGACACATGAATTATCACAAATTTCAATTCAATATACATTGCTATGAAATGTGTGCGCAAGAATTAGGTATTTTATGATGAGTGCTTATGAGTTTACCTATGCCTTATATTTGTCATAGTATTTTGTTTATGATCACAGAATCAAAACTGATTAATTGGCACTTTGAAGAAAAAAGGTTTGCCTTCCCTATAATAGAATCTTAATAGGCACTCCTATTCATTACATACTTCCTAACAAAAATCGGATGATGATGGTTAATGGTTAGTACTGTATAGGACCGCAATTAATTAACTTCCATATTATTTGTGAAATCTTATGCTACAGATGAAATAAATCTCATAATCTAACATCAATACTTACTGTCCAGTATAATACTCGTTTGAGATGGGTCTAAATCGAGGGAAATTTTAAATTCCTCGAAAGCCCTGTCCTTGAAGCCCAGTTTTTGAAAAGCTTGGCCGAGAAGTTTGTGGGCAGCCGCATTATTAGCTTTGTGGGTGAGGTATTGTTCCACATATTTTTGGCAGCTTCCGTAGTCACCCACTTCATAATATAAACGTGCGATCGAGTAAGCTCTAGCTTTAAACTAAAACAAAAGAAAATTGTGTACTTTCATCACAAAATAGTTTTAAAATGAACTATGAAATTTGCTACTCACGTCTTTCAGCGACAATTTCGACATAAGTTTTTCCACGTGTATGTCAACATCTTTTTTATTTTTATACATTTTCCTCGACAAACAAGTCTAATAAAACAAGATAAACCCTTAATATGGTTGTATTATACGAAGTAAAACACATGGATCAAAAAACGGAAAACGCTGTTACACTTCATCACTAACTCGAAAGCGCAAAAGAGTCCTTTGACAGAAATGGACAGTGTAACTATTATAAAAAAAGAATAATATAAAGCACAGTATTTTACATAAGAGTGCACCTATTATATACACAAAAAAGGAGCCTCTTCAAATATATGATCCATTTAAAAAAAGACCCTGTGTATATAATAAAAAAGGTTAAAACAATTTATATTTTCAATTAATTTTTAAGCTAGCAACACATTTGAAGCCTTTTCTTAAATAAAACGTTTATTTTGAATTTAACCGAGAGACCAGCCGCGAAAGTTGTCTGAGATCCTTATTGGACTACAATTTGAACCATTTGGAAAAATACACTTCTGAATGACAATCTAATTCAAAGTAAATAGCTTAATATTTGTTAAATACAATACAATGATATTCGGCTTACTCCCTTTCTACGCCGGCTTTACTGTCTGTCAGTACTTACCTTTATTTTGTTTTTTAGAATGGTTAGAGAGACTGTATGAAAATATTTTTTTCTATCTAATTAAATTATAAGTTTGAATGTGTAAATGTCCAGATATTTTGATATTTGTGCCACACCTTAACTACAGGAATTTTGGAATAAAGGTATCGAACTCTCGTGAGTGATGCCGCGGATAGCAGATAGTAGAAAAGAAATGTAACTTTCTTCCATTTTCTTTCCATCTTCCCATGACAATCTTCTTACTTTATTTTAAAATCGTGAATATGGTAAGCGTAGGTTATATCAATTATTTAGTAGGTAAGTGCCTTTTTAGATCCAAGTTGTTGGAACTTGGATCTAAAAAAGGGTTCCAACAAATCGGAATAATAAAGAGCTATTATTTCTCTTGATAAAAACGAACTTACATACTCTGTGTTTGGGACATAACATAAATGAGGATATACATTATCTTTATGCAAATAAGTTCCAGAGTGTGACTTGTCAGTTGTCACAGTCAAACTGTTTGACTTTTGACATATCTTGCAATTTGGTTACTTTAATGCCTATTTGCATTTTGTTATTGAAAGCATAAAAATATCTATTTGTTTATAACAAAACATGATTTAAGTTTAAAACTTAAATTTAGATAATATAATAACTAAATAGCTGTTTTAAATAAAGAAACATAAGTTGTTCATGGAGATCGAAAAAAAGTATTATTAAAATGGGAGATTCTGATTCCGGCTACGGGTCTGCAGTAACTGTAGACTCAATAAAAGTAATAGCTGAAAGTGTCGGCATTGCAAATCTCGGAGACGATGCTGCAAAAGAATTAGCAGATGATGTAACGTTTCGTCTGAAAGTCATCGTACAAGATGCAATGAAGTTTATGCACCATTCCAAAAGGCAAAAACTTTCCATCACTGATGTAGATCACACTTTAAAAATTAAGAATATCGAGGTGAATTCTTTAATTATAGTTCAAATTTGTATAATTGGCATAGGTTTAGTACCATCAATTAAGAGAAAAATTCAAAGAAATTTTTTTCAAATTGTTATGTTTCTTTTGTAAATATATAAAAACAATTTGAAAATAAAAAGGGAGCAAGCTTAAATACAATAAATGATTATTTTTATTTATTACAGCCCCAGTATGGATTCATTCAACCAGATTCATTGCCATTCCGTTTTGCTTCGGGTGGAGGCAGGGAACTTCATTTTATAGAAGAAAAAGAAATTGATTTATCTGAAATATTATCAGCACCTCCACCTAAAGTTCCACTTGATGTGTCACTCAGAGCGCATTGGCTAAGTGTTGATGGAGTTCAACCAACTGTTCCAGAGAATCCACCTCCACTGTCCAAAGAAGCACAGAAATTGGAGTCTGTAGATCCCATAACAAAATTAAGCAAACCTGCTAACAAGGATTCAGCAGGTATAAACAAATATTGCACACCTAAATATGAATATTATAAAGCTTATATCCCTAACTAATCTCCTCTTTTATATCATAAGAATACTCATTGTCATTAAATGTTCAATTCATATTTTAACATATTAGCAAAATATAAGTCTTCAATATACATATAACTCCTCTGTTATATATTCCTTTTTTATTTATATAGGGAAACCTGTATGTGGTAAAGCTGCTAGATTGAAAGCATCAGAATCTGTGCATGTGAAACAGTTGGCAACCCATGAGTTAAGTGTTGAACAACAACTTTATTATAAGGAAATCACTGAAGCTTGCGTTGGAAGCGATGAGGGGAGGCGTGCAGTGAGTATAATAGAAACATTGTATTTTCTAATAAATTCTATATTCATCAAAAATTAAAAAGTAATAGAATATAACATATGTGTGTGGGCCTTGTTACATTTTTTAAAACTCTATCAATGTAAATATCACAAGATTGTGTATCTCATCAAAGTTGTGATGGAATGGAAAGGCTTAAACAAAAACTTGAAGATAACATTATGACATTTATAGTTGCTGAAACCAATAAGTTTTTTTTTATTTCTTTCATAAGGCCCTAAAACTAAAACAGTATCAATTAGTCTAATAATAATTTTGCCTATAAGACTTATAAATAATACTTTAACCTGAATTTCTAATGAACTATAGGTTAAATTTTAAGTGAATGTTCACTTTCACCTCATTTGTGCCTGTTAAGGGGAGGTCACATAGTGCATGTGCTTTGGGAAAACCGGTACATGATGTAGCTTTATTAGTATATAAGGTAAGATTGTAAAACAATAAATGTTTTTAGGAAGCATTACAATCTTTGGCTTGTGACCCTGGTCTCCATGAAATGTTGCCAAGGATGTGTACCTTCATTTCTGAAGGTGTTAAGGTTAATGTTGTGCAAAATAATCTCGCCCTTCTCATATATCTGATGAGAATGGTTAAAGCTCTACTTGACAATCAATCCTTATATCTGGAGAAATATGTAAGTATTTTTTGTTGTTATTATTATTACATTACTAGTAGAATTTACTATAAAGTATTATATTTAATTATTTATTTAAATTAATTATTGTTTATGAAAGTATTATTTATATTAAAATAATTATTGCAGCTCCATGAATTAATACCATCAGTTTCAACATGTATAGTCTCACGGCAGTTGTGTATGAGACCAGAAGTAGACAATCATTGGGCACTGAGAGACTTTGCCGCCCGTCTCATGGCACAGATTTGCAAAACATTCAACACTTCCACAAATAACTTGCAAACAAGAGTGACAAGGTAGACAACTTTTTACAAATTACAAACTTTGATTGAAACAAGGTTTGATTGTTTATATAAAGATTCAAAAACTTAAGGACTATTATTTGAAGTATTTATATTATTATTTTTTTGTTTACCAGATTATTTTCAAGAGCACTGCAGTGTCCGTCTCAAACAAACAGTGAATCTGGGCCCTCAATGGTGACAACTATGAAGGAATCTGAGAAAACACCCTTGGCATCCTTGTATGGTGCAGTTCAAGGCTTGGCTGAATTGGGTCCTGAAGTTGTGAAGGTATACTTTATATTAAACCAAATACACTTGCGCTGATCAGTTTTAATGAACAAAATATTTAAAAATTCGAGATATCTTTTGTTCTTTGTGAGCCTATACTGCCCTACTGTTTGGCAAAGTAGAGCTCCTTCCCCTCTTCCAATTTATCATATTTTGTTTTTCCTTATATCTCGCGCGTCATCAGAAAAACGAATGTGATTCGTTTGACCCATGCGCCTGTGTCTATGCGCATAGCGTTAAATAAACTAAATAAATTTCAGAGTTTAAAAATTGTTATCAGATTAATATCAATTCACGGCATGGCTGTCATTAACAATTGAACATTTAATATTGTATCGCATAGGTATTCATCCTCCCGCGGGTGCGTTGGTTGGGCGAGCGCGTGGAGGGCGCGCTCAGCGGCATCGGCGGCGCGGACCGGCTCGCCGCCGGCAACCTCAAGCACCAGCTGCTGAAGGTGCTGGCGCCGGTCGTGAGGCAGCTGCGCCAGCCGCCTGATGTACCCGATGACTATAAGTAAGTATAATTATAATAATCTTTATTTTAGGCTACATGGCTAATCAGGCTAGGATAATGGTTTGGTTTTTTTAACAATATTAAGTGTATTATTTTATCCAGTTAAAATTGAACATTTCGACAGAACGAGGGTAGCCTAAATGCGATTATGCTATCTAATGAATGTTCGTCGCTTATCCACCCGTGGGGCTTAGTTAGAACTGTAAAAAGAAAAAAAATCTCAAAAGATACTTGATGCAAGACTCATAAATTCCTGAACAAATAAATAATTTGTCTATTACATGGCAAAGTTGATCCCTTTCTTCCGTGGTGTTGTCATAATTTAAGAATGATTTCTTTTGAATTTTTATGAGATTATCTAGCATAGTTTTATAAAACAAACCTTATGGAAAATGAACAATTTTAATTGTTGATAATGTCAATATCATTCATAGCCATGACAGGACAACGTGGCGTCGTGGCAGAGTTAGCTGATATGAAAATATTTGCAATTATTCATACTTCTAAGTTTATCTGAATTTCATTTTTTAATGGCCTTTATTACCACGCCACGCCTATTACATTGGTAATATATGCAATTGATCCCAAATATGAACACCTAAAAAATGTAACGTTCTTATTGTGTATCCGCTAGGCGCGACTACGGGTACTTAGGTCCCAGTCTGCAGCAAATGGTCAGCAAGTTGCGCACGTCGCCGTCGTCGAGCGCCGGCGGCGGCGCCGTGGCCGTGGTCACGTGCACGCCGCCGCTGGTGCCCTCCGCGCCCTCGCCCTCGCCCTCCGCCGGACACAGCGGCACCAAGACTGTCGGTGAGATATCACTACATATTGACACGTTTAGCACCCTAATAACCCCTAACGATCTCGGGCGTGGTGGCCGATATCATCAGAGACTAGTCAGATACGCAGGAGACATTATTTATTTATTTTAGGCAACATGTCGTTACAATTAAAAGATCATAAATAAGTTAAAATTACGGCCCATATAAACTTAACACTATTATATTCTAGCTAGTCTCTGTTGAGATTAGCCACTATGACTGATATCGGTCGGGGGAGCTGTTTTAATTCTACTATCATATTATAGTGCACTAGTATGTATGAAAAACACGGGTGCTCTCTATTCCTTTCCTCTCTTAATCGGATGGGACGGCAGACGACAAGACCGGAGACAGATCAGGCGCAGGACCCACGGCTTTACTTGTTCTTCGAGGAATTGGGGTGCTCATGCAATTTGCATGCATATTAAAGTCGTCGATGAATCATGTTTGCAAAACTAAATATTCTATAATACTGTCTTATTTCTACCTTTCTCTCTATATTTGTATTTTGAACATGTCCATTTAGTGTTTAATCAATATTTTGTGTGTGTGTGGTTGTTGTGTGCATTAGTGTTTTCAATAGCAGTATCATTAATTCACTCATATTTGCTCCCCTCTAAACTAGTACAAGAAACTCAAAATTTCAAACATTTACACCAAAAAAATACAACATAATCACCAGATAACATAGCCGCTAGTATTCAATAGAATAGATACTTTACTGGATTTCTATATAACTGATTTCATATAAAAAATATTTTTCCTAGATTCCTTGGCGACACGTAATGTGATTAGTTCCGCGCCGCAGTCGCCGGCACCATCCACGCCACCTCCGCAGAAGTTTGTAATTGTTTCACAACAAAAACCACAACAGGTGAGCAGATTCCCTCAAAAAATAATACAATTGCAAAAATGTCAACGAAATATCGTGATGTTTGTATATTAACCTTAGTACAGTAAGCAATAAAAACTGTTTTTATTTTTCAAGAGACAATTTTTTTATATAAATATTTCACTTTCGCTGCTGATCGTACACAAATATGCTTTGATAAGTAATTTTGAAAAGCAATGTTACTTTATGGATATTATTTTTCTTAAAACAGACGCAACCAGCCAGTGGTGCAGGTCATATTGTAGTGCACAGCTCACAACCGACAATCGTTCGTAGTCAAAACGTACAGGTGAGCATTTAAAAAAAAAGTATCTGAAATGCACTGTGTGTGGAAAAGCTTTGCCCACGTACATGTCTGACAGGTTTTTTTGAGATATTTTCATTATTATTTCCATCACGAATTTTTGTTTTATGCAATGTGAGAGAGAATTTTTTGAACTTCTATTTTTAAATATTTTCAGTATCAGTTTTTTGAAAAATATATATATTTTTATTTATAAATAATCTTTTTGGGCAGAATGTTTCATGTGAGCTTACATGTTTTCTTTATAAGTGTCAATAATATAACATATTGTTTTCAAATAAATTCAATAAGACAGCTGATGCATGTAGGCCGAATGTATACGAATCCAAGAAAAGAAAAAAAACATACAAGAATCGTAGTACAAGCATGATTGCAAGGCTGCTTTTAAATAATTTGATGAAGCGAATTGTGGTTATTTGATTGTACTTGTTTGATGTATAAGTGAACGAAATATGAATGTTTCTTCAAGATATTGCCTATATTATCTGAGTACGTCTTTTCATGCTTAAAGGAATGCCGAATATGATTAAATTGTCGTTTGTTGATTTTTATTTAGTTGTACGGTCAGCAACGAAAAACTGTAAACAAAATTATTATAAAATTTTTTGACACAATGTTGTGCATATTAAAATAATGTGGCTAACAGTTATTGTTGTATTTCGTATATTATTCTTGTAATAACATTTGTCTAATTTTTAAGCGGAAGTGTCGCTTCATAGTCGAAAATATATTTCGAACATTTTTAACTCATAGATTTTTGTTCACGTTTATATTTCGCCACTGACCGTACATAGAATGTAACGTACAGTAAAAGTTGTGAAGTAGATGTAGACGGGTGCATGTCTTGTTTAGTCGGTGGTGGTGACGAGCGGGCCGGCGGGCAACCAGCAGCCACAGAAAGTGGTCGTGGTGGGCATGCCGCCCAACCAGGCCGCCGCCGCTGTGGGGGGCGTTAGTCAGGTAGGACGATACGAACCAATGCAAGAATAAAAAAAGGGATGTTGACTCTTATTAATAATACATTTAATTTGCCTTGTTAACAACTTTTCATGTATGCAATGGAAAAAGTATAGAAAAAATTACATTTGGAATAAAATCGGCTAAAATAATATAGCAGTTATTTGGTCATAAAAATGATCGGTCCCTTTATCGCAAAACAAGGTTTTCAATGAAGTTCATATGTAGTATGACGTCATAACGATTAGTTATAACATTTTCCCCTATTAGCAATTTGTTTTTTGACAATAGACAAATATTTTTTTAATATGTTTTATAAAATTAATCTAAAAATGCATGAATATATTATATTGTCAGATAAATATGACAAAATCTTCAATAAGATATGAATAATTTGTTTTGAAAGCATAAATAGCTTATTACGGTCTTTGTGATGCACAGCAAAAGCTTTTATTATAATTTTATACCATTTGCACCATTTAAATCATATATAGCTTTCATTATCTTCTCATTATGTTAATTTCTGCATGGTCCTTCGAGCTAGAATATGAACTAGCAACCTATTAATAAATAATATAGATAAAAGATCACAAACAAATATGATTAGTTAATTGAGGAATTTTGAAAGCCTGCTGAAATTACCGTGCCCGCAATATTTTTTGTCAGACAGGTATATAACCGACAACATAATTCTGTGTTTGAAGCACATTTCAAGTGAGTAAATCGTCAAAAATTTCACTCGTGACTTAATCAATGTGAAATATTTTGGCTGATTGACTCCCCATGCCCGAGTTAAAAATCAATTATTCATCATAGATGTGCCTAACATGATTACGTACACTGCTTATTACTAATGTAACTCTTATATTTGTTAAATAACCCATAGATCAAGGTTTTTAAAGTGGGGTACGCGAACCCTTTAAGGGTTGATCACATGGGGTTCGCAACAAAAGCGTGCAACACGCATCCATCACATTAATTAACAACATATTTTTGCTTTTTGTGATTATATATTTTATTCAAAATTCACAAAAAAACATCTCATCTCGTTGCAGAATCATGGGATGGGTTCGGATATTTTTGTACAAAACATAAACTAGGCACTGATCAAATTAATCTTAAATTTTTGATCAGGGATTGCCAAAACTAGAAATATTTATTAGAAATTATACAATATATTTTTGAATTAACTCAATGTATGTTATATTGTACTCAGGCGCCGGTATCAGTGGTGGCGAAGCCTGTGTTCGCGCGCGGGTCGGGCGCGCCGCAGCCGCCGCCCGAGCTCGACGACCTCTCGCACTTAGCCTGACAGCCGCGAGTGCTCACCATCATCAAACAACTGAAGAAAACTAGATAGCGAACAGAAATATAGATTCTCGATATACACATGCAAAATTTGGACACCGTCAAAAGCAGAATTTCACATAACAGAGTGATAGATGGATTTTAGATTCTAAATTTATGAGTAACGTGGACACTATGAAACAGCGAAAGAAGATCCGAAAGCGGAGTGCGGTAGTTACGACTTTGAAAGTTAGATCAACGCAAAAATGGACAAGATAGCGGAATAGTTGTTAGAATAGAGACTTCATATAAAGAAAAGCATGAAAAATTGATCACCATCATCAAACAGACTTAGATAGAGATATAAATGGTAGACAAAAGTAAACAATGTTGCTTCAAAAGAAACTATAAATAGGTGTAGAGTGCGGGTTTGCAACTAAATAAAAATAAATAAAATAAATTGTATGCACAGGTATGTACAATCCCGCAATCGGATGCTCGAAACTTACACGAGAATTATATACTTTATGCTTTGTATTGATACTTCTTGATGGAATTGCATATCACTTTTATATAAAGACAAACACATTTTTATACTTTCAATTCCACTATATTAACACTTTTTACAATAATGTTTTATTTATTTAAACACGACCCTATACCCTTTTATATAAAAGTACACGAGAATTGTAAAAAGTATGCCAGTTAACAGATATAAAGTCAACTGGAGGCAAAAAATGATCATGTTAAAGAACTTTTAGGGATTTTGTTAGTAAAGATACCCACTCTACACCTATTCGGACTATAAGGACCAAGGAGAACCAGGCAGAAATGGAATTTTACAAATTTACTTAGTGTCGTAACGTGATATCTATCGGGAAATTTGACCCCTCCTTGCTATCATTCAAAACATAAATTTAAATGCTGCGCTGAATATCAGGTATTCGTCAATCAAATTTTCAATATAAATTGGATTTTGTTCTGAAACATTCAGGTGCCTTAGTGGTTTGGCATGCAATACAGTTTTTAAGTTATTTCAGGATGCTTATATCCAATTTTTCCTTATTCTGACTAACATATTTTTATCTAGAAAACAGTGGTATTTTATCGTATTTCACAATTTCTAACGATTGTTTGTCTAAAAGGGTGCATTTAGTAGCACAGATAAGTTTGTATCAACCTTTGTATAATTTATAATTATTGTCAGTATAAATTTTTGCTTGGTTGTATTGTTTTGTTTTCCTTGGAAAACTCTTGGTAAGTAATTGTAGAGTAAGACATTAAAAATAATATAGATAGATTTTTATAATTAATATGCAATTCAATCCGTATCTTTAAGTTCTCAGTACCCAAATCAAATGCATTATGGCAGATTTTCGAGTAAAACTTTTTGTAATTATGGATTTTGTTAAAAAACGAAATTTTAATATAATATACTGTGACTTGATGATATAATCGTTTTTATTAATATCAATCCAAATATGACTGATTTCGATGCTTTTAAGTGCATTTTATCACATAATACTTATAAGTTTATATTATGAGGCTAATTTTAGAATTTCAAAACGTTTTCACTCATAATTACTCTGCACTGTGATTTTTGATGATGTTTTTACAATAAAAATAAACTCCGTTTATTATCAAAGCATTAACTTGAAGCTTGGAAATCCGGTTCTCGTCATTACAAAATCGTAATAGATGAACACCTTTTTATCTCATAAAAAAAATATCAAGGACCGGGCTTCTATCTCTAATCAGTACTTTCAAGGCATTACGCCCATTTCCCCTGTATTCTATTAAAAGAAAAAAAACAGCGTCAGAGTAACAAATAGTTGTAGTCTTGTATAAATTCCGTTTTAATTTCGTACTATAACCTACACAACATTAATATGACATATAAAAATTCCGATCACCAAGAATCGTTATTGATGTTTTAATAGAGAGTTTAATGAAAAAAACTAACACAATCGCTGGCATTTTGGGATTAGAATAACACACTTAACACCAGGTGACTCGTCAGCTCGTGTGCCCCCCTTATACCATGAAAAAAAGAACACAATGCATTATTTTGCCTATTTGTGGTCCCGTCGAGGGCTCCCGGATCGCATTGACTACGGGCCCCACATTAGCGTAATCCGATACTGTTCACTGTAGTACGCTGACAAGTGACTACATAAATCCTTGGCGGATCCAATGTGCTTTAAAAGTAAAAAGATTCTTTGTAATCATTAAGTTTTTTTTTATTACTCTCTTTACATGTCATAATTGTTTTCATATCGGTAATAATTTTATTTTATTGTCATTATGAATGAATATACTAAAAATTAAAATGACACGCTTTATTTTTTAACGAAATTTAAGTAATAATAATTTATTTTCAACATGTAAACAATAGTAGTAGTTTTTATAATCTTACCTAAGATTTTAAAAATGGCTACCTAGTTTCTACATTATTTTAAAAATTAACATTTTTTTTCGATAAATTATTCCTATCACATGTCATCGAATGAATTTTATAATTATAAAAATAGTTTAACTGCCAGTTCGACTATTTATCAAAAACGTCTATCTATTTGAAACTATATACTGAAAGAACGACCCATCTTATCTAAATGGGCTCTTAAAACATTTAAAACAACAGTTGCTGGTAACACTAAAAAGCATGAAGTGGTTGATTACGATGTGTTATACTGTAGTGGCATGTGAACGGGTAAATAAGCACCGAATCCGCGCATAATAGACACAATCCTTCACAATGAACGAATGCCCACTCGACTGAATTGATAAGTGGGTTGTACCGCGCGTGGGGAGAACGGCCGCCCGCCCGCCCGTTTGTACGTATGAACATGACTTTCTGACTCGTTTTTACCGTCACCTATTAGCCTCTGTGAGTCAATTCTTTGTCACTGTTGTATTGAAAATACATAACTATTTTAATATTTATTAAAATTCAAAATGCAGTATTCTTTTTTCGGCACTACATATAATTAACAATGATGAAATTATTAAAATTCTAAATGTTATATTTGTACAAAGTTTCATTACTGTTTCTTTATTTCTGAAAAAGTGTCTCTCAATCAGTAAAGCCTTTATTTCCACTGAAAAAGTTGGTAGCAATTAATTTTCAGTATAATGATGAGAATACCTGAAGCTACGAAGTACTTAGCATTGACTGTTCTGTACAGTATTGAACTCTATGCGAGGTCGGAGTCGGCCGGCGCGGCAGGCGGCGCGGCCGGCTGACCACTGTCCGCTAGTGGCGCGGTGTTCCCCGGCGCGGTGCACTCGCACGCTGCTCTCACTCCACTCACGTCTCGGCTTCAACGCAATTCGGAGCTCGACATTTTCCCGCCAAAAATATTTCGCGCCCTTTTCAAAACTTTTTATTTTAGCTTAACCCCGTATCTACGGCCTTAATTTTTTCTTGAAACAGTGATGCGTTGTTTTGTTGTGTTATGTATTTTATTTTTTGTTTTTTTACCGAAAGCAACTGAGGCGATTCGATGGCTGTAAGTACAAGTTTTAATTATTTTTAGTACACTTCATAGAAATAGTCCTGTTTATTGGAAAGTTACCAAAATTATCCGTTGAGGATAATATCAGACCTACCTGTTATAAATTTAGACCTTTTCATACAATTATAATTATGACTTAATTATAAATATAAAAATAAATATGTCTAGTATATGAAGGTTTCATTTTTTACTTTTTTTTTTAATAGCTTTAAAATAAGCGACATAAATATAAATGACATTAATAACTTTTAACATAGTTTTCACATAAAAAAATATCATAAAAGAGATCGTTGCCTATGTTATAAATGAGTACACGTACACGCGATCTCTTCGATAAAAGGTTGTATAGGCGTGAATAGTACCCGGGTAATTGATAAATAGAGCAAGTCATATTTGCATTGCGTAATGAGATATATCTGTAATGGTAGTGAACAATATGTACCTACAATATCCGAAATAAAAAAAAATGATCATTAATACGAGTGTTTCACGTAGGTCATATCGTTTGGATAACGAGATTTTTATCTCGATTGTCCTGATGATGACCTTTAAAATTTTTACATATGAGAAACATAGAGCTTCAAGACTCCACTTAACATTTTCATTTGATATTTCTCATAGTTTTTGACCCTAAAAGTTAACTTCAAAAAAATCACCCTGTAAATGAAAAGCATAATTAAGTAATCTTTAGCTTGACATGTTTTGTTTTACATTTAACATGCTGCAAGCAAGTCTGCAAAGTTTTGCAAACAAGTCACATTTTACATTTTTGAAGCGTACTTATCTCTCGCTAATTTATTATAGAACCTTTATTTACACTTTATTTCTAAGACGTAGATGTACCCAGATCCGTCTTAGACTATGCTGGACCCTTCGGCACACAGGAATTTCGGGCCCTTTTTCAAAAAAAAACTGTGGTTTTTAAAACAAATAAGAAAAAGTATTGTTTTGGGGTCTATAAATAACATTATTCTAGCAATTACTCTAATAATTTAGTTAATTAATGTTAACCTAATTCACGACGAAAAAAATCTGGAGAGATGTTGTTAAACATCATCTAATTTTATTATTAAATAATAATTTAACGACCATAATAGATTTAATATTAGATTCTAAAGATGTCTAAGTATTCATTTTGATCTATTGGATCTATTTATTTAAATTCTGATTTTAAAATCATTTGAATTTCTGACAAATTTTCAAAAACATATGCAATGAACTCTAGAGTGTCGAATGTCGATATGTAAAAATCATATAAAAGGAGCAAAATGTCACTACATTCATTATGCTTAAAATTAACGTATTGAAAACATCTGTTTTTAAACGCACATTGCAGAATTATTTAAATCACGAGAATTATATTACTTAAAATATAGAAATCATAATCATTTTTTAAATTTCATTACGTAAATATGTTTTAGGTATCCCGTCAGTGGGACAAACTGAAAAGTGATACTTCAAGCGATATTCAATAGCTCTATGTCCCTTTTTCAGTCACCTTACAGGACAAAATGCAATATAAATAAAAAACACGACAAAGGCATAAATTTACAGCGTATAATTTTCTTTACAAGTTCAATTGTAGAGTGTAGGAGGTAAGGTAACCCGACGCCCCTGCGTCCATCGCGCCCTAATTGAACATTGCACTAATGAGCAGCGTTGTTCCGTTGCAGCCCACAATTATTCGCCCCCGAGATTAAACCCGGAAATATCTCTGGAAATCCGAGCTTTGACGCCAATACAATTGGACTATCGATTCCAATTATTTTGCACAAACATCCATTAATTAGGATTGTAAGGATTATAAGAGAATTTTGACCTTTGTGTTAATTCTGTTTAAGCTTTTTTATATATTATAGGTACCTATATTATATTTTCAATACCTAACATAACGTCATTTACGTAACAAAATTGTTACTACGTCTATGGTTAAGTCAATTGGATGGATTATAATTAAGAGTATTATTATTGACCACGACACACTTCAGTGTAAATATGTTTATTTGATTATTCCAAGTTCTAACAAAGAGCAACCGTACAAGATAGGTCTACCACACAATGAATATATATATATATTTTTTATAGTAAACAAGTTGCATACTAATAATAAAAAGATTAGGCACGATATATTGTGCCAAGTTCACGACGGGGAAGTTACCTTCCCCCACAGGAAGTCGGCGTGATGCAGTATTGTCCTATATCATCTTCCTTTTCCCTTCTTGAACCTTTCCTTCCATACACTCCCCTTCCAACCTCTCACATACCTCTCCTTCTTTTCCTTAAAGTTAGCTTATGCATCGACGATACTGTTGTGGCAGTTTCTCCCATATCAGGGTGGACGTATCCTCCATTGCCATACACATAAAAAATACTCATATTATCGGTTGCGACTTAGGTAAGGTGCCCTTGTCGTTTAAGGAAGGGAAATGGAAAGATTTGTATAAAAGAATGTATATTTCGGACTATAACTGTGGCTCCAGGGTGCCCGAACTCTTTGGTTGAAACAAGTTATACGTATTTTAAATTTACCTAATACTGACCTTACTTATATGTAGGTAACCAATTTGTATAAGTTTTTAATTTTAAAGTTAAGTCAACCAATTAATATAAGTAGATAACATAAACTCACTTTATTACAGACTAGAGATTTTTATTTTATACAATTGAAATTAGCAAAAAACGTCTGAAATATCTGTGTGTCATATACTAACAAGTATACATATAAGTATCTTTTTTACGGCTCTCAACTGCATTCCTTCACGCAGAACGACATCTATTTCAAAATATATTATTATTAGACATGGTCTTCTAAATCTACCTAATTTATTTGCTATGCCTTTTCTAAACAACGCGAACGTTTAAATATTTGTCCCTTAAAATGGGAAATAGTGAAATTAAAAAAATATGCATGTACATTGATATAATTATGATCAAATTGTACAGGTGGCGACGCCGGAAACTCTTAGAAATATTACAAATATATTACGTATCAAATCCTGGCTGCGTCTAACATTTCAATGAAAATCGTTTAGCGGTTTAGGCAGGATACATTTTTAAGTTTTGTTATTTTAAATCATGCAATCATCAACTTTGGAGTACTGAAAGAGTATACCTATAATATATAATGTCGCCATCCTGCTGTCATTGATGTCTTATGACTGAAAATATTTTCGTTTTTTGTTTTTAATAAATGTTTGATAATAATAATAATAACTAATTCGCTATCTATTCAAATAATTCGTTTTAGATTTTATAAAGTTCACCCTCCTAATTTAACAGAGTGCAGGCGGTTTTCACACAAAAAAATATCACTTCAAAAAAGTTTAAGACTAAACATATTGGTTGAAATTTATTATGAACTCTGAATTATATTATTAATTGTGCAAAAAAACTAATAGAAAATTTTACATCAACCCCAAAAATATGATGAAATAAGTAACCCCATCAAAAATATAACGAAATCATCCTCAAGTAAGATTATAACGAGCCCAACATGAATTCCTATTCTGTAAGTAATTCGCGTGAGAAAAAAGATTTAGTTTTCGCCGACTTAGCAAGGGCCCGGCCCAAGTGTGGCAGACCGAAAAAAATAATTTTCCTCGCTTCAGTTCCTACTGTGACTTTTCCAGGCGGTCGTCCCGTGCATCTGGCAGGGCCTATTATTATAAGGGGACGGTTCTTAATGCCCTCTTAGGTATTTTTATATGACTGCCGTCTTAGTTTTTACGATTGTGATTTTTATTGAATTCTACATCTATAAGTTTCGTAGGAATGGGCGACGGCTGTGGGTGAAGGAGAAATACGGGCCACTTCAATAGATTTATTTTATTGCCCTGAATCGGACAGAAAATACTGCTCACAATAAACGTGGGTCGGTAGTAGCCGTAATTGGTCATACAGGTAACTTCCCCGACAGTCTCAATAGCAAATACAAATGTAGATGGTAAGTTAATTTAAAAGTTTGTAATTGAAATAAAGTTAAAAATTTGTTTGTTTAAATAATTTGTTTGTATTCTTTGTATAAATTATTTTTTCCATAAAAATAAAGATGTGTAGAATTTAGATACATTCAAGATTTTAGATGTTTAATACTTTCCAAAATCCTATTCATTATTTATTAAAAAAAACCTATGGATTTAAATTTTTTGTTTACCTACAGAGTAAAGCCTTAAAAAGTAACTATCAGTTTACAATATACATTTCATAATTAAAACATCAAAAGTACTGATTAAAAAAGTTTATGCAAGACTATGGTGTATATAAGTCCATAAACATGTATGTGTAGGGCTTCGCGAGGGCTAATTTTGCGGAGTGCCGGGCGAGTAACGATTAGGTACCCTATATGCCTAAGTATACCTTTGTATTATGTAGGTCTGAATCGATCCAGTATAATCGCTTTCTATAAAAAGGTTTCATTGTTCACAAGTCGATCGTTTAATGAACGAATGTAAAGCGAACCCTCTTTCCACAACAAAATGTTATTTTTACACCAAGAGAACGGACTATCGTAATGTTTTTTGTAGATATAACGAGAAATAAGTGCAACAAATCGCTTAGTGCACGATTCATTTGATCTGACACAAATTTATCCGCGCCACAGCGGCTCTTTATTTACGCCGACGACGATGTACACTTTGTCCTGACAAATTCATAAATTACCGACATCCTTGCACCAGAGAGAATTTGCTTAGCTTTAATCTTATTCACCGATTTCTTGTTTAACCGCATCGACAGTCTCTTTGAAGTATGACGCATTTATCAATGAGCTGTGGTCTTGCTGTACTGTACAAGTCAATTACGTTAATGGCACACGAACGCAATGTATCTAGATTATTATCTTAAATTTCACTAACTGTGATAAATAAGAGCTACTAAAGGTAATTTTAAGCTACCAAAGGTACTCACTCATATTGTTTATATGTCACATTCAGTACAGACTTTAATTATTCTTCCAAACTCATATTATACATTGTCTTAAGACGATGCGATTTACCAACTTGAATCAGTAAGCTAATATATCAATAATGTTCAAGTTAACTAGCTAAAATAAATTAAAGACAAACTTATAATTCACTAGCTGTGCTGGGCTGTGCGTGGCTAGATCACTGTGTCAGTCACCTTTTACGATTGTATGTTTGTATGTAAGAATAAAAAACTTTGTTCGACGACAACTTGTGTATCCGATCTTGGTAAAATTTCATAGACGTCGAAAAAAAAAGAAAAAAAATGTCGACTTCGAAGATGAGCGAATTCGGTGTAGGAAGAGGGAAAGAGATCCTCTAAATAAGCGATTTTCATATGAATATCGCCGATTGTGTTATTAAATGATTTATATATTGCAACGCGTGGTCTAGATCGGAGCGAGTCTCTAGTTCTAAATAAAAAATTGAACAAGTATCCTACTACTATTATAAAGGCGAAAGTTTGTAAGTATGGATGTATGGATGTTTGTTACTCTTTCACGCAAAAACTACTGCACCGATTATGATGAAACTTGGTATACATACAGGTAAGGGTTCAGAATAACATATAGGCTACTTTTAATCCCGGAGTTGCCACGGGATCAGACGTTACGCGGGTGAAACCGCGGGGCGCGGCTAGTTCATTATAATTGGGTACCAATGTCCAGTACCACAAATGATTGACTTCTATTACCAGTAATAATCATGTTTGTGAAAAAATAAGATTACGTGGATAAACCACATGGATGCAACTCGTGATTTATACGCATGTATTAGTCAAAAGACAAGCTGTCTGCGGAGACGTCACGCTGTCTGGAGCGAATCGTGGTGCGAAACAAAACAATGGGATACGTAGGGGTACAGGATCTACGCTTGAGACGATTTGACTTGACATACCAGTCCTTGCCTTAAATATAAATTGGAGGGTGTGTCCCATGGAAAAAGACCTTATGGAGTAACTCTTTATAACGACTGATTTTGACTTAATATTTTTATTTAAAGTTAATAGCCCCCCTAACATGAACATGAGCATTTTTAACAACTTACTAAAACCCTGGACCATTGCTATAAAACAAGGTTTTTCATTGAAAATCAAAATATATAAAATTAAATAATATATATAAATACGATAAAAGACTTAGACTCAGCATCTGTTTCCTTTGTCTGCTGCAAACTGCAAAAGTTAGCAAATAAAACTGCTGTTTTAAGTCCTATGAAAGAAAAAGAAACTTAACTTTAGGTAGAAGTAGAAACTGAAAGATGAAAGAGAAATTTGAAAAATCAAACAGAAACAATTGAAATAATCAAATAAACATAAACATGAGGTCGAACAGTTGTACAGAAAAAGAAACACTTACTAAGAAAAATAGTGATGAAGAGTAGATATACAAAGAAAAGCTTAAGACTAAGTTAATCTAAATGTGTTGTTTGGGGTTCACATAATTATGGATGTGCATGTGTATGCGTAAGAATGTGTGGAAATGCGAATTAAAGTGTGTGTATTTGTGTATGATGTGCCCATAAAACGGATTATATACATACTTTGGTAGCAGTACATTATTAGAAACATTGTAGTGATAAATAGAAAACAATGTTCAGTTGAAGTACTTAAACGCGAAGGAAACTGCTAAGTGTCCATAATTGACATCATCGCGAAACTGACGAAATTCTTATTCGCACTGAACTAACAATAATAATAACCAAATAACACTAACAAATATAATAGTGAATACAACTTATAAAAACTAAAAAATGTTTTATTGTGAAAATTTTGTAGTTTGTTGGTTTAATCATGCTAATCCTCAAAATTATGTATGAGTATGATACGAAAGTTAATAATTATCTAGCATGGCGGTACTGCACAGTTAAACCGCCGCTCAGCTAGTGAAGCAAAAATGTTCTTTTCGGAACCGCCAACAGGTGTAATGATCCTTTATTAATTGGATTAATTGCAGTTTATTAATAAAAAGGATTTTTATTTCCTTTCGCAATCCTATTAAAATTGTACCTAAAGATAAGGCACGTCGCCCGACCCCTTTAGTCCACAAACCTCTCCCGGCTAGAGCAATAGCGCTCCAAGTACAGTATTCAAAAACAAGCACACTACCTATTCAAGTCTTGTTTATATAATCCTGAACGTATTGTCATACTTACCCCTTTGTGTAAGAATTATTAACTTACAAAGTAAATACTACAATAAGTGAAAATGAAAAAGGATTGTGAATTGATAAAGATAGTTTGCAATTATATTACGTTTCTCATCTAAACTAACTATAATAACAAAATAGTTGTGTGCTGACATTGATTGTTAAAATATTATTAGAACACAATTTACACCATTAAATTACAATTGTGTCTTGAACAGGATGATTTAGATAAATCGCCGTTGTATTGTACAATTTGTTGAGTAATCCCTACATTTGTTTCAATTATTTCGACTTCCTATGTACTCCTTTAAGTTTGCCCACATTTAAATAGGAAATGGGATTTTCAAGTGCGTGCTCCGCATAAACAAGTAAAATTATAATTTAATGATAATGCTACTCGTGTTGTTTGCTCATTTCGTACGAGATTTTAGGATACGAAAGTAAACCTCACATTAATAATGTAATGGGACTACAGATATGTATTTGTAGAACGTGTAATGCTTGTATATTGTATCCATTTCAGTTTATGTACTGCATCTATACATTTCTCCACATAATTAATACGAGCACATCAAATTCAGTCGTAGTTGGCTTTGATTAATAGTAGTCATTAGACAAGTAGCTTTTGTGAGTGTGTCGAATGGTACATAATTACAGTATCATTGTTGTCGTGTCTAATGGTGCATAGAAGCTTACTGAGGCGCGGCAGGAGTCCAGTTGTTAAACTGTTTGTCAAAAAGCAAAACAAAAGTTGGGTTTGTGCACATTTCCCTTTTAGTAAATATTAAAATTCTTCGCGATAGCTGATCATCTATAAACTTATTTTTGGAATGAACGAGCTGCAAAACATTGAAATTCAATCCGCATTGTTTTGGCCAATGGGAGGACTCTGGGTCACTTGTTTTCTTCCTCTATTTTATCCTGCATTCTCTTCATCAGAATGTGTAGCTGTTTTGTACCGTGTTCTTTTAGACATAATTTGCTATTAAACATGAAAGCAGGGTTTGGGTATTTTGGGAGCCAGGCTACAATTTGTTTTGAATCCCTTTTATTTGCTATGAGCAACACACGCACGATATAACAATCATACAACGTTTAATCATCATTAAAGCCGAATCAGCGGCGCGGCTGCGGTGTCGACGGTTGGACTCGTAACAGCTGCTTTGGCTTGTTTTTGCGTTTATAGATAAATTTGAATAATATTTTTTGGTTAAAATGTTAAAAAAAATATAAAAATGTCAATAAAATATTTAGTTTAATAACACCGGTTCATAATTTGTACTTACTTTTAGCTTTATTTCATATTTTTCAGGAGAAATTTAATATCCTTCTAGGTATCTACCTATTGTTTTTTACTATTATTGAGCTTTAATGAAACACATAACCTAGTGAGTAAGGGACACGTTTAATATTAGTATAGCGTTCCGATTACAAAAGGCAAGACCGTTTAAAATTTACCTTAACAATTATTAACATTGTAACCTATTTTATAATTACGTGCGTGAACAAAACACAAAGCGGTTTTGCAAAAAGGTCGGTGGTCTTTTATCCTGTAACACAACCAGTTATGATAAAACGGTCCCCTTTGCCGTTCTCGACGAGTCTTTGTCTCCTAGATCAAGATAGACGCGTAAAATTTGATACGGGAATTATTTTATTTTATTGTATGCGCACGTGCGTCGCGTGACGAATAAGATAATGTTCGGTACAGAGCCGACACAGAATAGTAGATTGCGCTTGAATTAACTATAATATTAATTTCGTTAAGGGTAAAATAGCTGTAACGACGCAATTTATGCTTTTGCAATTTCGAACGAATACTTATTGTACCGGTAATGCAAAATGTGGGCGCGTAAATAACTTCGAACAAGCGACGAGATTCCGGCATCTCACGTCACCGATGACGTTGCGTGCAAGATGCTTACATAATTCTTGGCCAAGTTAGATTCATTTAATTACCTCGTAGGTACACAAGGTAGCCAGTAACATAAAATATAGATAAATAAATAATTAAATATCTGAGTGCAATGGGGAAGTTCTCACTAAAAATGTGCCAATAAAAATGTAAAGATATCAATAATCCGTAGTTACCTAAATTCTCCCATATATGCAGCGAAATCAACATATTTATATTCTACTAGGTATTTCTTTGAGTTGCACTTCCAGAATTGATTATAGTCAATCCATGAATCGGTTCTTGTAATGCGAGCGTTTTTCATCGGAAGTCATCGGTATAACCAGCGCCTGCCCTTGGCAGGCACCACGTCAATGAAATTTAATATTCCAACGATAACCCAGTTATCGTAATGGGTACGTTTATAAAAAGTTGCAACCGCGGTATTCCTCGTTAAAGGGAGGGTTCAGGTAGTACCATTTGCCCGCCCGTCACTGCCGCACGTAAGCTTTCCTCGCTCTTAAACTTTCTACGCACACTCAAGGCATCATTCTTTTTAATTTAAATGCATAGCACTAGCACTATATTACTAAAAAGTTAATAAATAGATAAATGCCTTAATATAATTATGGATTTTAATCAGTTATTTATGTTTTAGTCACCGTCTTCTCAGTTATTTATTTTGCGTATTTTGGTTTCAGCGATAATATACCTCTAAAATCGATATGGGAGGCTTCAGATATATTGAACATTAACATACAATATGAGTTTATTTGTTGATTTGAGACAAATAAAATCATCAGTAACCAGCCTCTCGGAAATGGTGGACAAAATATCAAGTTCAGTCTGCAAAGACAATCCCTATCAGGGACGAAAAAAAAGTGTGGATTCTGCGCTTTTTGGAAATATTTATAAACCCGCATCACTGGGACTTGGAGTACGATTCTCACAAAGCCAAGAAGACATATTAGGAAATATGCCGTCATCTAGATTAAGAAGTCATATGTCACTCCCAAATCTAGGTAAATCAGAAAATACCGATAAGTTATCCACATCTCGTCAAGAACAAGCTAAGATAATTGAAATAGACGATGATGAAGAAAAACAAACATTACATAATATGTCAACTGAAAAATTAAATAATTTGATTATCGCGTCCTTGAACAATAGACCACATTTTGATGATAATGGTGATATGCATCCTATGGATTTCTTAGAAGATGTAAAATACTATATTTCTGAACTAAATATGCCAGAGAGAAAACAACTACCGTTTATTATATCATGTCTCAGTGGAGTCCCGCTTATGTGGGTGCGATGTTTTAAACATGATTTTGACAATGCTACCACCTTTTATACAGCATTCGAAGAAGAATTTTGGGGTCCCGAAAGGCAAAAAACAGTTCTTTATGACATGAAACTAGGAAAATATAATGAAAATGATTCTCGCATCAGTATGTCCGAATACTTCTTGTCTAAAGTCTCTAATTATAAACATTTGAATCCACCCCCATCAGATCTAGAAATTATTTATTCTCTAGCTGCTCATTTCCCATCGGCTATTGAGCTGGAATTGCGCCTAGCCCCCAAGCCAACGTTGCGCGAAGCATACAGCCTGCTGCGACGAAGAGAAGGAGAAAGCAATGACTTTTTACCCAATTACCTATATGAGATGTGTGAAGCATTTCAAAGAGGATTTCCACCACAGTCTGCTCGACGAAATGATGTGTCTCAGTTATCTGGTGATGAATCAAAACGAACAAAATAAGTTATATTAATTATAGTATAAGTCGAAGAAAAAACAACCGATTTTACAAGTAAAATAAATTGTAGAAAAACAACCATTTATAGCGTATTTAATAAATGCACTTATAATTAATTTGTTTTATTTTTCTTCCTTAACATTTTATTTAACCTAAATAAACGAATAAACGGTATATAGGCACACACCGAAATACTTTTATACGTTATAATAATAAATAATCATATTCTAAAACCCAAAAGTCACAATCATGAACACAACAATGAAAAAATTGTATAATACATCACTATTCCTCTATTCCTTATTCACAGAGCCTTGCACGATATTGAAGGTAATTGGACTGAAAGTGATTGCTGGGACGCGAAACAAAATGGCATGTTATGGAGTGATCAAGCCCGCGTGTGCAGGCGACAACCCACCGCCATGCCGCACGTCGCAGCAGCTGCCCGGTTGGCACGCGCTGCCTGCCTCTCGGCACACTCTGGTGAGCGATGGAACTGTTCGTCCATCGAGTTGGCACCAAAATTTACTCCAGACTTACTCACAGGTTAGTGCTGTGAGCTTTTCATAGCATTTAATGGTTATTTCAGTATATGACAGCATTTAAGTATATCATAAAAGTAATTGCCACACTTTATTTTTATTTTTTATATACATAATAAAATAAAATATAACTTAAAGTACCCACCAAGAAATTAGCAGTATTTACGTCCATCTTCATTTCAAAGAAAAAGAATTAGATTCAATATTTTAAAACAGAACGACTATTTTCAATTAGTCTAATAGAAAAGTGGATGTCGCTTGTATGTAAGCTTAATCAAATTAGGAAAGTCTGGTTGCTCTACGTGGGTCTGTATCAATTCCATTTCATTAAAGTTTCTTCACGAGTGCAGTGTACCTACAGCTACGTCGACGGGAACTTCCGACACTCATGATAGATAAGAAAAGCAAGTTTACAGTCTTTTAAATCAACGGCGGACATTGTGCGAGTGCGGCTAGCGTAACGACATCGTAGCGCCCTTTCTTTTATCCGTTGACTCGGTTCCGCATTAAACATTCTATTAACATTAAGTGAATGCGTTTAATCATAAATGTTTGGATAATTAATTTTTACGATTCTGTTTAGTTGTTATGTAAACATTTAATATTAGAAATGCAAACTTCATATCATATAGATTAAAATTTTCGATGAATACAATTTTTTCTTTGATTCGATTAAGCATTTCTTGCTTGTATACGTTGCGTGTCATGCAACTTATTCAAAAGCCATTCTTTGTACCCACAATATCTAAAGTCGTGAATAACGTGACATTACCCTCTACGTACAGTTAACTATACAGTCATACTTGTCTACAGTTTTGCAGAAACACAAACGGTGACAAAGAACGGTAGTTTAAAGGAATACGAGCGAAAATTGCTTGGAGTAAATTTTTCGTGCTACGACGAATATTAGCCATACCATAAATAATTGCGTTTGTATCGTTTCCGTGTCATTCTATTGATCTTTTTTGATAAATTACCGTCCACAACATCGCGTGGTAACAAAACTGAAACGCGATAGCTGATGTACTTACTGAAAAAGATTTGAGCTAACACAAAATAAATATAAGTGGAAGGTACAGTACCCAAAAACTTTTACGTACTTATATGTTAAGTCGTTATATTAATTAAAGAATAGACGTTGCACTTATCTATTCAGCTTATCGTACACGGATCGCTGAAAGTTTTTCTGTTTTTCGATATATTCAGCTACATTCAAAAGAGATAGTAAAACGACGACTCGAAATTTAGAAAAAGGAAAAGACGACCAACAGAAATGTTTTTCTAGTTTTAGCGTGTTCTGCGACATTGTATCGTTGGCAGCGAACCATGCCGGATGCCGGCTACATGATTGTACTTTTACGAAATACGAGGCATTGTTTTTGGTCGCCAGAGCAACTGCATAAGGTCGTCTAATTTAAGAAATTTAATAAAATTTCCATTTAGTACAATACGACGAATCTTCGTTCATGCCTTAATACATTTTAATTAAAACTTTTATGAGCTACTGCAGAAGGACAGCACGACGGAGGACTTTTCATGAGCGCTAATTGGGTACTTATGCGAGGAAAGTTAAATTTTGGGGGATATTTTTATGTTATGTCTATATCATTCCTGCTACCGAGCGATGATTTTAATGAAATTAGAAAAGTTTTTGAAAGAAGGAAATTTTTCGGTTACTTTGGGTGCCTGCCGAGACATCAGATCACCACATTTAGTTTATTGGTAATCGTTAATCAATCAGCAAATCTTTATTGACATTTCGATTTCTTTTCTTACGTTATCTTAGGTACTTAAATTGAAAAGGATATCGTCGATTCGATAGTTCGTTCAGAACAGGGTCGAGGTGTATTTAGACGGACAAAAGATTTAATTACACGCATGAATCAAGCGTGTGGGTCGGGGAAGAGGTCTGGGGAGGCACGGCGATAGGAGTACCGGGCGCACTCACGCGCGAATCGCGTTGCGATGGACAATGATAAGCCCGATGACCGGTCACTGCTATTGTCCAGTTCAGGACGTGCTGATATTATCGCGATTTCATCATTTGATGGCTATTAATTAATGCAAACGAATTTACGTAATTGATCTTTACGAATTACGATATTAGTATACGATAATACAAAATATCGAAGTAGGTATCTGTATATTATAAATTTAGGTATCTGTATATTATAAATTTATAAATTATTATGTATTTAGAATGGGTTGACATAAAGGGGTTGGTCTTTATAGATTTACCACAAATTGTATATACAGGAAAAGAAATTCCTAAACAGAGATGGCTCGTTAATAATTATATATAATGACATGACTTACATTTAATTAAAGTGGAATTTTTTAAAACATGAGACGTCTATATAATATATTTCAGGACCAGTTTCGTAGGAAACAGAAAAACTGTGATAGTTCTGAATTAAAACTTAAAATTAGCTTTCGACAATTTTAGAAGAATTCCAGTAAGATTTTATAAGGTTATTCATGTTCTACTAGGAACGCGCGAGCAAGCATACGTATACGCGATGTCTGCAGCCGCGCTGTCGTGGACAGTAGCGCGAGCGTGCGCGTCGGGCGCACTGGCTGCGTGCTCGTGCGCCGCGCCGCCTCGCGCGCCGCCGCGCCCTCCGCGCCAGGCCGCGCCGCCTGAACCACACGCGCGTTTTAAGTGGGGCGGCTGCGGGGACAACTTTCAATGGGCGGAAAGGTACGTAAGAAAAGAAGGAATATTTATTGCTTAACTACTACGGCTATCGCTTTTGTGTAGAGAAAATATTCAAGATCTTTGGCGTAACCGCAGTCTCTAGGACCATAATGTTTCGATTACAAAGTGAATAAGGAGCATAAAGTAATACTGTAAAATTTAAGAAGGAATGGTGAGTGACCATAATATGCGATCCTAATTAGACTTATTGTATCATATCTTAAACTTGAAGATAGAACCTACGATATAATTTAAATATTTTTAATTACTATAGATTCGCAAAGCAATTCTTGGATGCGCATGAAATTGATATCCGAGATGGAAACATAGAAGAGGAGATGGAACTCGAGACCACTACTATGGAAAAGCCAACAACGACCGCTGAGCCGACCTCACCACCATTGCCAACGACAGCTCCACCTGTGGTCATTTTGGTCGACGATCAACCGGCGACGCCCAATATCACAACTGCGACACCAAGGAAGAAAGGAAGACGTGGTCGCAAGAGGTTACCCAGATCCCCGCGACGCGGTAGACCTACAAGAAAACGATTCAGAGAACGGTAAAAGCTAGATCATTTCATTTTTAAATGAGATATATAAAAACGTTAGATATAGTTAATAATAAATGTTCATCTCAGTCTACAACATAGTCTCCTTACAGATACGAGTACGACGACAGAGGCTTCAAACATCGCAACATAGAATATCGTATGGCCGCGGACGACCCTCGCTTTGACCCTCAAGTGGATTTACAAACACGGCTCGAACGTTTGCGTCCGCTCATAGCTTCTGCAAACTTGATGAACGGTCGCTTTGGCAGGAAAGTACGTAAATTATGAAAAATATTTAAAGCTAAAATGAAATCGTATTTTGCTAAAAATTTTTTGCAAACGATTCTGTAAAGTTTTAATGTTTATTTTATTGTGGCTGAGTTATAATTTTGATCTTTTTAGATTTGGTAATTTTTTTACAAAAAAATACCAGAATAATCAAATTATTGGCTTATTGTCGACTTCAAATGAAAGTTCGGTTACTGCGTGTCGGTTTTGTTGAACTGTACGAATGTTATACCACAGATAATATAATACTATGTTATACTAATAAGTATGCCATAGTTACTTCTCAATCGTTCGCAGTTCCGTTAATATAACGACAAAAGGATTTATTATCTGAATAAAAAATCCGTGTCCTCTTGCATGTGGCAGATTTTGTTTAAATAAATAAATGATAATATGATATTAGTAATAATGTAGAAGGAGTGTAACCAACCAGATTATTGATGAATCGTCCCGTGTAGGTTGTATCAAACGGTATGCGCACCAAGTGCACGTGCCACGGCGTGTCGGGCTCGTGCTCGGTGCGCACGTGCTGGCGCTCGCTGGCCCCGCTGCAGCGCGCGGCCGCCGAGCTGGCGCGGGAGGCGGCGCGCGCGGGCCCGCTGCGGGCGCGGCGCCGCGCCGCTCGCCCCAAGCCGCGCCTGCGGTACGTGACGCCCAGCCCAGACTACTGCGAGCCCGACCCCGCCGCTGGATCCCTTGGGACTCATGGCAGGTTAGAACAGAAGATTTTATAACATTACTAGCGACCCGCCCCGGCTTCGCACGGGTTTAATGGATGATATTATACATAAAAACCTTCCTCATGAGTTACTCTATCTATTAAAAAAAACCGCATCAAAATCCGTTGCGTAGTTTTAAAGATTTGAGCGTTCATAGGGACATACAACATGACACATGACAGAAAAAGCGACTTTGTTTTATACTATGTAGTGATTCGCGGGTTTTATAATATTACATATGTACATACATTTAAAGTATTTCGATTCGGCCTCGATTTCAAGTTATACAATTTACAGGTAATATTAAAAATCGGAAAGCTTTGTTTGTTTGTATGTTTAAATGTTTCTGTTTTCAAACTCATAAAGAGCTGAAAAATTATTTTTTATTACAAGAATGATACAATGTTGCAAACATAAGCTTCAAGTTTTTCCCCGCATCTTAAAACAACGACCACTGCATTATATGCATTATACAACATTTAATGAATTCTATCTTGAATTACATAAAACAAATCAGTGATCAAATAGATGTGTGATTTGTGACAAACGACATGGGTGACTTCGCCGTTCGGCCGTGAGTGCAATATAGACGTATTTAAATGTTATAAAGGGTATTTTTTATGTTTCTTTTAGTATTTTTTACTTACTTTTTGTAGAATATCAATAAATTTTAGCTGTTATTATTTTTTAAACATTGTTTATGCCGAAAAATACCAAATCCATTCTTATTTAATAAATTATATTTAATAACGTATATGCGCTTTCTAGCATTACGGTAGGTACTCATCTGTGATCCAAAAATAAGAATATTATAATATGCACGAGAGATCTCGGCTAGCCAGTAATAGGAAAGGCCTACGAAAGTTCCTGTAAAGGATTTTAACTCAAATTGGAAGAAAATAATTAATGTATTTATAAAATGAAACCGATGTATGTAATTGAACATTATCGTCGGCTGCCATATATCCCAAAATATCATACTGAAATAAGAGAAATAAAAAAGAACATGGTTCCAGGAAATGCAACGCTAGCCTGGGCAGCGCGGCGGGCGGCTGCGGGCGCCTGTGCTGCGGGCGCGGCCGGCGCTCGCTGCGCCAC
>LQNK01000523.1:1062077-1114766 GCA_001586405.1 Phoebis sennae
ACACGCGGCTCGAGCGCTGCCGCTGCCGCTACCACTGGTGCTGCCGCGTCGACTGCCACCTCTGCCGCGTCACCAGCGAGGAACATTACTGCAACTGAATACCCCATCATACAGCATACTAGCCACTTCTTTCATCCTTCAAACCCTTTGCTGGCTTCGGTTTTCCAGAATGTAATGATATATTTTGCGTGCGAACAAGCAATGGTTCACAATGATGACAATTTTACGATTCCTTTAAAAATAAGTCGTCAATTTAATAATTTGAAGATATCAATGCACAACATTATCTAACCATCTTTAATATTGAGCCCAAAATGTGGCTTCCCGCGCTCGCACAGGACAGGGGTGAACCCTCCTCGTTCGAGGCATTGAAAGGGTTGTAGCCGGCCGAAGTCACTTAGTATTCAACATTTCTAGTGCGGTTTATATGAACACACGTAGCGCTTTTTGTCCTGTTGAGACAGTCTTCCGAATCAATAAATAATTAACAAAGGTGTACTTTTTAAATGTTTGAAAAAGATGTCAATACAATATCTTGCATATAAGAATGCAAATTGTCTGATGAGTTCTGTTCAATTATTTATTTATTTTTCCAAACATGTATTCAATTGTATAAAGCTTGATGCGATGAATAAATATTAAACAAATCATTTTAGTGACTCCGCCAAAGACATTTACGCGTACAATATTGTACTAGTCATATAATTTTGGAATTGATGTATAATTTCTTAGAGTATAGATTCATAAGTGGAAGCTTGTAGGAATTATGAAAGTATAATGTATTTATTTATTAAAAAGAAATTGATGTTGTACTTAGAATATTCACTTTAATCTCTTATTTAGTATAGGTAATTAGACTATTCTGTACGACAATAAATGTGTGTAGTTTAGACGTAGGTGCGTTAGATATTATGCATGTATTTTTCCGCACAAACTCAAGTCATTTAACGTGTAAATAAAAATAAAAAAGATGATCTTAAACGTTGTATGGATTAAGAGCCGACATATTATAAATGAAAAACTTATTGAATTATAACTACATATGTTGTCTCGACTGTAAATAAATTCGTACTTAGATTGAAGATAATAGTTTCATTTACTTAAATACCTTAAAGAGCAGAGGCTAAATAAAATACAAAAATAGTTTCTTAAGTTTTATTCACTGCAAACTGTGAGCTTCGGTTTCCATTCACATTTCTTACAGTTCTTAGTTACAAAGAGTGAAAGGAATTACGTTTTGAACTAGATATAAAAAGAATTACATTCATCAAATGCTACTAAATTCCGACATCACATTTTTTAATGACACTGCATATGTTACACGTGAAACTATATAAATCAATATAGTGTAAAAAATATTGTACATATGAACTGCAACTAAATCGTGTTCGCTTATAATCTAAATAATCACATTTTTGCTTTAGAGTTAACTGAAATGAAAACAATAGCAATTTACAAGTCACAAGGAACTAGTTTGGTCCATAACTGATGACAATGAATGATTTTCGACATGAAAGGTAATTATGAAAATGTAAAAAAAATTGTAGCAAAATACGTTAGTGGTACTTTTCATCTACAACTTAAAAATAATGCAGAACTTTATACAGGGAACAGAGTATGACACACAACTTTCACTCTCGCAAACAACCTAACAATATTGGAATAACAAAAATTCTAATTGAATTGATTTATTTCATCATAATTCCGTATGTTGCCCTTTTTTACCTGAAAAGAAAGTATTAATATATTAATATAAATTGTACTACACAATACATAAATATCCCTTTAAATTGCATTCAAACTTACCGGATTCGCCTTCCTTTACGGGAATTTCTTCGTGTTGGTTGTGTTCGATTTCCTGCAATATTTGCAAAACGTTTATATCATATTCAAGTTAACTGTTTAATTGGAATGCCTCAATATGCATATTATTCAGTAAAACATTTGAAACGAGTTTTAGCCTATTTTGGCCGCCTGACTAATGACTATCTTTTGTGGTATATTGCTTTTTATTCACAAACCAGCAAACCGTTTGGCGTCAAGCATTTCAGCCACAACGAACATTTTTGCGTCAATTATTCCTTTGTTATCTTTTGTTGCAGCCGATGCCATTATTGATAGATCAAGGTTCTTTTTCTAACAAAAGTGCATCGTTTATTTATAAAACCAATCCGGTTCAGAGCTACTGCAACGCTCCCTCAATGTAATACTTTGAGAGCTAGTTTTAAATTATTAAATAACATCATTCTATTCTAGTCTCGTAATAGGAAAAAAATATCTATTATTGTGATATGTTCAGAATTCATAACATAATTGGTCATTACAAAAAAGCAACCATGATGACAATACTATTATGGAACTTTCTGTTTCTAAATTAGTTATTGTAAATCCTATTAATATTATAAATGCAAAAGTTTGTGAGTATGAGAATATATGCACATTTTTTACACTTTCAAAAACTAACTACAAGAACCGATTATCATGAAACTTGGTATACATATAAGTATAGGTAGGGATCCAGAATAACATATAGGATACTTTACATCCCAGTCTAGTCTTTACTTAATATTGTAAATGCAAAAGTAACTCTCTCTGCCTGTCTGTATATCTGTCGTCTCTTCAGGCTTAAACCACTGAAACTATTATAATAAAATTTTACACAGAGATTTTTTGAGTCCCGAAGAGGACATATGATAGCTTATATCCCGGAAATCCCACTTAAAGAGGGGATATACGTGAATGAAACCGCGGAGCGCGGCCAGTAGTCCATAAAGAACAAAATGGCTCCAGGCTACAGGCACCGTACCCGTGCGCCCTTGGCTTTGGTCCGGTACATATAAACGGCGAAACGTCATAGTATAACAGATAGGAGCGGTTACATTCAACCGAACTGAATTAAATTTTGGTAGTTATGTTAACGCCACATTTATTATAGAATCATTTAAGACTTACGTCTAGTAGGATAGAAGTCTGTAAGTAAAATGGAACTGGGTATTGAAGATAATAACCTGATCGGAGTCGTTCCGCTGGTACAGGCCGCGACGCACGCGGGCCTGCAGCGCGCGCACCTCGCCGTCGTACTCGCTCCACTCGGGCACGATGCGCATCGCCGCCGACAACTTGGCCTCTTTCGTCATGGGGTTGTTGCACTACAAACAATCAATAAATTAATTGATATTCAGGCACATTTAACGGTACGCCATCTAGTCTCAAACTGAGCAAAACTTGTACTATGGAAACTAGATAACTGATAGTTATACTTAAACAAACTTTTTTTTTGTAAATACATACATTCTATAGAGAAATTAACAACCAAACAATAAAACATTACATAATAATACTTGTATACACATACTGTCAACGATTGAAAATAATTGTAGGGCGCGTCTTCGTGGATGAATTTGTCTATACTCTATACTATTGATTTTTACTTACGAGATCAATAGTTTTCGCATACTGCTTGGAGGCATTATCACACCACGTCTCGCACCAGAGCCACTCCTGCGGCAGCGACTTTATGGCCACTTGATGTATCATGTTGTTTGGCAAGTCTTGATCTATGGACGACAAATTAAACATGTATTTTTACATATTCTAAGCATGAATTTGTTGGAGTTAAATTTAAGTATCAAAATATATATCCATTTTTAATAAATGTAGCTTATTTTTAAGAAATAGTATTTAATTGAAATGCGAAATGAAATTCAGAACAATTTAATTTTTTATTATTTCAATTGAAGCATTTACTGATGATGATACAAGCTAATAAAATTATTTTTTTAATTCTGTGCTAAAAAACCATAATCGAACTTTAAAAACTTGTATAAACTAGAAGCTAGTGCGTGTGTGTGAATCCTGTCTCCATATTAAAATTCATACTACCATACATTTGAGAAGGTTTGAAGGCATTTTTTAATAAGAAGATACCTTTTCAGGCGTTGTTTATGGCTACAAGTAAATATATTTTAAGTTTGTCTCGTGTCCTTACCCAAGTTGGAGAGACTGTTGGGGTCCTGGCTGAGCGCCTGGTACTGTCCGCGCAGGCGGTCGCCGGCGGCGATGCGGCGGAAGCGCTTGAGGTCCACCACGTACAGCGCGCTGATGTGGTAGCTGCGGCCCTGTAGGTGGTTGCGCCAGTAGCCCTGCTTCCAGAACCTGACACAAGCATTAATTCAGTATCAAACAATCTTTTTTTTATTTAAGACTGTAACTCAATTTGCAAGGCTCGGCTCCAACTCTTTTGTTGCTGAAGATGTTATGCAGTAGAATTACCCTCTGTCGCCTCTTACGACACCCACCGGTAGACATGGGTTGGCGACACACTTATTCCAACCCATCGCCACACGGCGATAAGAACATGCATTTCCGGACGTCCGGTTGTTATTTAGATAGATTTTTTTATGTCATTGTATTAAGCTATACAGTTTTCCCTAGTTGGCATAAGTTTTAATTACTTCTAAATACTCCGAATCTTAAACTTGTTAAGTTTTTTAAAATGTATTCATTACAAATAAATATATTACATTTTAAGTTAACAATTAATCAGTTTTACCTGAATCCTTCCATCTCTTTCCGACTGTCGCAGAATGGAGTGTAACCGTACGGAGCACCGCCCAGATCCAATTCTACGAGCTCTTTGAGGTCTGCACGTACGATCTACAAAATGTTCAAATTAAATCATTTGCCTGCAATATGACAATATTTCATTTAATTTTGACACATTTTATTATAATAATACCTATTTACATAATTAACGAAGTATTATTGATAAATTTGAAAAATATGGTGATTTCCTTTAGGGTGCAAATAATTATTAGATTACTTTCATATAGCTTCATAAGTTACGGTGAGGTTGACGTATCCAAGAGGATAAAAACCCCTTTAAAAATATAGTTTAAAAAAAATATATGGTCAAGTAAAAAATGTTTTCAATAGAACCTATATATAAAACAAGGAAAGATTGAGTATACAACTCCGGTACCTGGTCAGCGTCAACGAAGATGATTTTCTTGACGTGCAACGGGAAGAGCACGTCGAGGAAGAGGATCTTGTATCCCCAGATGGTGCGCTGCCGGTCGCGTTGCCGCTGCAGCCAGCGCGGCCACACGTACTGCACCAGCTCGTACGAGAAGCCGTATTCCTCAGCCATGTATGGCAGGATATCCTAACGATTACGTATAGCTTATTGAATTTTAAATTTTCTTCTACTTTAAGAATCCATGGGAACCTTTATAATTTGAATTATTTCCTCTGATATATTCATATGTGGGTAGTATATTCGAAGTTTTAATTATTATTATTTAAAAAAATCAACTATATCATAGCATCCGAGCAATACCATATGTTTCAGAGATATCCATATATTTGATGAGATAAGTTCAAATGCCTTGGTATAATTAGAAATTGCGTTCTGACGATACACTTATTATTTTATTGCAGACTGCTTATACTAAAATATATGATGTATAAAACTATGTACTCCTCATCTAATCACTACATAGTATAAAACAAAGTCGCTTTTTCTGTCATGTGTCATGTTGTATGTCCCTATGAACGCTCAAATCTTTAAAACTACGCAACGGATTTTGATGTGGTTTTTTTTAATAGATAGAGTAACTCATGAGGAAGGTTTTTATGTATAATATCATCCATTAAACCCGTGCGAAGCCGGGGCGGGTCGCTAGTCTATATATAAATACGTGATGCAAAATCTTTGGACCCCTTTTTATGAAAATTGCGCGGACCCAGGAGCATAAAATTCGGCACACTTATAGTTTATGAGTAGGAGAAGTGCAGAACGCTAATATTTTTCAATAATAATGCTTATAAAGTACATTAAATCAATAAATAAATCATTACACAGACTATCATGCATTTCACAAACACATACATTCACAAGTATTTGTTTATGGTCGAATTTCGACCACTGCGCGAACACTAGTTCTTATAAAAATAAAAAACAATCTAGCTGCGTACCTTCAGGGACGGGCTCAGGTAGTTCTTCAAGAACCAGAACTTGACCGGCGACTTGGTGTTCTTGAGCACGGACAACATCATGATGCGCAGGAACCGCTCGTACAGGTGGCCGGACGCCACTGAGAACACGTTGATCGTTTCGTCTTGCGCTTCTTGCTCTTCCGTGCCACCGCCGAATGAACTGAATTAATTCAAAGTTCTTTTTAATCTATATTTACTTATATTATTAAGATTGATTTGGAGTTTTTGTTTGTTTGAATTGAATAGACTACGAAACTCCGGGACCGATTTGGATGAAATTTTGTACAGAGATTCTTTAAATCCAAGCAAGGACAAAGAATAGTTCTTATCCCAAAAATCTTATAAATTTCAAGTAAGTTTTAAATGGCTTAATTTTAAATGCCAAATTTGTAAAAATTAAATTATATTTATTATGTAACTTAGTTTCCAAATAAATTTTATTGTACTATTAAATTTAAAAAACCTGTGTTTTTCAAGAACGTAATACGCTTATACAAGTTTAAAAAATGCGTCTTATATATCAAGTACAGCATTCGTGATAATAGATGCGGGACAAGTTCATTAGCACCTGGATATCTGGCCTTCTTACAGTTGAAAGAATGAATGAACATACACTATGGTAAAAGTAATTGAACATAAGACTAAATAAAGGGTCTTATTTATAAAAACTTTACATCCAGAAGGCGGTCTTTTACATTTGATGCAATTTCTAGCAGACAACTTTTCCGGTACATTTATTGTTCTGCGCACATACCTTGCAATAGAGTTCCAGATGCCACCCGAATTCTTATCATCATTCTCAGCAAGCAAGTCCAGATGTTGCTTGTCCGGCTTCTTGCCCACGCGGAGTTTCACCACGTGGCTGCGGAACGAGCTCATCAGCACCTGAATATCCGAGCTACCTGCTGGGGTGTCTGTGTTGTCATGCCTGCATAAATGTAAAGAAAAAATATTAAAATTATGATTCATAAAAATGCCTTGAAATATCAATCCGGACGCGCAAAAAGACATGTGTGCACGATATTGCGTGCAAGACCCCGCCGCATATACGTAAAGAATTAAATTCAAATTCATTTATTTGCCCAAATGTGTGTCATAATGGTGTTTGAGTCTATACATAATCACATATTTATTTTCGAATAATTGAAGCTTACGCACTTTCTACATAAATTAACTTTATTTTTCCTAAAGCGCTTTTGCTAATAATAAATAAAAACGTACCCAACAATTTCGTATATTTCTTCCGATCGGCCAGGTCTGAGTCTCAATATCCATGCTCCAGGATTGGCTTTCAGCTGGAAGTAGCCGAGATTGGCCATCACAATTGTGTCCATGATCTCGGGGTTATCTCTCGTGCCAAGTATTAGCTGCAGACCGCGGGGCGGGGTGCCGAGAGAGTTGTCCCACGCGTGACCTTCCAGTAATAAATATTCCAACTCGAATTCACTGAAAAGAAAGTTAACTTATTTTAGAAGAATAAAGTTATGAGTTTTAATTTTAACAGCCATCATATTTATCAATAACAAAAGATATCCCATATCCACCGACTTTTTGAACCTAAAAGGTCATCAACACCATTGCCTCTTATATATTTTCTCGTTTATTCACCAATATCTATCATCTTAATATCTTAATAATTTTAATAAAATAAGAAAAATTTTAGTTCAGTAATATTCCAACAGATTGCGTATTGTATGTAAAATGTAAATGAACTCACCTATGCACCAGCGAGTCAACATCAGCCAATCTTATATTGTCCAGGTCGTACACGGATTTAACGCATTCGACGAGCCAATTGGGCGGCGTCCTCAGCTCCATGGACAGCAGAGGGGCGTGCGGCAGGCGGCTGAAGCGAGCGATGGCCCCGCCCGTGCTCGCGCCCGATGCTGTGAACTGTAGCTCCGGCTCTAGTACGTAACGGTAGAAGCTGTAAAGAACATGATGTGAATAAAAAAATTAACAGTCAAATGTAAAAAAAAAATTATAATTTTTTTTTTAAAACACACACACACACGAAATTGAATAGAAATTAAAAGAATCAACCTCAAACATAAGAATTTCAATTCTTCAATAAGTTCCATTAAAAATGTGTTATAATATAAAATATGTTGACTTCACATTATATTGAAAGATATAAACATTGTATAGAATTATAATAACATAAAATAAAAATTATTTTCTTTACTATAATAATCATTACAACAGGTTGTGTTCCAAATTTTAATGATCTAGAATTAATTTCTCATATTGTAGTTAAGCCCCTATGTTGTTATTTGGACCCTAATAATGAATATTGTTGGCAACAAAAAAATGTAGTGAAACCATCGTGTATTCACCTCTTAAGCGGCATATCGGAGTTCTTGTCTTGCGGGTTGAGGAACAGCTTGATGCGGCAGTTGACAACTTTTCGCAACACCAGCAGCAGCGGGGCAAGGCGCTGAGCCGCGTTCGACGCCGGGTCTACTACCGCTACGATCTGTGTTTACATTTCATTATTTTATTTGTACATGGCTTTTATTAGTCCTTTATATAAGTAATAATAAGCTTAATACACGGATTACGACAGCGATTATTTTTATGAGTAAACCAAAGAATGGTTAAAAGGGTATCAATTAAAAAAGTGATGTTCTAAGTGGGGACATGGCTTATTGTGGCGTGGGACGAATATTAAATTATTCTTATTTAAGGACCGAGTAGTTGATAACCCTTACTAGATAGAGACTTCCAATTCACCAGGGATCGCACGCAGGACCAGCGAGGTGGTAGAAGTGTGAATCAGAGGAGTAATACATTACATAATACTTTGTTATTTTCTACATTTTTATGCCTCTTTTTTGTTACATTATAGAAAGACCAAATCAAATAAATAAATGATTATTTATTACCTCAACGGCGGCTTCGTCCGCATACATAGGCGGTAGTTCAACAAGCGAGTGTTCGGTCCGCAAGCCAGAAGGCAGCGGCGTACGAACGCGCGGACTGCGCGCCGCAAGCACCGATATCACCTTCAGATACGTGTCTGTTGTTATCTCCACTGACTCTAAATCTGTAACCATATTGTCTATATTAGTATAAAGATAATTTCATAGTGAAATTATATAATACTAGCGACCCGCCCCGGCTTCGCACGGGTGCAATGCTGATAAAAACCTTCCTCACGAGTTACTCTATCTATTAAAAAAAACCGCATCAAAATCCGTTGCGTAGTTTTAAAGATTTGAGCGTTCATAGGGACATACAACATGACACATGACAGAAAAAGCGACTTTGTTTTATACTATGTAGTGATTGTAGTATATTTCATTCAAAGTGTATAGGTTAAACATGACATAACATAAAAACTTAAATAATGATTCTAATTATAAAAATTAAAAATCCACTTACCATCATCATCGTCATCTAGCACATTATTGGACATCTTCTTCTTTTTGAATACCTCCGCCAATTTCTCACCATAGCCTTGATTGCTGTATCTAAAAACAATGTTAACAAATAAGTAAAAACCTCTCTGGGTTTGTATAATTCCAAGAGACATCCTTTATCACGTTTCGCACTTTAACTATTTACATTGAAATATATAATTCTAGCAGCGATTGTGTATCGTTTATTCAAAAAATAAAAATTAAATAATTGATAGCTTTTCATTTTTACTAAAATAAATTGTGGATAATTCCATAACAAAACATACCTTTCCAGCAAAACAAAGTCGTCCAACGAGAACTGTTCATCGTCGCCCAACGGGCCGATATGTCTCGCATTGTGTACGAGTGCGCGCGCGCCGGCCCGCAGCCGCAGACTGCGGGCGCACAGAACACGAGCGGCCTTAAGTACCCACTCATGTTGATTGAGCGCACTGACTAGTTCTGGCTACAAAAATATACTAATTTTTATATGGTAATGGCAATAGTATAAATTAGGCAAGGACTCAACGAAAAGGGTTTCAATAACACCGCAGTAAAAAGGTAATTATAGCTCGGTATTATTACCTGCGATTTTTATATTGAAAAATAGACATTGCTTTTTTTTTGTAAACATAAAAGTTTACAAATCTACTACTTTTAAAATAATAAAAATTGCATAGTTGAAGTTTCAGTATTTTTTTTACATTAAAATAAAGGTTTAGGTAGGTATTTAAAAAACCATAGGAAATTGAATCAAAATTTGTCGTAATTAAGTAACAGGTAACATATAAATATCACTTACTAATATATTGCAGTCTTGTCTCTCGTGGCACCCTTCGTCATCAAGCAACTGCACCACATACTTAGTGGCTTTTACAGGTTCAAGCACGGCTAGAGCAGCTAATACTACTTTATTGAGGGATTGATCCGCATTAGTTTGCCCGTCGACATTTGGTATGAACGCTACTCTAATACCACCGGATTCTCTCTATAACATAAATTACGATATAGAATCATATTTGCTGAAATGGTGATAATCATAAAGCTAGAGTAAAACTTTTTGAATGTTATAATAACATCTATAATTACTTACCATGAATGTTAAAGCATTTTTAAGCAATTCCCGAGATGCTTTGTCATTAAGATCCCCAATAATCCAAATAGTTTGTGTAATTTTCTCTGCCTTTTCTGACTTTACAAAATATTTTAATATGGGCAAGGCTGTTGCTAGCGCATCACGTCCTATGAAGGCGACAAAAATATTATATATCAAAAGAAATATTAATACTATGTATTATACAAAACAACATATGTATAGACAATCATAGAGGTATGCTACATATGTTTACCTGTTAAGTGCAAGAGTTTATGAATTTTGTCCTGTGTGAATAACTCAGTTGAGGAGGCGATTCCTGAGAGATCCAAGTACTGAGATGGATCGGAGCCTAAAATGCGGCGATTTAATCTGTAAGGAGTTAACAATTAATTACAAGTGTTTTCTGGTTGGCATCGCGCTTAGCGTAAAAAGATTCCACTTATTGAATACAAAATTCATTCACTTAATAGTATTTTCTTTTGTTTGTTTTACCGCGAGTATTTTCAATATTAAATAAAATACTTTTCACCGCGTATAAAGCCTTTAAAAAGTATTTAATAATCCATTTCATCTATCTAAACAGCATTCTCGCTTTTCCTAATTCGGCAAAAGCACGAGTGCTGGTTAGGCTAGCCGATATTTGTTTAAGCCAGCAATTGATGGTCGTGATTAAGTATTTACGGAGCGATGTGGTCGCTAAGCGACAAAGCTCCTTAATAAACATAAAAATCCATTTAATACTAACCTCGGCATAATATGCGACTGCTTCATGATGTAGTCCACGGCATCGTCCGAGTCAGCGAGGTCCCCCCTGAACACGGCCCGCTGCAGGCGGTTGGTGTGGCGCGACAGAGCCGTCACTAGAGCCTCCTCCAGGCTGTCCACTGATGACGTCAGCGCTACCGGACCCTCGTCCCATAGCGGCACTCCGTTTACTAACACCTAAAAATAAAAATAAGAAAATTGATAAACGTGAAATATTTTGAATTTATTTTTTTATAATATATGCAGTTATTATTACTATAGATACTAAGCAAACTATAATGTAATAATATAGGTTTTTGTATTTATTACAGGTAATAGGTCCATAACTGAGGTAATTACTCCAAGGTTAATAAATAAATTAATGTCTTCAGTAGTTAGGTACATGTTTACAAATAATCCTACTAAAATTATAAATCAAGTTTACGTTTAAAATAAATTTGTAAAGATGTATGAATGTTTACTACTCTTTCTCGCAAATACTAATAAATGTATTAGGCTGAAACTTACACTAATAAAGCTTATATAGACGAGAATAAATAAGCTACAATGTACAATGATTTTGTGTCATTTCGCCATTATTTGACGCGAGCAATGCCAAAGCTAGTAATTCTTAAACATAAAAAGTGCTAAAGCAATCCATTTTCGAAAAAAAACACAATAAAAAAATTATAAGAATGCCTAAAGCAGTCACCTATTTACAATATGTTATCATATAAAGATAAGTGAAGTAATAAGCATCCCACATATTTACCAAACCTTATCAAACTATATGGCTAACGATTGTTTTCAACAAAAAAAATTACAAAAAAGAAAAAAAATATACATTACAAAATTAACACAGAATATACTTTAATCAAAAATCATTAAATATTATTTACATAAAAACTACACAAAGAAAAATGTGAATATTGTGATGAAATTCAAATATGATTTAAAAATTAAGAAAATATATTCCAAACAAAAGGGACAATTACATAATATAATTTACCTGGGGGAATTTATCAGTGCCCAATTTAGAAACAAACTCCTCAGCCAGTTGGTCACCAAAATTATACTCGGAATCTTCGGATATGATCTCATCAACATTTGCACTTGCACTTGTGTATTTCTTCAACTGTACCTTCAAGTGATCCAAACTTAATTCCTCATCTTGAAGAGAATTGAGCAGCTGAAATAAAATATTCGGAGAGATAAGTTTAATTAGATTCATCCACTCATGAATTAGAGCATTATAGCAATATCAATTGAATTTATTTTAGGTTTAAATATTTGTTTTATTTTCATTGAGACATATTATTACATAAATTTATTGAAATAACATAAACTTACCAATCGTTTAAAAAAAGGTCTTTCTACAATAGTATAATACATCAATATATGTAAACTAACCTGTGTTAGGAAGTAGAATGCTTCCTTCGAGTTCCTGTCTTGAGCAACATAATTGAAGGCACTTCGTACAGCAATGCCAAGGGGTGTGTTGCTGGGAACTAGCACGATACCGACACGCACTGGTGTTGCATGCTTCAGTAACGTCTCGCCGAGTTTTAGAGGAGGAGCCGACAAGGGAGAAGTTGGGTCTACTATTATCACCTGTGGATATAAAATAGTGTGATAAAATTATAGTTATATCCTTGGATAGAACAACTCCTTGGATAAGAAAAATCCTTCTTTTAATAAGTTATTTTTAACTTACATAATTATAAATGTTTCTTCGTAAGTTTCGTAACATTCCAGGATATGTTGGTCTCAGTAACTCCATGAAGGATGAAGGCCATCGTCTATAGCGCTCGTCAGATTCGAGGTCGTTAAGCCAGGTTATAGAAGAATCTCTAATATCCAGACCATATTCTTCCCAAGTGTATGATTCACCCAATTCCAATGACAAAAGTCGATTTATCAATTTCTTTGAAAGACCTGTTAAAGAGAGAATAACTTAATTCTTATTAAAACAGACTTAACTTAATTCTTAAAAAGTAGTAGTAAATTGAATTTCTTTAAAGAGTTTTATTTTTTTTTATAGAAGTAATGTTTAAATTCTAATATACCTAGAGCATGTAATGTGTTCATAGGACCAATGTCTTCTCTCAGCGCATTAAGCAATGCCATCACATCAACCTCTTCAGCATCATACTGGGCTCCGGACACCAATAGCAACGGCTCCGCAGGGCGTAGACCAAGAGAAGACGACCACACGTCTTGGTTGTAAAGGACTTCATCACGGAAAGAGCGCGGTACGTTGACGTGAATTAAAGATTTGGTCTAAAATAATATATAAAATATTACACATAAATATAAAATTTAAATTTCTCACTGTTTATTGGGCAACTCCTTAAATGAAGATCACTTTAAAAGAAGCTTATGTATCCCACTCTCTCTTCATTAGTGTAATAGTGACAAAATTACCATTAAGGGATCTCAAACTTCAGTATTTGGACATATATCATGTTCTACAACATCTGCTTTACCTGCATCGGGAAGTTCTGTGCTATTGATGTCAGAACACGGAGCGCTTCATCACCGCCCGCGTCATGGGCGTCTACCACTGCAGCAGCGGCTTGCATACTCAGAGCCTGCATCTGCCACACTTTAAGAGGCTCTAGCTCTTCACTCATTTCAGATAAGTGTCGTCTAAACCGCTCTAATGGGGTACGTAGGGCGGGGAAAAGATTCCTGTATACACAGAATTAAACACTGTAATAGTATATTAAATGTATTTAAAGATGTTTTCAGAAAATAGCGAATTTCTGAATAAATAAAAAAAAATTAGAATAAATTAAAATAGGCATTTTTAATATCTATTAACAGAATTATAATGTCATATTAATAAATATGTTCATTGTATTCATTGGAAATATTTTTACTGCTAGAGTTTCACTAGATATTTGTTAAGCATTATTTAGTTAAATATGTTTTCCTTTCACTTACTTCAGTCTCCCAAAATTAAAACCATCTATTTGATTTTGTGGATCATTTTCATCCTCTTCTTCAGATGGGACAGAGGAATCTCCCTCACTTTCCTTTGGAGTTGTGTCATCCTGACTTTTGTATTCAGTGCTTTTTAATTGGAGCTCCACTCCATATCCAGACAAACGCAGTTTTGGTTTCCCTCTTGGCTATTTTAAAAATAAAATTAACAATAATTTACAATTTATTTGATTATAAATTGTAAGTGCATTTAAGTATAAGTTGTATAAAATAAGCTTAAAAAACAGCATCACTTTCATATAATAATTATAACTATTACTATAATTTTAATTTATAGGATACAAAAGTGAAGTATCATTTTTGTTTTGACTTAAATGCTTCTGTTTTTATACAAGGTATCATATAACATAACTTACTTTAACATTCCATCTCACGACATAATTTATGACACCTTTATCAGCATAGGCAGCTAATATTTTATGCTTCACAGTAAATTCAGGCATTCCAAGCTCACCATACAGAATAGCTGTAAGGGTCCTATTGTCGCTACTTGGATATGTATGGTCTAACAAATATGTCTCCAATCTGTGATCAGTCTGAAATTAACACACATTCAATATACATCTATATTATAGATGCATCTCTCTCTTATATGCTATAATTTTTTATTACCCATGTAAAATTTACTAAATCTACCCATTTTTAATGTCTACAGCTACTTAAAATATTTCAGATATTTTTTAGAATTATAAGAATCACCTCAATGAGCTTGATCTTACTAAAAGTAAATAAAGGTATATAGATAGATCCCTTTTTTTACTTTATCTAACAAACACAAATATACCTTGAAAGTTCAATACAAAATATTATTCATTTAAACTATAGAAATATTATACTTAACAAAGACACTTACAACATCATATTTATCAACAGATTTGAGAACATCTCTCAATACATCATTGTCACAGATTTTACGAGAAGCAATTGCTACAAAAACATCACATGATACTTCTTTTGCTCCATTCTGATTAGCAATTTCATCAAACATTCTAACTGTTGGAGAATTTAGGTGCATAGACAGTGCCAACTTTGCCATACGCAATTGCGCAGGAGGCAATAGTGTACTTGCTACACCTATACATGTATCATAAATTTCTTTATCCTTTTCTGAAAAAAAAAACAATATGATTTATTATATTCAATATTCAAGCAAATGTTTGGAGTGTACTGTAGGAATGAATCATCAATCCAATATATTTTAAATTAAATTATAATTTAAACTTTAATAATTATGCTATTTTTTATTTATAATCAATGCCTATGCATGTGAACCACTGAAAGTTGTCAGAAATATATCATAGATGAAGTAAATTAAGACCAGCATCATAGACATCATCATCATGTATCTTAATGTATATAAATTACGTGTCACAGTGTTTGTACACAATGGGCTTCTAAACTACTTAACTGATTTTAACCAAATTTTAAACACTGGTGCAGGTTTATCCAACTTGAAAGATAGGATAGTAGTCTACGCGTGCGAAACCGCGGGCGGAAAGCTAATATCCAATTATATTCAAATTTTAATTTAATAACTTACCCAACAGAGAGAGACTAGATTTTAAGGAGTTAATTCCATCAACATAGGACCAAAATAAATCTGAACTCTCCCCAGAAAGATATTCGGCTAATTCCAGAACTATTGGCGTAGCTTCCCATTTCGCACTGACAAAAGTGGTGACACCTTTTGATTTCTTTTCTTCTCTTGGATTTTCGGGATTTGTAGCAATGCCATTATAAACATGTGCTAATATTGTAATTACAAAAATACTAAACCCGGCTGTCTTCATTGTTTTCACTTATATATAACTAAACACAATTGGCCCTAATATGAAAGTAATACTACGTTACATGAAACATATGCATATTTTTTCTAAAGATAGATAATTTAATTTAACTTTGTGAATAATAATAACAAGGCATTGCCTATAATATGCACTAACTAGTAAGCTTGATACCGCCAATGACTGATTAACACGGCACAATTTAGATTTTGAGTTCTGACTTTTCGTGTCTTCACAATTTTCAAATTTTGACAGGTTATTGATGACACGAAAACAGACAGAGAGACGCGAATGTTTCATTATATTGATCGTTTCAATAAGGATTCAATTTAAATAATAATTCATCCGATTCAAATTTCAATTTCAAATGAAATGTAATTTTTTTTTAAATTGCTTAATAAAATTATATTTTGTTCATAACTTTAAAACTATGCGTAAATAGAAACATTACATTGACATTGACATTATAGATGACAATACTGTCTGAAAATCGTCGATTTCTGAACTTATCTATGGTATGGATTTAGATTCAGAAATAAATTGAAGATTTCTGACTTCATTATTAAATCGAATATACAATAAATGAAAAGTAAACCTGTATTTTCTTAAAATTGTAAGTAGAAACCTTAATTTTGTATTGTAATACATAAACGCTTATGTATAAAATTTATTATTTTGTTGGAAACTTACGTAGCTACCTACATTCAATAGATATTAGAAATTGTAGTTCAAATATATTATCACGTTCATTACACTGACAAAGGTCGGTGGCACTTTATAAAATATGTTTCATTCTCTAGGTTTTATGAGAATAAATGGCAATGCAGTATACTTCTGATGAAGCTTACGCTCGGCTCATCAGCCATAATATGACGGTGCCACAAAGAATAAAGGTAATGAGATATAACAAAGGTGGATCAGAGTATTCCTTAAACACAAAATTTTAAATCATTGATACGTTATTTTATTTTGATCAATTGAATAAAACCAATATACTTTCTAGGCAACAGGAGATATTGTTGATGAAGAAAACACTCCTAATGGAATAATATCAAGATGGGACTATGCAAATGAGAAATTTGACATGAAAGTACCTGAAAGAATTTTAGTAGCAGGCCAGGATCAGCACATTGGTAAATATTACCCATTTAGTAGAAAATTTAACATATCATATTTAAATGTTACAATCACATATCATTTAAATAAAAAAATTAGGTATACAAAATATCGTAGATAATGATTAATGATTATTATTATTATTATTTAAAAATTCATTGTACTTTTGAGTTTATTTATAACTAAGTTTTATCAATTGGAGAATGAGAACCAAATGCTTCTTTACAATTTCATCAACTCGACATCTAATGGGAGAGGTAAATAATATTTTAAATACAGGATAAATTGTTGAATCATGCTTCCAAGGCCGAATCCAAAACTATTATGAATATCAGAAAACGAAGAAGAAAATGCTGAAAGTTAAATGTTAAAAATTTATTTTTCTATTTATGTACAATGTGAATTTGTCTAAACAAGACAAGTAAAACTCAAGGAAAACAGAAAGAGTAATTATTAACACCCTGTTTCATAAATGGAGATAACAAAAGGATATTTGTAATGTTATTATGAAATGAAGTTTATAAGGCCATGAAGTGCAATACAAAAAAAAATTGATACAATCTAAAAACAACAATCTTTGCTGGAATATAAATTTCTGTATTTTGTAGAGACCCTATGTTATGGTATGACAACTTCAGGAGTGTCTCATAAAATATTTACTTTAGCAAAAACCTATCCAATGAATGATACATGTATGGAAAACCACAACTAACTTTTTTCAAATAAAATGTAGCTATAAGTTTCCCCTAATACATAATAATATATATGCATATAAAAGTTTAATTTGTTTTAGGAACAAAGGCTCCTCCAAGCGAAATTCAATATTTTATTTGTTTTAGGAACAAAAGCTCCTCCAAGGGAAATTCAATTGGATAATGCGGTACTACCAACTGACCCTGGAATGATTCGTGTTAGCACACCACCAAGAGTTATAACACTTGACCAGCACTACTTCCCTTCTGCAGATGACTTTCCCCCTGGAACTGCTAATTCACCTCCACAAAATATAAGATCTGTGCGCTCACAAGGAGAAGGAGTTCGATCAATATTAGCACATCCTGACAATTTGAATGAATCAACCATGACAGAATCACGTTTGGTTCTAAGGTACTACATTGTAATATGAGAAATTTATTAATTATTTTATATCAAGATTTTCTGAAATACTAGATACAAATATTCTCTGAGACATTGTATTTTTGTTATAGAAATCATACTTGTCATTATTTATTTTTCAGAGATCCAACCCCTCCCATTGGAAATGGCGAGGGTCTTTCAGCAGCTGAAGAATTGGTTCATCTTCGCAGACAAATAGCTAAACTGAACCGCCGTGTTATGGCAATTGAAGCTGAAACACTTCAGAGACAACAAAAAGAAAAAATTGCTTATGCAATAAGCATTGCTTATTTGTTATTTAAAGTGATTGCCTGGCTCAATAGATCTTAATCTATAGTTGTCATGAGCATAAAATTTAAGATGAAGTTTTATAGTTCTGTTGACTTCTTGAAGTTTTGTCATGCAATTGTTTTTGCTGACAAATCTTATAGGGCCCCGATTCCACTGTAGTTAAATTTTTGAGGAAAGAAGTGTAAATCATTCTAATGCAATTTAATTTCTTTAGTACATAGGTGCATTTTTTATACTTCTGTGATTGTATGCTACTGCAGTTGTTTATATAGTGAATGTGGTTACATTGTTGGTATTCTAGTTATACTATTTAATATAATAAAAATGAACTATTAAGTTTCTTTTCTCACTAGACATTCTTCATTTCATTGGGTCATTCATTATACCTTATAACTTAATAAAGCTAAATCATATTAAAGATTTTATTGTTTAATTTTAATTCCTTATAAAATCACACATGTTTGTGAAGTACCAAAGGGTATATAACTATGGTGAAGTATTTAAATAAAAATGCTTTTTGAGGGTAACACTCAATATATTCAAAAAATGTCAGACATTAACACACTGTTATTATTAAACATTCACAAATGTAAAATTTCCTGTATCAAGAGACAATATGTTGGTAATTAAATATTGACAGACTGATAAAATACTGTAAGTCACAATAGTAAATTAAATCCATACTATGTTTGTGGAGGCTTGTCTTCATATATAAATATAACTGAGAACAATGGGCCACCTAGCCGCTGAGCCAGCCAGGCATTTTTAACTACAGCCAGTTTTAAGGAATCCACAGCAAATCGTGCATTGAAATTAGTGTGAAGAGCTCTGCCCATACCTTCGAGTATAATCAAGTCAACACCTCTGATTTTCATCTCAGTCACAAGATCTGCAAACATTGTATAATATGACTAAAATTGCAAATCATGTAAGATTTATTCACTAATTTATATCTTTAAAGTTCATCATACCTACACTAACAGTTCTAAGATCAAGGCATGGACCTCTTTGTCCACTTGATCTTACAACCAAATTTCCTGTGGCAATAGCTCCGGCGATGACAGGACAAATATGTGATGCACTTTGAAGAACACTCTCAAGTTCCGCATTTGTAATATCATTCAATGCAGGCCATTCATTTGCACATAATATGATGGATGTTCCTCTGAGCAGAAGAGCCCTTACAAAGGGTAAAATGCCCAAGACAATATCCACACCACTGTTGTCCACAAAAATTGCAGCACAATGATGAACAGTTTTCTGTCAATATAATGTTTCGTTATGAAAACTCCCATAAAAATGTAATCATATGAAAAGGATTATCATTAATATCATACCTCTAGTTTTTCTATCCATTTGTCAAAACAATCGTATAACCAAGGTCTTTTCTGAATTTTCTGTAAAGCTTCATAAAGACCGCAATCAAGAATAGAGGTTGCAGCTTGTGCTCCCCAATCGAACATATTACCTACAATTTACCAAAGTATTATTTTTGGAATAGATAATTTTAAACATATGTTGCTGTCTGTTTACCTGCTAATACCCCACTGCATAGTGCAATCCACTTTTGTCGTTCATCTATAAAAGCATCTATCTCTGCAAGTCTGGATGCAAGCTTCGCCAGTGCTGCATCATTTTCAAATTTCTTTTGTTTTTTCCATAAATCAAAAAATCCTTGTGCTCGAAGACATGTTTCGTTAATATCAAGTAATAAGCGTATTGTTAACTGTCCATGAGCGCTAAAATTAAGAAACGATACAAAGAACTATTGTTTAATTCAATAAAGATATTTTTATATAATTGTGTAATTTACTTACAGAGGATTTATACGAAGTTCTTTTAAAGCCTCCACGTAACAAGTTTTAAACTTTAAGGCTCGAATTTCAATTGTGGGGTCTTCTTTATTGGTTAAAGCAAGATTAACATATTTATCTACAAGTTTTTCGCAAGTATTTAGCCAGTACTCCCTCGCTTCTTCATCTGCTAATAAGTCCAAAGTATCTGGACTATATTTATCTGGCTCACTCAATATGTGCGACAAGCCAAAATGTTCCATTCCTAAAACTATATAAACCCGACGAGCAAATTAATTGATATTATTTAACTGTTACACATACATTAATGTTGTTTTTTCCCATTGTATGATTTTATCGGTATGCTAATATTCATTGTGGTTTTATCTTATCACTACCTACTCAAACTCAACAAATCAACAATTATAAATTGAAATAGATTTACATGCCTATATGACAGATTAGTTCTGAAATTAGACGTTTGTCGCTGTAGTCACTCAACAGTCAAAAGAAAATGTACAAATATTCATAGTCTGTCCTACAGAGTACATTGGTTACTAATATGAAATATGAAAAAAAAAACTTAGTTCAAATTCAATTCTTGGAAGCTTTATTTCAAAAAGCCAGTACCTACATAAGTAATAACCCAACTTCGATTTGATTAATTGCCCTTTTTATATATTCTATAGTAGACTATTATTTTGCAACTGTACAAACCTGAGTGGTTTATGTGATGTAAATTATATCATAAGTTCAGTTAATGTTTATATGGAAATAAATAAAAAAAAATCCTCAAAATTTTATGTGCCAATTTTGCCAGTGAGTTGTATATTTTAAAATAATTTATGAATTATATAAATTCAATGATGCCCTAATATTTTGCATATTTTTATAAACAACCTTTATAAAAAAAGTCTTATTTATTAATTTATAGTCAATATAGTATTGTGTGACCTAGGGTTTAGATAATAATTTTTCTGAAAAGTTTGTTAGTACATTTATTTATTGATAAAAATTAAAATTAATGAATGATTTAATTTTATTTCGATGAAAATCATTTATAAAATTTCAGTGCTAAAGACAAGACTACTATTCAGTTTTTTTAAAGTATGAAATAGAGATTTAGTTTATACTTTATGTCTAATGTTGGCAGCACCGTTTTTAAATCTGTCACCGCTGTGGCGAGCATTCACTTCGTTTACGGTCATTTTGAAGTTTAGGAATGTATTTAGAGTGGATTGTATTGTTTATATTCGAAAAACACTCTAATTTTCGTTAAGTGTTGTGTTTAGTTATGTGTGAAAAATTATGTATAACCGTTTACGTTTGGTGTTTCATGATTGATTTATTGAATTAGTGCTACTCAAGATGGACGAATTGTCTAGAGGCATGTCACAAACAGGAAGCACAACTGTAACTGACAAAACTCAAGAAAATGATGGTAGGTAATTTTATAAAACACATCATAAAACAATGAGTTACTGATAAAATTTATGAAATATTGTTTTTTTTCTGTTTTTACGACGACGTCTGTCGCTTACTAAAAAGCTTTAACGTATTTTTTTATTTATGCGTTGATTTTGACTGTCATAGATGCTAAGAAAAATAAAAACTCGAATTGTCCATTTCATTCATAAGTATTGTGTTGTACACACTTATTTTTATACATAAGAGAAATTGGAAAAATCCACGACCATCACTATTTTCACTATTTAGGAAATTCTTATAAAAATGGAGTAGAATATGGAGTATTATATAAAAATATTTGGACGAGATATACATAATTAAAATCCATAAATAACTGAAATAAATACTTCAGAGTATATTAATTATCCTAAAATATTTTTTCTGTTGACAAATATCTGTTAATTATAGTATGGTAAACAGAAGCTCAAGGAAGTAATACTAATCCATTATATTGGTAGTTAACTAAACAAAATGTGTAATATAAACAACAATGTGTAGTATTAATATTATTATATGGGCTAAGCTTAAACCTTTACTAATATCTAATAAAATGTCTCTTGTATGTTGTAACATGACCTTCCAGACAAGGTTTAAAAATAATGAAGTCATTACATTTGTAAATGTTGTGCGCTATACACTTATGTAAGTTAACATCATATAAACATTAGAAATGTTGTGTAGAATTGTGAAAATAACATTGATATGTAAGTTATTAAATATTTGCTGATAATATTAACTCTTGAACTTGGATAAATGGTGTCACTTGATAAATGATTGAACCTTGAAACACCACTGCCATTGCAGTTAATAAGATAGCAGTCTGTCATTTGTGATTTGAAATTATTATTGATTTTTATCAATCGAGTATTGAATTGATGATTGTTTAATATTATTATTTAATTGTTTATATCCATATTATAAAAATCCTATTAAATCTTTGTTTACTTTATTCAATTAGTCTATTTAAATGTGGATGTGCACAAATATTTACTTTTTTAGTTATTGGAAAAAAAATATCTACATATACTATTCAAATGCACTTATTCAATAATTTGGAACCTAAAAAAATAATATTACCCTTATAAATGCAAAAATGGTTACATGCACCATAGAGACAATTTTATATTGATTATAATGGAGTTAAAGATTAATTATTTACATATTGCCGCATAAATTGAATCAAATAATAAATACATAACCCTAAAGTATGACATTTTGATAAAAAAATAATGTTTGATTTGTTTTATTCTCTTTTTTATATATATATTTTTGTACAGGTGTTAAATTTATTAGTACAATAACACCAATTTCAGATATGAGTCATATTAAATAAAGGACATATGTTTGCATGTTTTAAAAAATATATTTTACTTCTTGTATTTTAATACTTTACACAAAAATAATCTGTGAACCAGCTTTTTCTTTGAGAAGTTGGATAAACTCAGGGTATTCACACAACATTAAAATACTATTATATAAGAATGGGCAAAACATTATTCTAATAAAAACAGAAATCTAGTTAGACTTATATTCAAAATAATATTATGCGGTTAAAAAAAACATGCATCTTAATTTTTGGCGTTATTATATGCTCATTAATTTTAATAGGCACAGCATTTGCAGATGGAGTAATGTGTGGTTCAAAATTGTCATGCCAACCATGCTAGCGTTGGTAGAAACACTACGGACATACCTCGGTGGAGGATGTGAGTGCACATGCATGCATAAGTTGATGAGTGATTCTTGTGATATTAATAACTTATGACAAAACTGTTTGACCATTTAATTAATAAAACAGCATTAACATTTGAGAAAGTAAATTGCCATTGCTCTTGAACATGTTATTTTGTATGTGATAAAATTGTTCATAAATTCAAAAAATATAATCTGAACCACAACACATCTAAAAGAAAGAAGTTCTTTACTATATTTGTAAAAAATAAACAAGTTTTAAGTGATTGTTGTTTACATTTTAATATAATTATCATTGTGTGTTAATTTTAACATGTAACTGGAACTAGTGGTTTAAACAGTGTAAAAATGAATTCTAGTGGCAATATTATGAAAAATGCTAGCAATGTTGCCCGAGAAACCATTATATGACATATTCTTCTGCATAAGTGTTGCATATTTTCATTTAAAAATATATTTTATTAAATTTTAAATTAATTTCTTATACAATCCTTATGATTTATTATTTGAAGTAGGCAATTAATAAGTTCATAAATTATAATAATTATATTTTATGTATTCAAATTAACTTTCACTGAAATATTAAATTTTTACCATTTATCTCACTAATTCAGTGAAATATGCTCAATAATATATGTAATATTTTCATCACAATTCTAATTGGGAATTAAAACTAAATACAATCACATTATTAACCCTATAGTATATTTTACTTTCCTGTTTGTATATAAATAAATTAACTTCATTTCTAAAAATAACCTATCATAACTAGTAAAAATATATTTATTTTATTATATCATTGAATTAGCTACCTAAAAATAAATTCAATACATTTCATTTTAAACTTTGTACATATATTATCTTTTTTGCAATTATTTTAATAAATTAAATATTTTACAAATTACCCTGTATAACCATAGGACCATGGCTGAATATAAATTACCCAAATGCTGAAACAATACCCAAATTTGAGTATATTTTAAATGTCATGTTGTCACTATCACTATAATGCAAGGGACATAATGATATTTAAGGATCTCCCAAAGTTAAGCATCAGTAAAGCTAATTGCTTTACTGACTATTGTTCACGGTTTTACTCACTTTTTTATATTATAAATAAATCAATACATCAGTAAAGCATTTGGACATATTGCTATTATTTTAAAGCAAGTTCAAGTTAAGTCCTGGATAATAAACAAAAAAATATATATATAGTCATATTATGACAATATATTTGTCCATACAATTCTATATCCAAATTTCCGATCTCAAATATAATATTTTTTTCCCCTAAATACCTAAAAAAATTGCAATTTAAAATTTTGCAATTTCTGAATGTAATGGAATTTAATTGTAAATAAACATTTGACTAGCAATGTCAAATATATAGCCTGAACTTTTGAAATGGGCTTTCAGGATCAAATCCTATACTATGTACTGTATAACTGTCTCCATCCTGTCTTAACTCCATACAATCTTCTATGCAATATTTAATATAAGATTATTTTTTTTTTCAAAACAATGATTTCAATACCTAGGCTCTATAAAATTTTTTTTGAAATATTCAATGGTGTATTTTTTATTTTCGTCAAAATCAGCCTCCAGACTCCTTGTGGTGTTTTATGGATCCTCATAGTCTAGATTTGGTTCTGAAAACCAAAAGAAAACTAATAAAATCCACCTGTATTTATATTTACTATTAGGGTTTGACATCCAATAGATTTACAACTAAGTTGAAGTCATAGTCATACGCCAATAGAATTTGTGATGTTTTAAGTATAATGATAAAAATACCTTTTTTTATATGAATTCTTTAAATAATCATATCATTTTGATGAATGAAATCTATGAAAGTTAAAATCTTACAAGAAATATATATTTATTATGAAATTAGACATAAGTCAACTAGCCCAGGGGTTCCCAAACTTTTTCAATCTGGGACGCATGTACGGGTATATATTTGACAGCCTAGTGCCAGCAGGGCGGTGAATTCTAGTTTTAAATGGTATTGAGGGGACAGGAAGCAAAGAAGTCCCCGCGACGCACAGTTTAGGAACCCCTGAACTAGCCTATTGTTGGTCTAAATGAAACATGGATATTATGAATTGTTCTTAAAATGGCATATACATATATAATTTTGGGGAAATAATCTTTAAGCTACATTTGATTATAAACATTGAATAGTTATTGACTTTGAAATCAGCCTACAATTCAAAGGTATTAATATAAAAATGGTTTTGGTTTGCTCTAATATGTGCTTGGTCGTTTTATTGTTTTTATTTGTCGGATTTTAATCACTTCGTTTAATTAAGACTACCTGCAACGACCCTTAAAACATTTACAAAATTTGTATACTTACATATAGTTTTACTTTTCATATAGTTTTTAAAATTTCATTGAATGTTGTGTGCCAAGAGTGCCGGGTGTTCCCTGTGTGTCGCAGAGATGACTCATCGACCCTGAACCATTAACGTTGTTATAACGTCCCAAAAGGTCGTCACTAACGAACGGTATTCCATAAAAATGTTTGTTACGTAGAACCAAAGTTACAACGTATGTTTTCATTTATAATAAAAATATATGTGGTTATAGGAATTAGAAACAAATAGGCAGCAATTTCTAAATGATTCAAGTTATGTTTACATAATACGAATTCAAGGTAAATTCTTGCAGGATCAAAGAGAATACTGAACATCAGCATCTGGTTCTTTTCGAGTCGTTTGTCGTGATCTGATAAATCTTGTTTATAGCTCACGACTTCCTTAAGCGATACACTAATATCCTTCTTTGGGATTTGAACACAAGGAACGAATCGTTCTACCGTTGCGTTGTTCGCATATCCTTGTAAAAAATGTTCGACAAAAACATTTTTTTTCATAATGATGATGTTTCTATGGGAGAGTAAAAAACATACTGACATATCCTGAGTTCAGATTTATTCAATTATAAAATACAACGAAGAACACTTATCTAGCAACTAGCCTATGAATATTTAATTACTGTACACTATAAAACAAACCCATTTACACCGATAAACATTGCCAAATTTTCCGGCAGTCGTCGATAAATAACGGATGTTATAATACCTTTTGTCCAACAGGTTCTTCTACGGCGGTAGTGTACGTGAGCGAACTATGTCTGGAGTGTGAGCGAGTGCGTGCAGCTTGCGAACGACTTGGTACCGTTCTAACGGTTCCAGGGCCAGAAGCACTACCTGTATCTCAACCGCCGCCAACACCCCCAGCTTATCTGGTAACCACGCCTTTCGATGGGGATCTATTCGATGCTGCGCACAAAGCAAAATACAGGTGAGCTGATATTTTCTTATTAAAGAAAAAAACATGAATTGAATACACCAGTGCGCCTTTATTTTCTGATTAAAAATGTTTCAAATCGTTCACATTACAAAAAAGAATTTGAAATCCTCGTGATGATCGTGCACATAAAATCAATCGTTATGTGGAAGTTATCTAAAATTATGTAATTTCCGAAAAATAGAGATCGGCCTTTATAACCATGATTAATGGCTTTTATATGTAGCTATTAAAGTTTTGACTACTGCGCTAAAACTGATCGTTATATGTAATTGAAAAATATTGGCACACCACATCATGCGTTACTTTGTGATTTCAAAATTTATTTATTAACACTAATAATATAGTTACCACTCCTGCCTAACACACCAACACTGTTAAGACAAGAAGTTATTGAGAGATATGGATCCTGATTAATACGCAAATATTACGAATGGCGGATACCAAGTACTGTTTGAAGAACATTGCATTGTTTCAACACGGGTACCAATTGATGAGATTAATTGTTTATTGTTTTAAACGGTCGCCGCACCGATGCGCCGCCACCTTACACTACAACGCATGTTTGTTTTAAGAAAATTAATTTTAGGTTCTACTTATCACTCTTCTGAGTTTACTGATGATTCATCTCACTTTGTAATGTATCATAATTACTCTTTTTACTTAGAAAATAGAACGATCGCTATTTTCGAAATATGATATCACGTTAAAAAAATAAGTAGATAACATTTTCCTGAGCAATATTATCATAAACAAATAAATATATTATTTTTAAACTCACGTTCCGACATACGCCATTTTGGTCTATATTATCTATACATATAATATATTTATTATTTACCATATATATGTTTAATAATATACACAATATATGCTCATGACTACAATTTATTGATCGTTTACATTAAACAAGCTCTCGAGTTCATTTCAAATAATTTAGAAGACTATAAATTATTATGGAAATCACAATATGGATCGTGGTATGTACTAGTACTATCATTTGATAAAATATGTTACAATAGATTTATAAGAAAAGATAAAAAAAAAATGACTGACACATTCTACTAACAATAATACTCTGTTCTTGGTCAAGGTATATTTTAAATGCTCGTTTACACGCCATATTTTGTCTCAATTAAGTCGATTAGCCTCAAACATTGTCAATTGAAGGCAATTATTTTTTGACCGCTCAACTATTCTACTTTCATGCAATTGCAATAATTGTAAACGATTTACAATGAACATTAACGGCTGCGTTCAATATTGAGAACCTTCCACTAATAAAATTTGGTGATCTATGTGTTTCACGGAACGTTGTAAATAAAGGTGTAAGTAGGTGTGCGAGTATATGTGCGGGACGACGCCGCGAGCGCGACGCTCTGCGTAGCACGAGGGTCGCCCTTGCTGCCGCACGACGCTCCTCGCTATTTTCGGCCAACATTCCTCGCGGCTGTTTTTCAATCTATCCTGAAACGCATAACGTGCGTGCTGTTTCGTCTTTGTTCGAATTAAAGTGAACTCGAGGGGATAAATACAGAATATCCAAGTTAATTTTAATTCGTACGTAAATACCGTAGTGAAATATGCTGGATAACGTGTGCCGGGTTTATGAATGATGGAGGTGACGACCGCTACAATGTTACATAGTGTCTGTGATAGTAGAGTTTGTTATAAAAGTGTTGAGGTGATTTTCTTACGGACTAGTGTTATAGTGACTCTGTAAAAAAATGGGTCCAACGCGATTACCTCCCACACCCGAAGAAGATGAAACTGCTCAAGAATTTATGGCTGACGTAAAAATTCAAGAGCCTCAGTCATGTGGAATGTTCGTATTCTTAAACAAAATTCTAGTTTTAGTTTTATTTAGCTAGCAATAGTCTGCTTGAAATTTATTAATTGCAAGCTTTAGGGTTAACTTTTTCCATAATGACGACCCGCCCCGATAGATTTATTGAAAAAAAAAACGAAATTCTTCAACAAAATAATGTCTGCTTATTTCCCCGGTTCCATAAACTACGTCTACACAATTTGATTTGTAGTAATTTCGGGTTAACTTATGTATAATTTTAAAACATGTTCCCGATCTAAGTTAAATCCTTGCAATTAATTGTTAAACCATATCATACTAATTGATGATAATTCTGAACTCTTGAAAATTCGTACGAAGTTTTTTGTGTATAGCTTTCAGTGTCAATCCTTATTCGAATCCAAAAGCATTCGATATCGTTGTTGTTAAGATAACAACGTAAATAAAAAATAAGTCTTTTAAATTTAAATATATTTAAAAATAAAGTATAACTTACTTTATCACTACCGGAGACCTAGCTTGCTTCGATATTTATCAAATCTCTATGTTCTATCGTCTAACTAACCCACTTTGATATAAAAGTGAGTATGTATGACTACTCACATTCCACGGAATCATATATTCTTCGTCAGAACTATTTAAATCGGTTCATGTCTGATGTGAATATGCGATCGGTCAGTACGTTTCTTCCTACCGACTGTAAATATTGTTGCGACGTCACCGAAACCGCGTCGGCGCCGTGGCTGCGTCACGCGATAATTTTTTTATTTCTTAAAAATGATAATCTCTAGTCCCTCGTTTGTAGAACATTATTCACACTTATAAAAAAAAAACTTACAACCTCTTTGCACTACTTACACTTTGTTTTACTACTAATAGAAGAAGAAATTCTATTTTTGACCCATTTTATAAGTTTTGTTCTTATAATGTATTTAAAAGATTTTGTTTGAGAAAATAATAAAAGAAAAAATTTAGGTAAATCTTATTATCTTTTTAAAGAAGTGTGCGTTTATCAAGAAAATATATTCCATCCGTCAATCATCATTACAATGTTCAACATATTATATTATTTGTTAAATTTACTTAAAAATTTATTCGGTTAGTTCCTATTAATCTGTTCGTCTGTAATCGAAATTTCTGTTTAGTCTGCTGAATTCTGAAAAACGTCTTTGCTATTTGTAATTTATTATAATTTATAACCCATTGATATATAAAAATCTAGATACAGACCAACGTCTCAAAAACGACAGCATGAAACAAGTGCACAATTAAAAATTTGTTCACACATTTCGAATATTTTAGGCGCGCTTGTTTAAAATGTCGGAGTGTTCTTTGAGAATTTTTTTATAATATACGTCATTAAGTTAAGTTCCTCAAGCTCTCACTCATGTTCTAGCTATAGTTTCGAGCGTTACATTTGTATGACACTGTGCATCAGGATTCAGGATATTGTAGTAGGTTTTAACCTTCCTAAATTTAACATTTTATATTTATTCAATGCTTATAGACAAAGTTAGATATAAGTAAGTGTACTCTTTATTTAATAGAATAATTATAAAAGAAAATACTTTATATTCAAATATAATTGGATATTTTTAACTTCTTCATACGCTAGCTGTCTTGTAGATTCCGGCGGGATGTATGTAAATATTTTGGTTAAATGGGATGACTATTTTTAATTCTGTTATTTAACGTGGCGTCCTTCCGGTTGATTTAGGCCGGCGGAAACAGACGAGAATGTCACACACGTATCGGTGTGAAATGTGTGAATGAATAGCAACGATTCTTATATCAAATCTTCTATTATTACTGTTGGGTAATAAAATCTTATGCAATATCGTAGGAAACGTTTAATTTATGTTTGAGGAAATAAGTTATATCAGTAGTTATCATTTTAGTTTTTTAGACCACAAATATGGATAAAGTTAACAAATATAGAGGATATGACGCATCAATACCAGTGAAAATGACTTGTCGTTTCACTGAAAGGTTTTATATTAATATTAGTATTTATTTTAATCCGTGAAGACTGTAGACGTTTTGTTAGTTTATGCTGAAAGTTTACGATAAGGACATTACACAACAAATTAATCCCATAAAATTAAGCATCAATTTTAATCGAATTAAAACTACGCAGGGTGCTGGGTCCGACAGCGGTGCTGCAGCTTGCGGAGCGTGAGGAACCTCCGCCGGCAAACGCACGTCCTCTTTATTCACTGGCCATGCGCGGGGCCGTCATATGTTTCTCGGGATTTCGCAAAAAAGATGAACTTGTAAGTAACACCTGCAAATGAACTCTTTGTTGGCTTTAAACTTAATATCTATAGTAATGCTTATATGTATTTTTGACAGACGTACCTGATAACACTAATACATTACATGGGGGGCTCTATCCGCAAGGATATGTCGAGTAAAGTGACGCACCTGATCGCGGCCGCGGCGACAGGTGACAAGTATCGGTACGCGTCGGGCTTCGGCCTTCCGGTGCTCGCGCGCTCGTGGGTTGACGCGTGCTGGGAGCGACGCGACGACCCCGCGTGCTTTGCCACAGACGATACTATGATTGTAAGTTATGTTTACTGCATTGTATGTAGGGACTGCTAGAATAAAATCGAAGAAATTGAGTGCTGCTGTTGACAGATGATGTGGGTAGTTTATCGCAGCGCCATAACGATTGTAAATTTCTACCAAGTATAAAACTGTTTCTTATTAAAAAATAGACAATAATTTAAAGTAACATTTAATTTTGCAACATAGACTACGCTAAAACAGCCCTATAACAATTTTTAATATAAACACGATATTTATACATCTTAAATTAGAAAGTAATAATAATAATTGAATGTAAACAATTTTCAGAAGGAGCATAAACTAAAAGTGTTCGCGGGTGCTCGCGTTTGCTTCGTGGGGTTTCCTGAGGATGAGACGCAGCACATGGCGGAGGTGCTCGCCAGCAACGGCGGCGCCTCGTGCCCGCTGGACGATGCTGACTGCACGCATGTTGTAAGTAATCACTCTTTATATACGTCTACAAAAATAATATTTAAAATTTCGTTAGGATTTAAAAAATAGACATTTTATTATGTGTAAAACCAAAACTTTCGTATTTATCGTTAAATAAGCATGCACATAGTATGTAAGTAGTATGAGAACTCGATGGTATTTCTGCGGTAGATACAATACATAGTAGTGGTGTTTGCTTTTCCTATTATTGTATGCACTTAGGTTTCGTTAGGTTTAGTGCAGTAGAAACATACTTGGCATCACAAAATATACATACTTCATAATTAAAGGCTGATTTACGGTCTACTTTAGGTTTACTTTTATTCACATCACGATTAGTGTACGGTAGTTAAACGTGCAAGCCAATAATTATTGGAAAAAATGGCCATTAGCAATGTAGAAAATTAGGTTTTGCCCAAGCACTGACATCAGTCCTGTCCGCACGGCTTAAAGTCGACCCATTGTCTATTTTGTGTATATTTCACTGCTTCAGCAAAACCACATCTGTGTTTTAATATACTTGCTTTATTTTTAGTTGTAACTGGCTTATATGTACACTTAGAAGTATTTGGTGTAGCACAGTCATAACATTAGCACAGTTTATTTACATCCATCAATTCACACCTCAAGTTCAAGTCTTAATGTGTATATTTTATTGCTTTCTATTCACATTTGTAACTGAAAAGTGAACTATTTTAAAACGATCATTTCAAACTCTATGTATCAGTTATTTAATATGTTAGTCGCTTTTTGTCTCAATAGTTCTGCATGATTAAGATGGAATGGCTTCATTACATCATTGCGTGGTGTGTTTCACACATGTTTCAGGTTATGGCCAATGGGGAGACTTTCGGTCGTTCGCTTGTCCTTTCACCCCATTCAAATACCCCTAACACTTCAACAAAAGCTATCCGTTCTACCCCCAATAGACCTCAAACCACTCCAAAGAGCTCTCTGTACCGTAGATTATCAGCGAGGCTATCTGGTCGCCGATCTAGTCCAAATAAACCAAGTAATGAATTTAATGAAGATGTTGTCGAAGATGAGAGAGAAAAGCGGTTGCAAAATGCGAGAGATCGCATTAGAAATAGTAAAAGTAATAATTGCGAAAATAAGAGTTACGATGAAAAAACCAGTATTAATAATGTAGATAATGCATTTATAGATGAATTACGCTTAAGTATGAACAGAAATCCTAGAAATGAACATATAGAATTTCGAAAGTATAAAACTAGTGACAAAGAAAACAAACACATGTCTTATTTGCATGGTACCACTCGAGCTCAAATAAAAGATAAAAGGGAAGTTTTTAAAAATAAATCTATGAATATATTTAATATCGTTGATTGTTTAACGGAGACTGGATCTCTAAACTCTTCCTTAACTAAAAGTTTGTGCGACTTGGATTACAAAGATGAAACGGGTTTTTTAATACCAACATCAGTCGAATGTAAAGAATTACAAGAGTCCACCACAACAATTTCTTCGGGAAAGAAAAGAAGTCGCAATTCTACAGATTCTAATTTTCAAGTAAGTTCGGTCGATGCGACGAATTTGTCTCCAGATAAGACCGAAGAATCAACTTGGAAATCAATAAAACGATTAAAAATTAAAGATTCTTTTAAATTTAAGAATAGGCCAACCATATTTAAACGCACCAAAAAAGATTCTGTGACCAAAGTCCCCGGTGATATTACCGTAGAACCTGTCAGTCCAGAAAGCGTCAAACCGACAGACCCAGCAGGCGAGTTTGTTGCGACTACATCTTCACCGATTAGAGAGGATGACGATACGTCCATTTGCTCAATGAATCTCAGTAAGCAGTCGGGATTTTTTGATATTTCATTTGCTTCCATCCGTAGTTCAAAAACTGTAAAGTCTAAGTTACGAAGGAGCGTCAAGTCATTTACGGCTTCTTTTAGAAGCGAACGTAAGAAGAAATACGAAAAGCGAGCGGAGCGCAATACAGTAGAAGTCGATCCCTCACACTTACCCACCGATTTAAAGAACGTTTCAACACCAAAGACAGAATTAGACGATATGCATTTAGATATATCGCCAGTTCAAGTAGATACAGTAGATAGCACAGATATGAGAACTCCGACCACCGGACACAGAACACCGACCGAAGTCCGGAATTTAGATGAATTGGACGAGTCTACAATATTTAAGACGCCTCAAAGAGTCTGGTTGAGGACTCACCGTCATTCTATATGTGGTAGTACAGAGCTGAGAGCGAAGAGCGCAAGCCACTTGGCAGTGAGTTCCGAGTGTTTCCCCCCTCCCCCGTCCCCGTGCCAGTCCGCCTCCGATGCCCTGCGGGCCCGCGCCGCCATCCGCGACGCCCGCGCCATTTCGCAATGCCATGGACTCTTGTTGCCGGTACTAACCCTCATTTAATTCAGTAATACCTACTAAATATTAGATCAGCTTTATATTCGATAGATCATAGCCGATTGTCATGCCGATATCGAAGAAAAGACTGCTACGCCCAGTGTATATGATAACATTACGAAATGCATGTCTATTGTATTATCTATTTAGCCGCTTTACAAAAAAATGCATCAATGTTAGATTGACATTAAAATGTTTCTTCCTACACATCCAATGCACGTTTTTGTTAGCTTTAGATACTATTATGTAATAACATTTGCAGGTCGTGGACGAACACAATACCGTGGTGGTGCCCGATTGTTCGCTGCGCATTCACGTAGTGAAGGCGGAATGGTTTTGGGCGTCCGTCCAAAATGAAGAAGCGCAGGACGAGAGAGATTACCTATTTAAAGATGTAAGTGTAACTTTATATTAAACGTGGACTTTGAATCCGTATTTATTATGGATCATTGTTCGTAAACACTCATATTTCAAACACGATTAGATTTTTTTGTTTTCTATGAGAGTTATGTTGTTTTGATAAAATAAAATATCTGTTCCTTACTTTGGAACACAAAGTATTCCAAGTTAGATCTTATTTAAAAAAAAGCTTAATCTAGGACGATGGAATGGTAATAATTAAAGTCAAAGTCAAAGTCAATGATAAATAAAGTTAATGATATTTTCGTCAGTACCTCGAGGAGGTATCGCGGCGGTCGTCAGTGGGCGGGGCGGGCGCGGGCGCGGTCGCGGTGGACGAGGGCGCGGCCGGCGGCGCGGGCGAGCGGGGCGCGGCCGCGGGCAGCACGCCGGCGCAGCTGCAGCGCATGCGCAAGCGCAAGCTGCGCGGCGGCGACGCGGCGCTCCACAAGCGGCGCTCGTCCGTCGGCGACGCCGTGCTGCTCAGCCTGTCGGGCAACCTGCTCGACTGCACGCCCTCGCCCGATGGCAAGCAGCTGCTTGAAGGTATAAATGTTAAATAAATATATACTTTAACTATAATTATTTATTTATTTATTATATGATAGGTGTTTGTATAACCTATCAGAAATCACTTTTGGATTCCAAACTCGTAGAGCCTCTTTTTAAGGGTGCACCATTCTCTGTCCTAATATATTATGATTAGTGAGTGAATGAAGAGAGAAGTATATATATTGCGTTCTCATATCGAAAGATTCTGGGTTCGAAGCCCTGTAATAAAACAGTTCTAGGGAGTCACAAAAGACTGATCTTTGCCTCAAAATGGCCTTTTATCAATGAACTAACTTCAACTGAAAATTTTCAGAATGAAAATTTAAATTTTAACTATGAAAGAAATATAGACTATCATATATCAATATAAATAAGCATGCGTAATATTCGTCTTTCCAGAATCGGAAGTACCAGATAATGTTGTTCGAAAATTGATGTCACCACGACAACAAGTTTTCATGGAACTATTACAGACTGAATCAAATTATGTCGGAATTCTTCATACTATAGTCACAGTAAGTAATTAACCAATCAGAATTGTAATTTAAAAAAACGATTTTAAATATTTCAACAAAAAGCAACATATTAATGAAATCTTTCCCCATAGATGTTCAAGCAACCTCTTGAAGAGATGGCTGAAGAAGACACCAATAATGGCAAAAACCAGGCTCTTCTCAATAATACAGAACTGAAAATTATATTCGGAAACCTACCGCCTATTTATGAATTGCATCAGTAAGTAGAATATTGATTTAGAAAAGAAAATATATTTAAGTCTTTAATTATAACTTAACAAATTTTGCAAAATTAAATTATGATTTCAAAACATGATGTTACAGTTCACTTTTATCATTTCATAAAAATAAATTACATTATGTAATGTTATTATCGTGTCACGATATTTTTAGATGTTAGTTTTATCAGAAATATTCTCAAAAATACATTTTCAATAGACGGATGTTGGAAGAGCTCCGTTGGTCGCAAACCCACTGGAGCGAGGAGGTGAGCATCGGCAGACTGGTGCTCAAGTACACTCCAGACATGGTGAAGGCCTATCCGCCCTTTGTTAATTTCTTCGAGAACACCAAGGAAATGCTTCAGCAATGTGACCGTGAGAATCCAAGGTAAACTTTCTTTGCTATGGTTTTCTTTTTTTTTTTTAATATAACGATACACGTAATTTTAAGCGACTGCTGTAGTCGCAACACCGATAGATACTTTTTCATACTAAAAAACTCGTAATAAATTGCGAAATTAATTTCTTTTTTAGATTTCATGCATTCCTGAAAATTTGCCAAACAAAGCCAGAGTGCGGCCGGCAAAGTTTACAGGAACTTCTTATTCGACCCGTGCAGCGATTACCGAGTATTAGTTTATTGCTGGATGGTAAGTTATTAAAACTTTTTTCTCTTAAATTATACATGAAGACAAAAGAGTATAAATGTGCTAATTTGCGCATTCTGCCGAAAAAGAACTTAAACAAACTTTTACATAATATCGTAATTTCAATGATGTTATAAAGAAGAATAAGTGAAGCGTAAAAGTAATATGTTGATTATTATTTTATTTTCAAACGAAGAGATTTTCGATATTTTTAAAAAATATTAATAAAAATTAAGAAAGATTTAAAATTTAAAATCAATAAAGATGACAATGCTCCGTTGTGCCGTTACTAATCACACATCGCGATACTGTATCAATAGGAAACTGTTTTGCAACATATATATTTTAATTTCCATTATTGAAAAGACGTTCGTTACTAGAAGTCACTTACCGCACCGTTCGCAGACATACTGAAGCACACGCACAAGAGCAACCCGGACCACGGCGCGCTGGTGTCGGCGCTGGCCGGCCTGCGCGAGGTCATGTCGCACATCAACGAGGACAAGCGCAAGACCGAGGGCCAGCTGCAGATGTTCGACATTTACAACGACATCGACCAGTGCCCGGTATTGTGCTTTCACGCGCTGTTTACAATAGAATATAATGTATTTTTTTTATTTATGTAAACTTTATACAAAGTAATTGTAAATAGTAATTTCTAATAGACCATGCCTGATTATATGATGCGAAATTAAAATTTGTATGTCTCCCTTTTTTGACTAAACAACTGAACTAATTTGGATGAAAATTTTTACAAATATAGTTTGATACCTAGAGAAGACACCCTTGTCTTTTCTATTGTAGATTATACCATGGAAAATATAAGTGCGGGGCACTCCTAGTTAGTGATAATTTGGTAGCATATACTAATTCACACGGGAATGTAAACACCATATCAACAGGTTTTGGTTTTCAGCATATTTATAAATTATATTTTCCAGGCTCACCTAGTATCCTCACATCGATCTTTCGTGTCTCGATGCGAAGTCGTCGAATTATCCAAAGAACTCTCGGGAAGAGGAGACCACCTTGTACTGTTCCTTTTTACGGACACCATGGAGGTTTGCAAGAAAAGATCTAAGGTAAATCTAGATGGTTTCTAGATTTAAAAAAATAACCCATATTAATTTAAATTCTATTTTTGTTTAATCTTTTTGTTTTGTTTTGTAGGCTTTCAACAGTAAAAGTCCAACAAATGGCACGGGTACGATGAGAATAGGTTCAAGCAAACCATACCGACATATATCACTGATGCCTCTTAGTACAGTCAAGCGAGTCGTCGATATTAGAGAGGCTGAAGGTATACTATATTTTCTATATCAAAATGATTGCATGTCATTGAGTATAATTTTGTCTGGGCTTACTAAAACCCTTTATTTCAGATTGTCATAATGTTTTCGCGCTGATGTGTCGAAGCAATCAAGAATTAAAGGAGAAGTTATACTCATTTATGATCACGGATGAATCTGTGGATAAAGGACACTTTCTTCGTCAACTCTGCCGGCAAATGGCTAATACCGTCTGTAAAGCTGATGCCGTAAGTTGAAATATATTATTCCTTATATGATTAAATATGCTTAACAAATCCCTACATAGTATAAAACTAAAACAAAGTCGCTTTCTCTGTCCCTATGATGCGATTTTTTTAAATAGATAGAGTGATTCAAAAGGAAGGTTTATATGTATGATAACATCCATTAAATAGTGGAAAAATACGGTTATTTTCGAGGTTTCTAATGTGATGTCGTTAACTCATTTTTTTTCCGCTTAGATTGCAAACGCAGGCGAGCCAAACGAGATTTATCAAAATAATGTACTAATTTTTATATACAATGTTCACAGTTTTTCTGTAGTGTATTTAGTATCAGCATTGCACCCATGCGATGTCGGGGCGGGTCGCTAGTAAATAATAAAGTTTATATTTATAACTAATTATTAATTGTATATGAGTGAGACGTTAAAATTTATTAATTTATTTTTATTCAATGTGTTTAGGACAAGTTTCTAGCGTGCCTCGAGTCACATCAGCTAGACATCGACACCAGCGACCTAGCGCTGAGCACGCTGTCCAAAGTGTCCAAATTTGCTGCTCGCACTAGAATAAAGGTATGTTTTATCATTATTTATAACAATCCTATATAAATAATATATTCAAAGAATTTGAAAGGATATTCTATTCATGACAATTTTTATATTTTTTTAAATAAAAGTACATATTATATTTTATTTTTCGTCCCCGAAAATTGTGAGCATGATTAGTATATAGAAGTGTTAGCCGAGCTTTTGTGTCTAGACATATAACTTAGTAACAGTAAATCATATTCAAAGTCTGGCTAATTTTAGTATTGTAACTAAAGCATGTACATTTATAAATAGTATCAACTCGTAGGTACTGGTAGGGGCTGTATATATTATTTTATGTGATGGGCTATTGGGCTATGTGAAAATTTTCTACTCGACAAATGGCGACTAGTAAGGTGAAATTTTAATTGTAGATATCTAGAATTTAAATTGAGATAAACATTTAAGGTTATGAAGTGAGGGAGTTGGACTTTTAGCTCCAGTTTTAGGTCCGCTTCTTATAAACGACGGAACGTCAATGTATAATAGATACGAATCCTTTTTATTACGAGTGGTAATAATTAAACAATAGGATCCAAGTTTTGGTAGTTATCTTAACATCACGTTTATTATGGATACGCTTTATACTGACGCCTAGTAGGATATTGTACTGTCCGTAAGTAAAACGTTTCATTTTTATAGGAACTGGGCAGTGTTAATAGCGTAGCGCTGTTATAAATTTTTCTTCATGAAGTAAACACAACTGAAACGAAAGAAATTTAGGCATGCATATTTATTGAATATTTATAAGTAATTTTTATTAGACAAAAATATAGTCAGAAGAACACTTAAATACATGAAGAAAAATTTCTGAAATCAATTTGTCGATGATTCCTATCGCAAAATTAAGTAGTAGGTAACTGATGCAATAAGGAGATTGTCACGGACATACTGTACGTTATTGAGTTGAACCGGCGGGCACGTGGTGGAGCCCGCGCATGCAGTGTAAGGGTGTTGTGTTGTAGCTGGAGGCGCTGGCGGGGCTGGGCGGGTGGCTGCGCGCGGCGCCGTCCGCAGCGCTCCTTGACACTTGGGTATTGCGCGCTCACTTACTACCACAGGTCTGACGCCTCGCGCCACCTTCACTAATCGCATCCGTTACGTGCGCTTCGCCGATCTTTCATTCTTCGCTATATCGACCCGACGTTTACTAATTACGATGTATTAATTCATTATCGCTTGGGATGCACTCTCTGTTGGTCTACCGGTGGCACGCTTTGGGACGGAGTGTTGCCTGATATTTTTAAATACTTCCGTCAGTAGTACATTGTTCCTTTTCATCGAACTTCACAATAAACCTGGGTTACATACGAACGTAATAATAATCATCATATTTGTAACAATTTTCTACTTAAAGCTTAAGAGTGTCCGTATTTTTGTATTTCGACCGAATGAAACTCCATTCGGTTCAACGTCCGTTATTGAATTGAGTTTCTTTATTTTCTTGTTCATTTTGCTTACTGATGCAAATTGTCGAATGTTATTTTGTACACTGTTTGTGAGCGTGCTATACCCTTAGTTTGTTAAGCTAAACTATGATCATCCATCCAATTGTAACGACTAATATCATTTGTCTCCATCATCATCATATGTGTGTGCTATCTTGTAATACTTTGAGCAAAAGAAAACTCTTGTAGTGGTTTATTTTAATTAAAATATGTGTCTCAATTCAAATGAAATTAGTATTGATAAGATTGTAACTAATTTGCATTTAAAGGTTCTAATTGGTGACTAAATTTATATATTTATCTAGTAACACCTCTTGGTTTTGGGTTGTAAATTGTTGGAAACAAAGGTGTTTCTCCTCTAAGATGCGTCTTATTATAATAGTGTACCGTTATCAGGTGGAGCGCGCGTTGTCATTCAACAAGACGCCGTCGAAGTTGAAGCGCGCCATGTCGTCGATAATATCCCCGTTCGGATCCACTTCGAGTCTGACGCCCGCCTCGCAACAACTCGCACAGATGAGGCTCGCGAGTTGCAACAATATTAATGTAAGTTTTGTTTTTACATTTTTTTGTTAAAAAAATTGATAAAAAATGTAAAGTTCTATTTTTAGAACTAACCACACTAAACCTGTGGTTTCTAACGCAGTATTTGACGAATCTTTGAGATTTACTCTAACAAATTTAAATTCGATTTCTCTCTCCGTAGCTGAAACAGAAGAAGGATTAATTCAATCGTGTAAGAGAGTTTTATTTATAACAAGGCTCGTTTTCTGGATCATCGGAAAGTGACATTTTTGCGTGTGTTTTAGGAGATGGGTGGTAGCGGGGGCGGCGGCGAGGGCGGCGAGGTGCTGGTGGCGCCGCTGTCGGTGCAGCCCACGCGCAAGGCCACGGCCGGCGCCGCCGCCGCGCTGCGCCGCTTCTGACGCGCGCGCACCCGCCCCAAGCGACGCGACCAGTGAACACGGATCACATTACCCGCTACTACTGTAGAATATAGACGATGAGTAGGTCAGAGGTCGGCGACGCGGCATCCGTGGGCGTCACTACCCCTTTAATGGATTTTAGTGCGTTCTTAAACATTGTTAATTTAGACAAATTCATCTCATTGAGAAATACTGTTTCGATAGTAGTTAAATAACTCACAGGCATTATAAAATTAGTAAACGGACATATATGTTATTTATTATTTTTATATATCTGTGAGGTCAAAAAATAGTTGACGTCCGCCACGAATTTTTAATTTAGTATTACACTAAAAAGATTCACACACTCTTTACATTAAAAACGTTTCTTTACATTAAAAACGTTTCCGACCTCTGAAGTAGATCATAATATGTACTCAAAACAAGGTGAAGCACTGATCTGCGCGTAGCTTGGGCCGCCACCCGACGTCACATAATCCCGTACTACCACAGAGTAGATATTAAACAATAATGCACACTCTAAAGATACCATAGGATTAATAGACACATTCATTGTCCCTGATACTGGATCAATCGATCCACAAAATTTCGCTTTCACTTTTTGTACTTTACGACTCTTCACAGGCCGTCTACGATATTTAACGTATCCTTATTTTTCTAACGTTTGGCAGCTCTTCGAATGAGCCTAGAAGCACAGTGTGCTAAATGAGTGGCACTACATAAGGCTTGTCACTATCTAATGCGATAGTTCTAACTCTCACCAATATATCCCGTTAAATTACTCATAGCGACGCACAATAGCTGAAATGTGTTGTAAACAAATGTTTTCGTACGCTCTTATTAATCATCATATAGTCTCAATGTAGCCTTATAGCGATGATAATAACGTAAGAACGACCTATATTGCGCGCTTTTCTATTAGATGTTAGCTGTACGGCAACGACGATATTTTCATCATATCATCTGACCGAAGATCTACAAAAGTGAATAAGTAAATTATATGAATTTAATTCCAATCTTCATTTACTCGTTTTTACTTTCGTTTATACCTAGTTATTCTACATTGTCGTTGTTGTATTATTATAGTTTAGTAGAAAAACACTTATTGCGTATTGTCTCTGGTTTACTATCATTATACGCGTTTTCACGTTCTTGAAGCATATTTTCTAACATGTACTACTATAATCGAAAATAATGCCGGATTCAGTTGACTTATTGATTATTTTTTGTAAATAATAATAATAAATTACCACCGTTGCTTTTTCAGAACGATATTACTGTGATCGTGTAATTTCCACCTGATTAAAATTATACATTTATTGTAATGTTGTTAACAGGTTCCTACTAAAGCGAAATTTATTTATTTATTATTTGCACAGAACCGGAAAGTTCTCGAACATTTTGATACGAATATTCTATCGATAAAGATTGGTAACATCGGGATAACATGTCACCATGTGGATAAAGTTAGTAGCAGCTACGACAAAACGTTATTAAATAACGCGAACGTTTATTATATCCAGTTTCTATCTTTTTTGGCACTTAAAAATATCCTAGTTTATAAGTATGTGATCTATCGACTAAAATATTTCGTCATTGAAAATTTGCGGAATTTGTAAAATAACTTTAATCGGAATAGTGAAATTTAAGTGAAAATATTGCATATCTATAAAATGCTGTTGCAATGATTACGTTAATTTACATTTTCTGCTTTTTTGCGATGCTTTGTTCAGTTATCCTATAATATGTATTTAAATTGCCACACCTCTATCTGGTAAATATATAAAAAAATGTTGAAGAGTCGGAATGGACTGATAAAATTAGTTAAGACATAAATTTCTTTTTTTAATATGATGCACAAAACATTTAGTTACCAAGTCGCACATTTACTGTAAGTTACTATATTTTAGTTGTGAAAAATATGCACGTAAATCTGGTTCAATAATTCAAAATCGAGCATTATTCCGACTCTTAGAACATCATCTTGCGTATATGTATAATACTAATATTATGAATGAAGTAGCCATACCTGGATTTTTTGTAGCAGCGAAATGGTGTAAAAATAAATAATTTAGTCAGGGGTACCAGATGCGTAATTCATGATATGTTTAGAACATTTATCCATAGGATTGTGGTTCCTTATATTTCTATGTATTGACGGGGAGTCTGTGATTGCCAGATATTTGTAGCAGTAATAGTGTACATAATTGTTTTTTTCGTGCCAGGGAAAGCTATGGGTAGGATTCGAAAAATATTTCCGAAACAAAGTGGCTAACACTAATTCCACGTCGATACAGTTGGAATACTTAGCAGTTATGTTACTAATTTAGGTGCAAAACGGCGAGGCCGGGTCGGGTAAGAAGTGCCTTCGATAAAGCAGGATTTGTATCTGTTTCAGGTTCAGTGAATCTTTTTGATAGTATTATAACTTTTTAAGGACTTGTAATAAGATTGCATTATGTAGATTTCCAGTGATTATAAATCGAACATTTTAATGAATACGTTTAATTGATTACTTATGGTGCGAGACAAAATTTTAGATAATTAAGATATTTAATTAATATCCGCAATCATGTTAATATACTTTATTCAAAAATCGTCACTATTGTCTAAATGTGTGCAATGTTGTGATTTATGTAATATCGGTGAGGCACTCGAAGGAGTTTCGTGTCAAATTAAAATATTGATATTATCCATATAGTGTTGAATAATTTGTACATATTGTGATATTTTAATTTAATCGTGTACTAGGCATGTAGGTTAGAGTAGTGATTGTATTCGGTGTACTACCTTTTCCGTCTGTAATTAATTTAAAGCGTTCCTAACGATTGTTTTGTTGCTTCACGGATAATGGCGGAGGATCATTACGCTTACCGTAGAGACCGGATACAATACGTTGGCCCGTATAACGCCAACCATTCAATGTATATAGCGTGTCTGTCCAATATTATTATTTAATAAACTCTGCGAATTCGCCCTCGAATATTTTTACATCATATCTTGGTGTAGGCTCAAAGGCAACTCGTGCGTCAAAAGTCGCAAACGTACGCATATAACTGCATTGTACAAAGATCTATATTTATAAAATATGTTTAATGATTGAAAAAATAAAGGTTTATTTTGAATTAGAGTGTTTTATTTATGTACAATGTCACACATTTCACTCGTTTAATTTCAAGTTCGTCTGCCGGAGCGGACGAACCGGTACATATTAACGCAGGCTCGCATCGGCACGGCCAGCACCACGCCGGCCAGCGGCACCAGCGCCAGGCACATGAACGTGTGCGGCATCTCCGCGCCGCTTAACGCAGAAGCTTTCACTATTATGGTCGCCTGAAAAATATCCAACTTAAACTCCATTTGCTTACATTTAAGATAAACCTTAATTTGTATAACGCAAGCTACTAAGTTTTATTTTCAATTTCAAAATATATAATTTAGTTTACCTAAGTATTAATTAAAATAGGTACCAATAATGTGTATTGGTCAACATTTTGTAAACGACTTACACAAGTAACAAATGGTATAATTTGCCATTGTGCATCAATTCGGCTAGAACACGCATTCTCTTCAGTCGCGATATTCATGTCCGAAATAAAATCGTGACTACGATAAACATACAGCATGGCGATTAGTTCTAACAGGCAAATAAAAGGCATTGATATTCCCGTCATAATTGCATCTACACTTTCCAGTAGTGCTATGCCGCCCTAAAACAGTACATACAATTGATAATTTCTAGTTATAACCTTTAGAAGTTAGATGTTTGAAAATAAATAGAATACTCACTGTTGTAGCGTATAATAGGCTGAGACTCATGCAACTCAATATAATTCCCGCTACCACTACTTGTTCTGCAAACCTAGTATTTCAAATGTGTTATTTATTTTCTTGGATGAATTTACAACCCAAAAATATTAAAAACTTACACTAATTTAACTCTGTATTCAAAAATAGAGTGCAGAGCAGTTTTTATCGACATGTATGCCACGGTCATATATGATAGTGTTAGCCCGGTAAATATGACAACAGACCTGTAGAAATTAAAAGATTTTTATAAATAAAAAATAATCATTACAATTCAACGTCAACAATTAACTTACATAAAGTGCGAGTAGTTGCAGATCAATACGCATTTGGAATACATTGGTATAATCCATAACGTACCTGCATAGAACATTTTTTGTAATTAAAAAATAAGGACCTACAACTAAGAAAGAAAGATTGGAAAGATTGTTGGCTTACTTTCACGCATATTGTAAGTTGCTTTCGTGCTCGGTTGTATATAGTCTACGAGGGCGCAAACAGCCGCGCCGCTAGAGTGTAAGCCGGTCAACAGCAATAATAGTCCACTGTGCCACACATTTTCACTATTTAAGTGTGGATCTATATGCCCAGATGCTAAAAATATAGATATCCAAAATAATGTATTGCTTCTGAATATATATTTAATTCATAGAACCATAATTCTCACAAACCGTAATGATTTAGTCCTTTTCCATGAATTAATTCAGTCCCAGTACTTGCAGAATGCATATACAGCGCAACTTCTAACGCATCTGCAACACCCTGTGTTAAAATTAATATCAATGTAATATTATAGTTATAGCCAAGAAACTTATTAGAACAGAAAATAAAAAAAGATTGTAGAAAAATAAACGTACGGCGACTACTTCTTTCACTCCGATACGATAGACTTTACGCATAGCTCGAGGCATTGCAGTGAGGTGTATAACAGCAGTGAAAACCAATAAAATCGTCCAAATCCAGGGAATAGCAAGTAACCATGTGTACATATTATTCCAAATTAACTGAAATATATTATATTGCGATGTTATAACATATTTTTTTTTATAATTCCAGTTTAAAATAACGAGTAAAATATGCGGTTTTGTGTTAATACTAACTCGTCCGTGGGAAAAGCGTTCGCTTATCATTAAAATCCACAACGTTATCCAGACAAACAGTAAACTTAGAACGAGAGGCATATTGAACTGTCCAAAATTGTAGTCTGTACGTAGTGAAACCACTTCCACACTACAACAATAAGTAAAAATATAGTTTTATTGAAATTACAATAATATTTTTCACAAAATAATAAAAGCAAAAATTTTATTACTAGAAAAAATTATATGCGGGGGTGCTATACAGCGTAGGATAACCAGAACTATATTCCTCGTTGCACATTTCTATTTGTTTTGCAGTTTTGTCTAGACCCTTTCCATCTCTGAAAATGTTCTCCACTGTTACATAATTATTAAAATTTTTCATTACTTGAAGGAAGTTAACTTTAAATATGTTATTGACGGTATTAAACCCTGAAGATGATTTACCTCCTCAAGGATTTATTCCTCCAAGCAAAATCATCAATGCCCACAGTGGGATAATATTCATCGTCTATATATTCTTCGTCCAGTTCTCCAATCGTTAATGAAAATCTAGACTACATACAATCAAACATATTTAAATAAACTTATGAAACTACATACTTAATTTTAAAGTAGTTCCATTAGGATACAATTTAATTTACAAACCTCTCTCAAAGTTACCGCTGATATATCTTTTAAAATAGGATCATACGGTTTTAAGTCGAAGTCCCTGAAATATTATGTCAAATTGAAATAAGATTCTCATTTTTAATTTTTAAACCTTAATGTTTTATTAAATTGAAATAACTTTGCCCCGTGTGGCGACGGGTTAGAATACGTTTGTTGCTACCATATTTTTACGCGTGGGCGTCGTAAGAGGAGACAGAGGGTAATTTTGCTGCATAACATCAGCAATAAAAGAGTGGGAGCCAAAAATTGTACGATTGGGCCAAGCGCGCACCTAATAGCAGAAGATCTACGTGAAGCAGTATTGCACTATGTTTCGTACGGGCCCGGAGGACTGTATCCTCACAACTCTCCCATTCTGTTCTACTCTTCTCCCAACTTCCCATCATTAATCTTCTTCTTCAAGACGTCTGCGGCACTTTGATGTTGTAGATGTTCATAGGCTGCAGTTAGCCATTTAACTTCAGGTGAACTGCACACCTGCAGTAGCATAAAAAAATACGTTCTTTATTTTCATGACGAAAAAGTACTTGCCTGCAATATGTGAAAGGTAATTTGGAGTCTGATATCGAATGTATCACGTAAATTGCAGCTATAGCCGCAATGGTACAACAATTGATGGCACGCACTAAAGTATTTATACATATCGCTATTCCAATACCTGTAAATCACAAATAGATATAAAATCATATAATACAAAACAGCCTGTAATGGATTGATTGATATTACTTTATATAATATCCTTTACCATCAAGCATAGGAATAATACGAAAGGCACGACCAGGCCCACTGATGCTCCATTGGCCAAGGTATACTTCAAAATGTCGAAGAGGATTAGCTAAGCCTGCAGTTGCCGTCACCAGAAATAGTATGAAAAGGACTGAAATTTTGTGTTATTTTATAAGGGTAGATAGTTCTTATTGGATAACAATTAGTTAGTGATAAGTACAGGTTTATTTATTTTATAGCAATTAGCAACGTACAAAAGCCACCAGTTAGAGCCGAAGCAGCAACTCGACAATGCATGGTCAAAAATGCGCCTAGAGCCAGAGAACCGTAACGCAGTCTATATCGTCCTTCCGGACCTTGAATCCCTCCGCCGCCAGCCGCGTTATCCATACCCGGGATATGAGATGTGGACACCACAACAGATGTATCACTTTGCTATAATATTAAAAAATATTATGAAAAAAGAAAGGTTATTAGGAATAGGAAAGCGTTTATCTAAATACAAAGATCTTACCACATTCCTATTATCATATGTAAGTATAACATCTAAGGAATTTGGATTTCTACTAGACATGGTTTATGCACAATATAATTTAGAAACCAATATTTATTTCAGATTTATTGATGTTTACATTAATCTTTATGTCACTGCAATGACAAAGCTATTTTGCTGTCAATGTTATAAATGATATTTTAATAATAAGAATAAATATAAAAATTATATTCTCGTACGGATTGACCATTCGCGCAATATGAAATAAAAAAGTTAGATCTGTAACCTCTTACATTTGCAGTATTTGAACTGTGAAACTGTTTTGCATGAAAGGGACAATCAATTACTTTAGAGATTTTTAACCGATTTAAATTTTGGCTATAGTCAATGATATTTTATAACTTACATTATAATATATCATTGGCTTTAGTTGTTTTTATTATTTACATGAAAAATTGTTTATAAGGAAAATTTTATACAAGTCAACTATTATTTAAAATATCTTGACTAGCCGGTTAAATAAAAAGACGTCATTATTTCATTTCCTTTTATTAATCTTAACAAAGATAAAATTATAATTATAACTGTTCATTTTCAGGACTGTACAGTGTACAAAATGAGATTTTTAGAACCTACGCAATATTATCTTAAAACTATTTTTACATCGTTTTTATTACAGGGAAAAAAGCAAATGTTGAAGGCTCTGAATTATTATTACACACCTTTGTGTCGAACAAATTAGAATAACGGTGTGATAAATTATAGCCATATTGACCCCTGATTGAGTCAAGTCAAGTTATTGCCAAGGTAAATATTTTATAACATAAATAAAAATTAACAATAATCATATTTATTTCTAGTGCGATTCCGTTCACATAAAATTATTTTACATAATTAAGATCATAAAGTTCTAGGGTTTTGATGTGAAAAATGAATTGTTTGTACAATTTCTATTAACAAATTCAGTATTTAGATAGTATTCTAATCTGAGGGAGATTAGAATACTACCTTTTGTTGTATCACGTAAAGTATAGTAATATTAATACTTAATCTCCATAAGATTTTACAATATCTATTATCTTATAGACCCTGTTGTAATGCTCATATATTTTTTTCATGGATTGTGTAAAAATATAGTTATTCACACTGTAGATACAGACAAGTATTTTTATTATCTTGCCATATAAGGATAACAAAAATCTTACGTGTTGTTTTTATGCGTTCATATAAAATACTAAGAATAAACAAGAACAACGTTAAAGTTTTGGAAACTACTTTGGAAATTTTGGAAATACTGTCAACGATTGAGAAAAACAGTGGGACGCATCTTTGTGGATGTATTTATGTATATTAGGTTGTATTCGTGTATTCAACTTTCCACCCCCTACTGGTGGGCACTGGAGGTTTTCTGGGGCAGAGTCAGGAGCAGCTGATGAAAAAGGGGGCGACAGATCGATTTTCATTTTCAAAAATGTATATTCGTATATATAACCGTTTGGTAAACATATCTATATTAAAAGAGCGGATCCAGCCAGTTACGTATCGCCTCAAAGTAAATAAATATTTTTCTTCTTAATGTTTCAAGATCAAAATTATGGAAATCCAGCCATTCTCGAATTTTAACGATACAAACGGCTAACAAATTATTTTTGTAAAATATTTATGTCAGAAACTAAAGGACCGATGTAAAATGAGGATGAACTTAATAGAAATGTACTTACACACAACTGACCGATTATAGAACTATTCAGTTAACAACAAATCAAAGCTAGTCATAACGACTATTAGCAAAGTGAGGGTAGATGCGTTGTGACTCGTGACGTGAATAAGACGTTCGAGCACCAGGCGCAATAGGTTGTTACCTATTGCGCCTGGTGCTCGAACGGTCTGAACGCATTGTTATGCGCACAGATACTGAACGCACCTACTCTTTTATGTCCTATAAATTTGTCAGCTAACAAACGACTTTTGCATATAAAGATGACATACCGAACTTGTGAAAACATAAAATCACAAAAAGCTTCCGATTTCTAATAAATATAGATTGATAATATCATGACCGAACACAAATAAATTGAACTATCACGTATGTATTTCCTCGTAAAGGTCTATATCGTGGAGCGCTAGTAGAGCAGCGAGTGGTGTGCGCGGCGTGCGGGGGCCGGCGGCTAGGAGGGCGGCGGCGCGGGCGGCGGCGGCGCGTCCTGCGGCAGCGAGAAGTTCGTCAGCAGGTCGTGCACGCCCGCCCACAGGATGCACTCGCCGTGCGGCTGGTGGAACTCCGCGAACCTGGAACGACCATAAATAGCGTTAAGCTTGTATAGACCGCAGTTTTAACCGTGCGAACCGAGCAAAATTTTGACTGAATATAATTTGTGTAAGTAGCGTTACACTTTTAAGGTTCTTAGTTTTTAAAGATGTTTTTACTGTGTACTTCTAGTTGGCAAACTAATGTATCACTTGAATTAACTAAATAATAAAATATATGAGTATTAATCGCTCAGAAGAATTCATGCGCACAAAAGACAACGAGATTCAATTGTAATGCCAGATTGCCTTATCTAATAAGGTATAATTTATTGAAAGATGATCGTCAGTATGCAATAATGTATACCAACCGTTTGAGATGTAAGTTGACGGCAATGAGGTGTGGCTGTTGCGCGTCTCGACGCTCGGCGATTTGCATCGCGTTGGACTGCACGTCGTACAGAAGTGGCAACACTAGTTGCGTGTCCCCGCGTGTTAAACATATCTGTACAAAAACAAAATTATTCAATATTACATTTTTTTAAAGCTCTTTCAGGGTCACAAATCGGAACCTTAATAGATTTGTAAATTCTAATAAATATAAACAATAGTGATAACTACAGTGATTTCTGCATGGAAATATATTTTGATTTCAAAATTTTATATGATCGTTGCAAAAGAGTACAATTATAGAAAGTAGTCCATAAATTTAATTTTTTATTAATCAAGTCTACCGAGATAACATAAATAAAGAGTAACTTTAGCTTTAAGTACTAGCTCCTGTTCAAGACCTCGCTCGCATTAAATTGAGGGTCTATAGATCAATAAAATGTTTTTTATTACCTAGATAAAGATCAATAAAAGGTTTTCTATTACCTCAATTTATGCAAATCCGAGATCACACACACAAACTTTCACATTCACAACTTCAGTAGGACTCGGTACTCACAAAGAAGAGTATCTTGTGTTTGGCGAGCAGCACGGCGGGCTGTCCGGCGGGCACGATCTGCGGGCCGTGCGGCGGGATGCGCAGCGCCCACTGCAGCTGCCACAGCGCGGGCGACACCGGCACCAGCTCGGCGCGCATCAGCGCCACCAGCGCGGGCAGCGCGGGCGGCGGCGCGCCCAGCGCGCGGCACCAGCCCTGCAGCGCCGTGCCGCGGTACGGCGCGATCGCCACGCGCTGCTCGAAGAACTTCTCCATTACCTGTCACGCAGCATTTTTAAATATTACAACCTACTAAACTTACCTACTTTCGGTTCTTAAGGCAAATTTGCATAAAATGGTTGAAACTATATTAAAATAGCGATTCACAATTCCCTTGCCCAATCCGCAAGCACAAACACACAAACGGTGTATTGCTTAGGCGGATTAAGGGGAAAATTGCGTAACGGAATTTTACAAGGAAATATGTCATATGTGCGCTTCCGCTCACACTCCGAATAAAACAATTCGAAAATTTGCTTAAGACGATCCTGTTTCCAACAATGCTGTACTTGGTACACACACTTGGAACGCTTATATTACAATGAAAATTATTAAAATACTATATAGTAGCTAAATGTAGACGTCCAGAAACTATTAACAAAGTCAACATCTGTACAAATTCCTATTGCCACGAAAGGTATAAAATCCGTAGATTTTCAGTTACCTGCAAATCCTCCGCAGACCAGTTGTCCTTGTTGTCGGGCAGCGGCGTGAGCTGCAGGTGCAAGGACTGCATGTGCTGCGGGTGCAGCGCCACGCGCGCCGCCAGGCACGCGGTGTCGCAGCGGAACGTCAAGCTCGTCGCGTCCACCGACACCAGGGTCAACTGTCACCGATTTCAATTCAAATTAAGTATAAAATAACAATGAATACCGTATTTTTTTCTCTGCTATCATTTGAATACCTTATACACTCAAGAATTGTTATTTTACAGTTCTATCTAACTATCATGGACTTTATTGAAAATCAAATGTTAATTGCGTCATGATAAGGTTTTTCAACCTGCGGCACAACCGACACCTCTTCACCAAAGAAACAATTTTAGATTGTGTACGCGTGTCTGTATTAGAGTTTGAATGTGGATATCTTTTACTCACTTTACACTTATATTATCTTTGTAGTACTGAGGCTGTACTTACGAATTCCTCTTGTTGCACGGCTCGCTGCATGGCCCGCTTCATGTAGATACACGCCAGGAAGCGCTGCAGCGGCGCGAGCGCAGGGCCGGGCGGCGCGCCGGGCGGCGGCTCGCACGGCGTGCACAGCGCCTCCAGCTTGCTCACCGCCATCGGCGTCGCCGTGGCGCCCGCCCACGGCCTGCCCCGCCCGCTCGACGTGCTCGTTGAGCTCGGTTGTGGACCTGTACCAGTTTATGAGACCATATTACCATATTATGACACATTTACTTGAAATATATATTTTTCAAAAATTATTTAAAAACTTTCCAAAGCCTTGTAGAACTCAAATATATTATGTCCTGTAAAAATACTGAAGCCTATCTCAAACGAACGGCAGTTTATATGCAGTTACTACAGTTATGTTTGAAAATACAATATCAATATCTATTTTTTAAAATTACTATAAAATCCATAATATAATGAAAAATAATAAGTTAGAGGTAAAAATACAGCGAGGTATACAAGGAAATTCATAAAAAATAGATTTAATCATGTATCTTCGCAGTAAAATAGTTGACTATACTAACCCTTATGATCAATGTGATGCCTGGGCGAGGGGTGGTGTCCCGGCGACGGCCTAGGCAGCGATGGCGAAGCGGGCCACGTGGTGAAGGGCGAGGTGGGCGGCGGGTGCGGCGACGCGGCGGGC
>LQNK01000523.1:1123928-1201100 GCA_001586405.1 Phoebis sennae
GTCAATTACTAATAGTGTGTACACTAATACAAGTTAAAAAGAATCATTTCTCTTTTTCTTTCATACAATCCTTTTAATAATACTCAAAAATAAGAAATATGGTTATATTAAAGAAAAAAAATGAATAAATTGTTGTAACATTAAATTGTTGATTTAAATAAAAAAAATAAAATTAAGTTAAATAATTACATTCCTGCATCAAATGGCTACTCACATCATCCTCGCACTCATCGGGCGTGCACCGGCGAGCGCCTGCGAGGTGGAAAGATAGCGAGACGCTGCAAGCACTACCGCTGTTTGTGCTGGTGCTGGTGGTGGCCGTGCTGCCTGCCGCTACTTCCTTCATTTCCACGACCTGATAAAGAAAGGATATAGTAAAGAGGAATTTAAATAAAAAGTGCATTTCTCTAATAAGGAATTTTACTATCCAGAAGTCGGATAAGATATGAATGTTTATCTACACTAATATTATAAAAGAAAACTTTTTTGGTTGTAATGAATAGGCTCAAAAACTAGACCAATTTTAAAATGTTTTCAGCCTTCGAAAGCTATATTATCCACGAGCAATATAGGCTACACATTATGCTACGGGAGCGAAGCAACACGGATCAGCTAGTAAATAATATACCGAGAGTTCCATGAAATCTACACCTAAAATTCTGTTCACATGTTTCCCTGGCGTAAAAAGGGTAGCATAGAACCCAGATCCCCACTGTTACATTGTGGGAATATATACGGCGTGACACAATCCCTTTCTTTTTTGGACACTTCGTTATTTCTCTAGATTAATAATACGGGAATGCACTTACCAGTATGTGGTCAGTATGTCGGTGTAGCGTCACGTATAGACGATCCGGTGACAGCTTGCTGAGGGGATGGTCTGTGCCGTGTAGGAAAGGCAAGTGCTCACACACACTAGCGGGCAAGTGTTGAAGTGTTTTCTCGCAACGTCGAGCCACCAACCAGAATCTGTTATAGAAATTTGATACAATATAAAGAAAAAATAAAAAAATATTTAATGTTATTATAAGACAGTAAAATTATGTACAGGATCATTTCCTCTGAATTAATACAATTAATTTAGCATAGAGTATAAGACCCATCTGAAAATAATAAGCTTGAATCAATAAATAGACTATCATCTAATTTAGTTATTTATATAGCAATTTTTATCATTATCAAACATCCAAAGTATCACATTTATAATATTAGTAAGATAGTAGGAAGTACACATACCTTAATTGAGTGAGTAGCGGCCTCAGCGCTCGAAGGTCCGCATTGGCCAGCACATTGGCCAGCTCGTTCATCTTGGGCGTGGCCGGGTAGGCGGGAACGCGCGCGCGCAACTTGCCGCCGTGCGCGCCCACCGACACCAGCAGCTGCTCCGCGCGCAGGCACGGCGACACCACGGAACATGCCAGCACGCACGGCCACCCGCCCACTGTGCACTCCACCTGCACGATTGATAATACGTAAGACCCGGTGCAGCTATCGTATTGATAAAACTAATGTGCCTAGATTATGGGTCTGGGTCGGAACGAAGACGTTTCCGTCGTCGAAATTAGTAAGAATCTCGTTCTGACTTTCGATACTGTCCGATCGGATTCGCATTTAACCTGAAAAGCTTAGTTTGACACGGAAATGTTTGGATTGAGATGTAATATGATTTATCTGTTAAATATTATATAAATATTTCCTAGTTGTGGATAGAATATAATTTAAAGAGTTTAGATTGAACACATACCATTGATTTATGGGATAAACTTCAATTCAAAGTTACAAATAGTTAATAAGAATGAAGCATACCCCTAAATCATTCAACAGCACTTTCAAGTCATTGAGTCGTTGCCGCGATCGGACGTGCACCGTGTGCGCTAGGAGGCGCTCCATAGACGGCGCGTGCGGCGTCAACGCGGCCGCGACTCGCTCGCCACCCGCGAGTGCAGGCACATGCCATACGCATAACGACTCTCCCTCCGCGCCGATGATCAAACGGTATCCCAGCTCGCATCCCAGCTCCCTGTAATACCAAGTGACATTAATAAGACTCACATTTATTTTTTACATGTACTAAATGTTCCAAGTTAATTCCATGTTAGCTAGCAATGGAACAGTTGTAAAGACAACATTATGAGCATATCTGTAATTGAACTATAATTTTTTAATGCAATACATTAAATATTAATTTAATTTGGTAACATAGTTACCTATTAGATGAACTTTTGTTCTTGTTATGAATAAATTTTGGTAAGTTAAGTTAATTTAAAAACTCAGTGGCATGCCTAAGGAGAGGTCTACGTCCAGCAGTGGAATATTAAAGGCTGATAATAATGATGAAGTTATTTTATTATGTCCACCACCTTATATACGTAATTTATTTGTTCAAAGCAAAATTATTTCTTAAATTAATTTTTTTAAATAAAACTGTTATAACCACCTCCAGTAAGAGACTTGCAGTTTTTGTCCCGGAATATATTTATCCACTTGTAAATGGCGCGCTAGTCGATCTCGACAGAGTCTTAATGTTTGTGTATAAAGCAGTTCCAGGGACAGGGATCGGCAGAAGAACCGTAGGGCAGTCAATGCTCCATTCAAACCCGCGGCGGCGAGACGCGCTTGTGCAACACCACGAAGCCAGTTCAATTGTGAACTATGCACTAGGGGTTTACCTTCTGAAAATAATAAGGATAATAAGATATCATGAAAAATATTTTGAAATGTAAAGTAATAACAGAAATGTTTTGTTATACTGACCACCTGTTTCATTATCTTGTATAAGTATAGCAATATCTAATAGACGCCAAGGCACATTTGGTCCATCACCCATTACTGTCAAAGAGACACTGAACTCTTGACCCACTGTAAATGTTGCTCTTCCATTTTCAAGCTAAAGTGTGAAAAATATATATGAAAATATCCATTTTGTAAAATCTAACATTAAAAAAACAAAGGAAGGGGTATTTGTAAATGTTATTCTATTAAAAAAAATAACATGTTTCCCGCTATATCTATCTAACTATTTAGTAGAATAATGTCATATAGTCCAAGATTTCCTCAATTAATGTGTCTCAATTGCGCAAACTCATCAGCTTTATATCAATAAATGTAGATAGGAGTTTTGTGATGTCTTTGATAAAAATTTATTGAAATGTTATTCAGTTAATAGTTAATTATCTTTTTGGTTAGCTTAAAAATTATAGAAACATAGTTGATACTTGTTATTAATACTTAATACCTTCAAATTCCTAACATCAGTAGGTAAAGATGCAGTAGTCAGTCTTTGCCGAACTATATGAGCCAGTGCTCTCAATGTAGATCTTCTTTCAGTAGGAGTAAGTGACGGAGGTGGCACTAGGCGTTCACGTATAACAGCTGGTAGTCTACTATAGGTCCCTAATGTTAAAACCTCTACTGCTGCAGCCATATGAAATGTTGGTAACCTATTTAAATATCATAAAAAAAATATCACAACAAATTCCTGAAGAAATAATGTTTTATATATTAATTTTTAACCTCATGCTAACTAGGTCCTTTTTTGATTAAGTTTTTGTAAGTTAGCATTACATATCTATTTATTGAGATATTGTTAGAAATTTATTTTACAGTAAATTGGTTCCTTGATGTTTCTTATAACCAAACAATTTCAAAAGACTATACCATAAAAATATTTGAGCTAAGGTTATACAAGTTATACAGTTAATTGAAATGATAACAAACCTTGCATGAACCAAAGTCTCCCTTGCTACTCTTGCTAGGACATCAGCTGTTTCAACAAAAAGAAGAGCTTGTTTGTCTAAAAATGCCATGATATGTGCTGATCTGTCAACTTTTGTAGCACTACTAGCCCATTTTACTAGAGCTAGTAAACGCACAAAGAGTTGTCTTGTACGAGCACTGAATTTGTAAATCTCTATCTTCCGCTCCATATCAGTTTTTCGTGGCAATCTGTAATAACACAAAATAAATTAATGAAAACAATATATTCAATCAACTGGAACCATATTTATCAATTTGTTTTGATTACACAGCTATCATACTTATAAGTAAGACATTGCAGAGATGTATTGTTTATATGTAAGTAAAATTATGGTAAATTTGTACTATAATTAAATTTTATACATTAAACATTATTTTTAGTATATGTATGAAACACTCACAACTCTGCCAAAACTGTTAACTCGTCGTAAGTTCTTTGGACGATGAAATCTATTAGCAGCCCCAATGAGATGGAGCCACCTCGGGCACCACCTCCTTCGGTGACCTGGTTGCATCCTTCTATAGAAACAGGTACCATCGTCGTTTCAGTTGTTGTCACAGTTCTAAGATAAATAAATATACCGCTTTAACTAAGCCTAACTTTCATTTTTAACACTACGTTGATATGTTGCATATCCTTTACACATTATTATATTCACGGTGTTACATTTATAGTATATTGATAATATAGTCTAATTTCTATCATACAAGATTATTTTTCATTGATTTGCGAAAATATTAATCACGTAAACCCACGACGGACGACGGTGACTTGAAATGCTTAAAATCTATCAAATCAAACTTCAATTTTTTTTTTTAATTTATTCATAACCATGGATACAAGGCCTTCGGTATAACATCAAGGGCTACTAATGATGCTCCATGTAAATTTTAATTTGCCTAAGCGTAAGCAAAAAAATCCATTTCTAGGATGCTTTTCAATTAATGCAAAATTATGGCTTATAAAAGAATAAAACAACTCAAATGTATTTTTATAATTGATAATAAAAAGAAAAACAAGTCTTTTTATAGCGAGTCGCGCTGCTAATTACTTCTAACGACTATATTTTAAAACCTATTCATCTGATTTACTATATAGAATGACTTTGAAAATAATGAAAAAATACGTAACATAAAAGTGGTTATTGTAAGTCAACCGTAAGAGATTGAAATATGCTCTCACGGACTTTTTACACAATGTACCCACATTGTGTACATGTACATTATTCAACTACCTAGTTTGCGCAATGTTCGCGTAGAAATCTCGCAGTAGCCAAGATTATATGCGACCTATTCAACTTATATTAACGTATTTCTGCTAATTGACATAAAAGTATAATAAATTGTATACTAAAACCTTCCTCAAGAGCTATTCTTTCTATTGTTCAGAACCGTATAAACATTTTTTAGTAGTTTTCGAATTTATCTCGTTCATCCCGACAGGAGGACACGTCCGGGGACTTATTTTATAATATGTATAGAAGATAGATAGATATAAATGATGAATCATCATTGATGATTATTCACCATGAAGTTGCAAAAATGTGATAATAGTCTACAACTTGAAATCAAGGTGAGTATTACAATCACCCTTACACGAGCCATTGTACCGCACCGTGGCTACATTAGAGGCGTGTTAATTACTCCTGTTGTGTGAGTTTTTTTTCTTCTGATAGCAAGTAGCTTTGACTGTTAAGAGTTGTTGCTTTTTTTCAACAAGTAGCTTGATAGTGCATACTTGTCTTATATTGGTTTAATAGCTGAACAAATAATATATAATACTACTATGCGTTATTGTTTTCTTTCTTGGCAAGCAATACATAGTACAACAAGTACCTGAAGTGGTGGTAGTGGTGCAGGTGGTGGTATTAAACAAGAGATCGAAGTATACATTTTTTATGTAACTTATAACACAATATAATGTTGCTTGTTATTATAAATGAAACAATATTAATTATTAATGTAAAAAGTACCTTTCTTATGGCAATAAATTGTTAATACAAGTGTCATAATTGACACATATTGACACTGACAAACTATTGTTGTCTCTAATCATTATTATTAGTTGTGTAAATTGAACTTTTTATTTCAATATTTTCATTGCAAATGTTCGACTTATATCATACAACCACAGTGAAACGTATATATTATCAGATTTGTTCTTGTTTTGTTTAGACAAATTCCTGTGATCTGTCAAATTTATTCATAGTTTACACAATATTTCAACATCGCTGTCCATTACTGCGTACGGTAAATGAACATTGGTTTGTTATTAAGAAATTTCTATTACAGTAGTAAATTTTTGGAGTCTGTGTGCAAATTACACGTGAATCTTTCTGGAATCAAAGGTTTTAAAATGGGCTTATTAACTGAAGGAAGTCCCTTGACTTGGGAAGAGACAAAAGCTCTAGCAGAACATGTGCGCCAACACGGAATAGAACAATTTATTAATTTATATAAAAAATTAAGAGATCGCACCGGGGATGTACTTAAATGGGGCGATGAAGTAAGTATGATATTAAATGTTTAAATATGTTTGTTCTATGTTAAATTATGCGAGTCTATATTATTATTTGTCTTTCAGGTAGAATATATTATAGTTAAATTTGATGATGAAAAACAACGTGCTACAGTTAGTCTGAGAGCTAATACAGTTCTACCTGAATTACAAAAGAAAGAACTTGAAGATCCTGAAAGTAACTACTTACTTATTTAATTTAATTATTCATCAGTCTATTCTGGATTAAATTAGAATTTACTAATAACTAATAGCCTTGTCATGTTTGAGTTGTTTTTTAATGAACTTTAATGGCCTTCATACTTCATTGCACATGAGTCATTGTTATTTTAAAACCTAAGTATAAATTATTCTTAAATTTATGTCCAATTTGAAATGTATTTGTTTTGTTATTATAATAACATAGGGTAGTTAATGGTTAGATTACAGAATTAATCATACTGAAACAGTCAAGTAACTAGAAGCATGACAATGCTTTTAAATTATTATCCTATGCCATGTTAGTATGTTTGAGCATTTACTGTACTTGATAAGATAACACCGAGTATGATTGTTAGGGAATCATGTATAGATGATACAACTAATCTTAACCAATAATACAAATAAATATTAATGTAAATGTTTACTCAATTATAGGTTGATACGCATGTAAATCTATCATATTCAATCAAAACTTAAGGTGCAGATATTACAGTTCAAAACTTTGTTACATTTCAATTCAATAAAAATATTTTTTTTATTTAATAGTATCTAGATTCTATATTAATATAATATGTTAAATAATAATCAAGTTTATGTAATATCATATAATTCTATACTGAAAATGCAGCTGTTAGTTAATGACCTCTTACACAGAAAACATAATGGTGATCTCAACTTGCATGTTGATCAAACATTTGGTACCCACTTGTTTAGAAAAGTTAACTATAAACTTTCATGTTATTTGAGTGATATTTCTCCAACAGGGCTTTCATAGTATAGAAACAGTGTTTTCAATGTGTATTTTTTTAAATACTAGACTAAATAATTAGAGAATAAATAATTAGTTTATCAATTTGTTCATCTAGTAAAATCTTTTGCTATATCATTAAATTATAACACATTTTATTAATATGTTTGACCCTGTCTGCAGTAATAAAATTTTATAACAACTGGTTTTTTTTTAACAGATGTAAAATCTCTTTGGCGACCAGAGTATGGTGCATATATGATAGAAGGTACACCAGGCAAACCATATGGAGGACTTCTAGCACATTTCAATATTGTAGAGGCCAATATGAAGTTTCGTAGAACTGAAGCAAGTACCTTTTTGAAAGATGGTGAAGTTATTATGAGTATTACAAATTTTCCAAGGTAAAGCAGAATTTCATGCATGGGCCTTACCGTTTATATGTATAAAGTATATGCAGTAACAATAGTTTGTTAAATGTTTCTAGGTTAGGTTGTCCAAATTTTACTAGTCCACCTCACCAACCCACCCCGGATAAAGGTGTGACCAGGTCGCATTTCTTTCCTGATGAGTCCATCTACCCTGGACATCCTCGCTTCAAGACTCTTACATCTAATATAAGACAGAGAAGGGGTGAAAAGGTTGCAATTAATTTACCAAGTATGTTTAAGATTTTTATTAATATCAATGAAATCATATTTAAAGTTTTTCATTAGTTAGGTTATGAAGTGGTTTAGTTGGTATTAATATTTTGGTTTAGTTCATTAGTTAATATCTATTGGCTTGGCTTCACTCATTACTTTAGTCACCGGTTAGCCTAATTATAAACAGTATAATATTAATTGTTTGATGCTTAATAAAATGAAGATTTCTATATATTATAAAAATGTTATTAATAATTGGAAATTGTCTTTATTTCCAAGTTCTGTCAAAGAAATATTATATTCATATTGATTTGTGATACATCCATTCTAATTAGGAACAGTGTTTGTCATATACTGTTATTAACCAAGTTCAAATGTGCAATTCATGCTCATTAGTGTCCACATAATGCACAGAGCTTATAGCTGTATATAGTTTTACAATGCTGACTTTACATTATGTATTGTTACATAGTGCATTTGAAATTTATTATAATTGTTCCTGTAGTATTGATTGCTTTATTGAAATTTAATTAAGATTAAAACTTACACGATTGCCATTAATTATTATATACGTCATAAAAACAATATCACTATAAAAAAAGGCCAAAACTTATTAGGAAAGGTTTAAACAACGTTTCCATATACAATATTTTTTCTTAGATTAAATTAAGTCTTATTCTTAAAAGTAGTTATCGCTGCCGGAATTTTGGTAATCATAGCGAGCCTATGCTCGCGGAAGCTATTGTCAGGCGGAAGTTAGTATCACGTATATACAATTTTCGGATGTTTTCCTGGTACATGTAGGTACTATAAGACCGTATTTCTTACTAAATTTCCTGATTTTAGGTCAACGAGAAGTACCTTCCATATTTGAAATTTTGATCATTTTGACCTATAAGATTAGTTTTTTTATGGCCAAAAGACATTATAAACCCGAGTATTTGTTAGATATTTCAGCTTGATATCTTAAGCCATTGTCGAGAAAAAGGTTTTATAGGCTTTGATAAGTGCTTTTTTTTCTTTGGAGGTACGGATCCTAAAAATATCTCATTTACGAAAATTTGTTTCTCTCCTACATTAAATATATTCAATCAATGTAGATAAATATAAATACTCTTATAATAAAAAATAATAGTATTTTGTTGATTTATTATTAATAGCATAGGTCATTGACACATTTTGTATCTGTTTGCGAAGCCCCAAGAGCTGTGGTTCACCGCATAATCATTTTAAATATTAATTATTTTTTTATTGTCAATCATTTTTTACATTCGCCTAACGATCTCGGAACACCACAAATTTGCTATCTACCGAGAACTTTAATACATTTATAAAATACTATTTTATATCAATAATGTATTTAATATTTATCCAAGTTCATCAACGATATTAAAACATGTCTCTTTGTGAAAACAATCTTAGTATAATGTTGCAATTTAACCCGATTTTTTTGTCTTGATACTTACTTGATAAAGATAAAGCTTGTTTAGTTAAACTTCCTCAAAATTTAGATTACTTCTTACTACTTAATGCAATTAATATGTCAGATTGTTTATCCTTTCTCCTGTATTACTAAGTAATATTTTGTTTTTTTTTTTTCATAGTTTTCCGCGATGTGAACACAAAGATACCTGTAGATAATTATCACGAGCTTGAGAAGGGCGTGGCCCAGCCGGACTGCGTGTACATGGACGCAATGGCCATGGGCATGGGGTGCTGTTGCCTGCAGCTGACATTCCAGGCCTGCTGCATTACGGAAGCCCGAACTCTCTATGATCAACTGGCACCTTTGTGCCCTATTATGGTAAATTCAATTAAATATACTTATGTTTACAGCAACTCAAAGATGAATACCTATATATGAATATATTTATACTCAATAGGTACTTATGTGCATCTATTTTACTTATTGATTACAATCATTTTATTTATAACACGAGATTTCTATTACCTGTCACAAGTAATAACAGATAATATTACACATTAAGAAATAATTTATTGCATAGTGAGTACCACTATGTTCAACTCTGGTGGTTATCAAACTGATACAAGGTTATCGAAATATTAAGCGAAGGAACTAGAAATGTATTTTATTTGAGATCTTTACGGTCGAATAAAATAATACGTTAATTTGTCAAGGCCAAATTTCAATAAACGATTACACATTTAATGTTTAAGACATAGGCATAATTTCTAGGCACTAAGATAATAAACCTTATCATATTTTTATATTTCTTAATTGGTACTATGCATATATTTTACGAACAATTTATGCGTAGAATATGTAAATACATATTCTTTTTTACTATTGAGCTAGCATAAAGAACTTTTCTCCTTTGTTAATCGAATTATATAAGCCATTTCAGGAGTAAGGAGATTTATCGACAACCTTTATGTAACATTAATCGAATGTAGTTAATCAAATGTATAGAACTGTTTAAATAAACCCCAATATCCAATGTTATGCCATACTCAGTATACCATTATAGTAGAATATCATTAAAATATCGTTGTAGTGTTCATATACAATAATTGCATTAAGCGCATTAGAGATCGATGTGATTAATTAAGGTGACCGTTGCAGCTGGCTCTGTCGGCAGCCTCGCCGATATACCGCGGCTACCTCACGGACGTGGACTGTCGCTGGAACGTGATCTCCGCGTCCGTGGACTGCCGCACGCGCGAGGAGCGTGGTCTCGAACCGCTCAACAATAATAAGTTTCGCATTCAGAAGTCGCGCTACGATTCCATCGATTCCTATCTCTCGCCGGAGCACGAAAAGTATGTGATTTTTTTTTACAGTCACACTAATTAAATTTATATTGAAATATTTTTTTTGTGTAGTAGTATGTTTAGTTGTGGTTTCATGTTAAGAAGATTGAATGTTGATTATTCAATGGAGCACATACGACTGATGGGATTGAAATGTAATTTAAATTAGGTGCCAAGATAATGCATAACTTTAATGAATCCATAGGACGTCGTATACAAAGTTGCGAATGGTAAATGGTCTAATGGAATGGACAAAGTGCAATTATTATAGAGACTTTTAACTATACTCACTTACTCAAAAATCTTTTCAAAATTTTACATTCATAAAGTTGGGAGTAGGGAGAAGAACATAGGACAATAATATTTACATTAGAAAATTGCGCGAGCTAGCAATAAATCTTCCTAATATTTCAGGTACAATGATATTCCTATAGTGCACGACCCAGAAATATACCGGCGCTTGCGCGAGGGCGGCATCGACCACCCGCTTGCGTTGCATGTTGCTCATCTGTTTATAAGAGATACTGTATCTCTCTTTTCCGAGAAAGTAAATCAAGATGATGAAAATGATACCGACCATTTTGAGGTAGGCATTAATTATACAAACTATAAAGTTACAAAAGCAAACATTCATTAGATAATCTTAACTTTCGGTACAAGGTTAGTATTATGTATTATAATATTAGTTATAATAATATATTTGGGATAACTTTTATTTCACAAAATTTTAGAGCATAAGTGGTAAAGTTAAAGTAATCTAAAGGACAAGCAAGATGTTCTCGTCATATTTAATTACATATATTAATTGTATGAATAACTGCTATTGAATTCTATACTTTCCCCAAATAAAAAACCCTCGGTTTTCGAGATTACGCGCGCTATATAGATATTAAAATTGTCGATGTTCCAGAACATTCAATCGACGAACTGGCAGACGATGCGCTTCAAGCCGCCGCCGCCGAACTCGCGCATCGGCTGGCGCGTGGAGTTCCGGCCGTGCGAGGCGCAGCTCACCGACTTCGAGAACGCGGCCTACGTGTGCTTCGTGGTGCTGCTCACGCGGGTCATACTCTCCTATCGGCTGAACTTCGTCCTGCCCATCAGTAAGGTGAGCCGAATATTCTAATATTGCTTTGTTTGTTATCGGATTACTGTAATAGTGTAATTCTTTTTTTCCGAAAATAACTCTCTCTGTCTCTACTATAAGAAACATAATTATGTTTATATTTATTTTGTAAAACTCTCCTTTATATGAGGAGAATATTTTGAAAATCATATAATCCACAAATGGTACGGATTATGGCAGTGAAGTCTTGTCACACTTTTTGCCCGTGTGGCGACGGGTTTGAATACGTGTGTCCATCCCATTTCTACCGGTGGGTGTCGTAAGAAGCGACAAACGGTAATTCTGCTGCACGATTAAGCAAAAGTTCGGCGTGAACCATTATTGCACTGTTTTTTATGCTGAGCCATGCTGTTCTACTACTTTTTCATAAATGTTCATAAATGTTCTCCTTATCCCCTCTCCCCTTTATTCAAGCTAGCAAGGCATCTGCTACACTTTGATGTCATCAACAAATTGATGGACCACAGTAGTGACGTTTACCACGAATTCGTTTAGATAAATGAAGTTTTCTATCATTGGTGTAGGTGGACGAGAACATGCAACGTGCCCAGCGGCGCGGCGCCTGCACGCGCGAGAAGTTCTGGTGGCGCCGCGACGTGCGCACGCCCGACGTCGACGTGTACGCAGAGATGACCATCGACGAGATCGTCAACGGCAAGGTACGTACGCGATACACGCATTTTTCTAATTCGATATTAAATTAATCTCTTAATTACATAAAAAGCTATATTTTTATGATTTAGATGGAATGCTGTGTATGAATTTAAAGGAAGCGAAGTCGCGAACAAAAAAGCTAGCGAAATATTAAACAAATAAACAATTGTAACTGACTGACTGAGTTATCTTATTTAAATAAAAAAAAATCAATAATGTAATTTCTTTCTCGCGGTAAGTCGTGCGTCACGTCAAATATGTTTAATAATTAATAACCATAGGACGGCGTGTTCCCCGGGCTGGTGCCGCTGATCGAGTCGTACCTGTCGGGCATGGACGTGGACGCCGACACGCACTGCTCCGTGCAGCAGTACCTCAAGCTCATCCAGCGCCGCGCCGCCGGCGAGATCTCCACCATGGCCACCTGGATGCGCCAGTTCGTCACCACCCACCCCGACTACCGGTGAGCCTCCATAATATAACCCATAAATATTATAAACGCCAAGTATGTAAGGAATCATCTCAAATACTTAAAAAATTCCCAAAAGATGAGCAAAAACTAGATCATTATAAAAGAAGAAAAATACATAGTTGCATTAATATATTTAATGTACATAAATAAAGTATAACACCCGCCAATTTTTACAGGAAAGACTCAGTGGTGTCAGAGAAAATAAACTACGATTTGCTGAAAACCGCTCACGGGATTCAGACTGGCTCCATCCCGGCCCCCACGCTCCTGGGCAGCAGCAACGTGTCCAAGACTAACGAAGATATTCCCAAAGCATTTACTAAAATGATGAACAAAGACTGTCCATAAACTTAACCACGTTACAGACACGTAGTGCCTTCCGACTAGCGGCTTCGGTTACTTCAGGCTTTCGAATTGTACTTACTGATGCCAATATTTTGTTTTCAGATGGTAAATTTTTATATGCAACGGATTTTACTACGTGGAAAATACAAAATATGATTCCATTTTTAATTTTACATTTTATTTTCGAATTTAATCGTATCACTAACTCAATGAATGTACTTAGCCATTATATCTGATTTATTATTTGTTATATTTTCTAGAATTTATTTTAAAAATTTACAGTATCCATAATTATAAGCGTTGTAACCACCAATTTTATAAATTCCCTACTCATTTTTATAACATGTAATTTTAAAAACCAAAGAAAAAATATTATTTAGAATTGACACATACATATGCATCAGTAATTCTGGTAAAAAACTTTTTTTTATGCAGTGCAAAGCTAGGTCTTAGTAATAAATGGGTGATGACGATGCATTTTAGCACTTGCATGACGATCATGCTAATAATGTTTAAAAATATAAAATATATTTATTAGGATTAGTAGCAGGTATACCATTATTTGGACTTGTGAGTGTTGGGAGTGGTTGTGATCGATTTTATTGTTTAGATTTTAGATAAATATTAATACCTAATTTACTATTAATCATCGTCATCTATTACTTTAAATTAAACATGTATTAACGTCACAAAACGGAAGGTGTATCGAAAAATATTCCTAAATCCAGAGTTAAGAAATGGTTACAAAAATATAATGTGCCTTTTTACAGAATGATGTGCAATAACATGCACGCAATAACGTGCATGCATCAAGATATTATGTTGAAAATTAAATATTTTTTTCTTTCTTGTGTTAGTATGAATTATTAAAAGAATTGTATATATATTCAAAACAAAAGTTTTACACCACAATGCATTGAAATTTTTAATACAAAAATTATCTATTTATGTGTTGGTACTTATACCCTTATGCATATTAATTTGCGCTACTTAAATTGTTACGTAAGGTATTATATTATATTGTTGTTAAACGTTACCAACTATTAACAGTTGACACGGAATGTGTTTACATTAATTAGTAATAAAACGACTGTCACAGTTTCACATCTATTATTTTATTAAACAACTTCAGTCCTTATTTAATGTACTTTAAAACTTATCAACGAGCTGAAGTATGTGCTGTTGTTCCTGTTGTCGCCATTCTTCACTTCCAGCGTCACCTAAATTGCCAGCATATTCTATAAAAAAAAAGAAAACGATATAATTAAGTGTGTAATAAACATTAAACTTTCATCTGTAGGGAATAAATAAAAATTGGCAAGATATTATGCTTCAAACATTTTTCCTTAAATTAAATATTTATATATAACGAAGAATATACCTCGCATAACATGTCGAATAATCTTCAATGAGCCACCTCTTAAGGATAAAACTCGCTGTACACGTTGTTTTATTGAAGGCGGCCCAGCTGTGCAGACCTACAATTTAAGAAATTATGTTGTAATAAATTTATTTCATGCCTTAGTCATATATTTGAAAAATATAATCCATAGGAAAAAATATGAACAATATGAAAATTAAAAGATATATTTTTAATGAGATAATGTTAGACTACCAGCCAGATTATCTTAATCATGTTCTCATACATACCTCTAATATTATTCTGTCAATGAGCTGCAAAGTGAATAACCCACCAGACAATCGCTTCAGATACTGTGCATCATCATCTAAATCTTCTGTTTCTTGCTAAAACAATATTTTGAAATTAATAATTAATTATATTTACGTACTTAAATTAGTTTAATAATTCTTTACCTCCATTTCTTTTTCAATACGGTCAACTTTATCCATATACTTAAAGTGTAACTCCAGCAGTCTATCCACCTTTTCTAAATCGTTTTCGGTAAATTTTGCGAGTAATCTTTGACGCTGACTTCCCTGACAGTTTCGCAACATAGATGATATAATTGATACTACGTGTTCTGAAAAAGTTGGTTAATATGAAATAGTATATTTCAAAGAAACAAGTGTGTAGTATTGTACGCAAATGTTATTGTACAAACCTTCATGTTGATCTACAGTTAACAATCTTTTTCTCTTTGGTGTTTTCATAAATAGCGGGAAAACAGTACGTAAGCCCAAAATGTCCACAAATTTATTGCAATTATCACGACCGTCTGGCCCTGCTAGTGCATGATCTAATACTTTTAACGATCCATTACGAGACATTTTCTTCTCTCTGATAAAAAAAAAATCAATGATAAAAGTAATAAATCATAATACATAAAATGTGTTAAGGCATTCGGTTTAAATATCTATCGGCTCAGTAAATAAAATTTTCAAATTCAATAATGCAGTTTATCTGTTATGATCCACCTAAAGACATCATCTTTTTTCATAGTTCTCATAGTTTCAAATTTGGCCTTACAAGTCCACTTGAAAATTAAAAAAAATCCAGTTCTAGCTCTACATTTGTTTTGACATTCAAGTATCTTACGTTAACAAAAACATATTCTGATTTCCTTACCTTAACATGAGGTTCATTAGCTGAAGACCTTCGCCTCGCAGGAATCGATCTCTGTTAGTAGGTTCCATGAGTGCACAACACAGAGAATCAAACATGTTCTCCATTGCTTCTTGTTCCTCCGCACCACTTGGATCATGTCTTTTGTAGAACTGAAAATAAAATTACAAACTTAAGACACAGCCCATTTCTGTTAAATAAACCAAATGAAACTAAAAATGTATTATTCTATGGTAGAAAGAAATGTTCTTTTTTCTTTATTTCAGTAAATAAACAGAGTACTGATATCCACAAATTACTGACAATGTAATCTTGTGCAGAGTAAAATATACAAATAAAAGTAAAACTAAAATATATAATTGTAAGCTCTTATAATGTCTTATTCAAATAAAAATTAAGTAATACTTACAGCTAGTTGTTGCAACAGCACATCAATCCCATCAAGTTCACCAAGTAGTTTCCGGTTTTCGGGTGTGTTTTGCAATAATATGGATAATATTTCTGTTGCATACAATTTGTTTGCATCAAAGGGTGCTTTCATCTGAAGAAATAATTGTAATAAGCATAATATAATTTTCATATTAGATATATTTTATAATAATAAGGTCCTTTAATCAATGTTTATAAAAAAATTAAAGTTACTTACTTTTAACCTCTTTAAAATCCATTGTACAAATCCTTGTTTCGCAACTTCGACACATAATTCAGGCCTAAATTCTGTGATATTTTCAATAATACCTGGTGATTTAATAATACATTATGAATGTAACACATTTTTTATTAGCATCCCATCAAATTCAATTGAAATAGAAAAGTTTGATTAACTAGTGTAATTTACTGATAATTAAAAAATTACCTAAGGTGTTATGAACAGCATCCCTTTCATCTTGCACCTGCTCATCAAGGCGAGCAAGGTTATGTAGAAGCAGAGCAGGGCACTCAGCATCAGCTAATGCATTGATTAACTCCTCTGCACCCTCCTCACTTTCATGCAATATATCAACATCTGTCAACTCCTGTAAATTTTATAAGAATACTTTTACAATCTAGGATCTACTCATTTTAAAATCTAAGAATTAAGCATACTTTTAGGTTTATTTATTTTGATTATGTTAAACAAACATTTATTATGAAATTTGTTATAGCACAAACCTGCAATAAATTAACTACTTTTGTAGATACATCTGTATTATCATGGGAAAGTAACTCTAAAAGTGAATTCACACATTTTAAATCAACCAGTAAGGGATACTGATCTGGTACTGTAGCGACTGCACTCAAGTCCTGTAGAGCTTCATACAAATCTATTTCACTTTCCATAAACTTTTCAGGTTGATCAGGAAATTTTATTCGCATTTCTCTGTTCTTCAGTGCCTTTTTTTCAAAATTGAGAACTAATTTCTTTACAGCAGTCTCATCTAACACTTCACCCTAAAACAATTAAACATAGCTTTATTAATAATTTATAATAGATAAATTACTTTATACACAGTTGACATAAGGCTAGTAGATCAGGTAAAATAAAAAGACAATTATGTCCTTTGATTAAAAAAATAAATAAATAACTTGTTCTTCTCTAATTTAGTACTACTAAACTTTCTGTGCTCTGCCAGACCACCTTTTTTAAGTTAAAAAGTCAGTCCTCTCAGTTATAAAACTAAGTTATGGTTCAATTACAATGTAAAACAGAATATTACCTCTGTTACTTCATTTTCTACAAATTTGAGTATATCTTCTCGTTCTTTGTCTGTGATTGTGGGTTCTTTAGGCAGAGACTTGACCGTTTTATCTAGTTCGGACTTCACAAGGCGACGAACTTTAGTTGAGCGTACACTTTCTTCATCAGAATCTTCAAGTTCGTCTTCATTGGGACGCTTAGGTGTAGGTGTAGGCTAAAAAATACAGCATGAACATTATAAGGTTTTCATTAAGCGTGCTAAATAACCATTTGCTTAAAAATAATAAAAAACAACCTTAAATGAGAGTAATTCACCAACATCCATTTTCGTTACCGGTTTAAAACTGTTACAAAAATTGAAATATATTTCTCAAAATACTCCTAATTGTTCCATTTATATTTTACAAGCTACAATATTATTATTCCACAACATTTTTTAGAAATTAAACAAGCACCGCGTATAGCGTCTGGCAGACTTTGACAAATTCAAATTGACAATTTGACAGTAGGCAATTGACATTGGTAATTTTCGGCATATCTTTGTATTGGAAACTTTTATATAGGTACATAAATAGAGGTAGATAAAAATAAATATAATAGCTAGATCCACGACGATGGCGATGCGATAACTTATGATTGTTTTTGAGTTTTAAATAGTACTATAATAAAATATTTTTTTTTTTATATACAAAACATTTCAGAACGTGTGCCAGTGAAACGACTTGCAATGACGAATAATAGGCGGCAAAATGCAAATACTTTCAGATTAAAGTTTATTTTTTTTCATTACAGTTTTACCAAACAAATCACACCTTTTACGCTCAAAATAATGGTATGTTCCTTCTATAAGATCTGTTTTGATTTTCGTTTTAATATATTATAATTTTTAATTTGGTATGAATTATAATAAAAATCTGAAACATAACATGGCCCCATTCTCATATTTTTAGCTAAGACACTTTAAATTAAACATAATTAGTTTCAAGTATATTATTTATTGTACCTAATTCTTAAGTATTTGTAAAGAATTATAATATATACTTAGATACCTACTAACATGATTATGTCGTTCCGTTTTTAGGATATACAAATGCGGGAAAAAGTTGCAAGAAATGAAATACATGATTTGTTAAACGTATTGAAAGGCACCTGTGATGTTAAATTGGAAATCAATATATTCTCTACATTGGGTGCTTATTTATTATCAAACGTATGGTTAAAGCATAGCATATGTTAAAAACCTACCTTCTCACAATAATTGAATTTGAATTCCTTGCTATTCCAGGGTGAACATAGAGTGCTTATAATAAAATATGTACCATTATATAGTAAAATTTTACAAAGTTTAACAAGAGGCCGCTCGTTACAAAATGCAGTTGTTCTTAATTTTGTATCAGCCTTATTATATATCGATGTTGATGAGGGACCGACACAGAAGAAAACTTTATATTTGTACGCACAAAATATGATTCGTAGTAGTGGTTGTTTGTCCGCGATGTGTGAACTCTTCGTATCAAGTATGATGGTAATTATTTCTATTATTTTGTTGCCACATTATAGGCCTATAACACTACTCAATCTTAAGTCTAGTCTACACACAATCTAAGTCCTATAACAAAATTCAATACCTTTGAAATTTACTTGTGATGTGCCAGGAAAACTAACGCCCAGATTCCTAGCTTTTTCTGGCAAATAGAAGAGGTGGACACACCGACCGATTTGATATTTACGAGAATAGAATATAATTTAATATTGTGATGACTTTTGAAGCCCCACAGCACATGGCAGGCCCTGTGCCGCTGCCTCGCCGCAGCGTGCCGCGGTCGGGCGCCGAGCCAGACTTGCTGCTCGCATCTCGTTCCTTTGGTACGGTTTGTTAACAGTTTACACATAGATACCACTTTTATTAATAGTATATTTTCTTTTGCAAGTGCAAACTCCAATCGTGGCCACAAATCAGCGCTTCGGTTGTCATTGTCGCCGTTGCATAAGCTGAGTGGTCACCTCATTTGGCTCTACGCCATTGCATGTTTCAGTCATGACTGTGTTAGAATTAAGTTACATTTAGATTTAATTTGTGTCATTTAAGATTTAAGTAGTGACAAAATAATACTGTTATATATTACTTGCTTCTGAAGGCATAAGATATTCACAATTTATTTCATTAATAATCTTTATTTGAGAATTATAGGATGCGCATAATAGGATGTCCAGATTTTATATAGTAAATTTCTTTATCTCATTTGTACTTTTTAGACATTACCTTATAATTTATTAGATTTCTCAATAACAATTTAATTGTATATTATTCAATTATTTGGTTTTTTATTTTATACGAATACCATTTTAGTGTATAGAAAGATGTCACCGTGGTAGCGCGGACGCTGTTTTTGTTTTACAAAGTTTATTGCAAAACCACCGCCACAATAATGAACTGTTTCACATAAATAAAGGAATGTCGATATTCACCAGGCAAGTCTCTAAGAATAAAAATACTCAACATCTATTTATAATATGATAAGAATATCTTTGAATTTTTTTTTAAATAATTATTTTTTTATGTCCAGGGAATTCCTTCAAGATGCGACCTATTTAGAATTATTAAACACGGTAATAGAAAATTTTCCAGAAAATTATATTCCTAATACTTTAGAAATTAAAACAATTTTCCGGGAATTGCGCAACTTATCCCAGTCACACGGATGCTGCTCACAGGTCACTAGATACCTATATGTAATTAATATTGCTATACAAAATTAAATATGAGGGAAACAACATGAACACTTAATTAACAGAGTTACCTTTTATTTATCAAAAGCTAGTAGTTAGAAAGTTAAAAGAAGTAGTTTGAAATCCACATCGTCGATTATGCCAAATCGTTTAAAACATTCGTGCATCATTTTTAAATTGTTTTCAGGTAGTACAATGGAAAATTGTAATTTTTTACACGTTTGAAAGAGGTGAGATTTTGTTTCAACGAAAATCTAAATTACTTTATACTATGTTATATTTTAAATACATATTTAATAATTAGTTTTAGGAAAACGTGGAATAAGTTATGAAGATAATAAAAAGAACACCATAATTAAAGATTTGTCAACTAATAATCACAGTCGAGACGGAGATGAAACACATGATTTGCTTCAAAATGTCTTCCGTGAAATAAGAAACTTTCAGAGCAGTAAAAATTTTAAAAATGGACGCAGTAATAAAACCCTATTTCGAAATAGGAACGTCATAAAAACACCTCAACGGTTAATTCAAAATAGATTTCAAAGCCCTAGTTCCAAATCTTGCATTCCCAAATCATCGTTTCATCCACAAAATGTGGAGGACCTTTCATTTTCATTTCTTTTAAATCTAAACTCATCTAGTATAAAAAATAAACAATTTTTCAATACACAAACACGAAATTATAGCAATAGACAGGATTTAAATACCTTAACCAATATAACAAACCAAAATAACATGTTTCACAACAATCAAATATCCGGTAGTCTAGCAGAACAAAACTATACGGATGTTAATTATAAACCTTTTAACAAAGAAAACGAAATACATTTTAACCCAATACATGCATCCACACCGAAAAGGGCATTATCGATAGACGGAAGAGTTAAACCAGAATCAAAATCTTTTCAACATAGAGACAGAATTATCCGTAAACGTACTAAAAATGACAAAGGCATGGATTCCCATATGAATAGACAGAAGAATAGATCTATCAGTTCTAAGTTTTTGGATGTAGTTAATCAGTCCTGCACAACAATTATCAAAAGCTTTAAAAATATATTCAAGGAAAAACCACCAAACGAATCTCATCAAAATGCGACAAATAATAAAAAATTATATGAAAACTCTTGCAGTTATAGTTTCACCAACTATATGCGCAAAAGAGACAATTTTTTAGCCGGTGAATGCAGCGGTATGGACACTATCTTTTCAAACAAGGACTTAAGTCGTATCACTCAATGCAGTACTTGTAATGATACTCTTGAATTACGTGAAAAAATGCATTCTGACCAATGTCTTAAAGAAACTGTAAAGAAATTAAAACTCGGAATAAACTTATTTGGATGTGATTTTAAGGTAAGTTTTTATATTACACAGAGGTACGTCTTACATTGCTATAAGTGAAAATTACGTCTGCTATAAATAGTTTTATTCTTCAATCATCAATATAAATTAATATGAACTCATTGTTACAGAAAATATCAAAGACGTTTTGGCCTAACGAGAAATACATGACACCTAATCTGCTGTACACCCTATATCGCAAGCTTATTGTAAAAAAGCGAAGGACATAATTGTATTATTAGATATTAAAGCAATAATCTTTTTTCTTGCAAGTTCATTGATGTTCTAATAACAGATGTGAATCTTCAAAGTCTGCTGTAAGCCGATTCATGACGAACCATTGTAATGTCAGCAATCGTTGGAGTGCCTGCAAAATTCAGATACATACATTTATCTTACACAATTGCCATTTTTATTCCATACATTTATTTGATAATTACTAGAGGTTAGTATATGAGATAATGATTAGTTTGTCACCTTGAATCCGGACAAATTACACTATATCGATAACCTATTTTAATGATCATACTCATGACAATTTTATTATGCGCTTATCTTCCTCCCAAACGATAAAGTACTTTATCACGACTGTACTAATCACACTTATTTTTATCAGTTTTATTTCATGTAGTTTTACCTGCTATTTGAAATGTGTACTCCAATTCTTGGCGCAGAATACTCAGCATTTTTCTTACACCCTCTTGCCCGCCTACAGTCAAACCCCATAGCGCAGGACGACCGACAAACACCTAAATAAAGTAAAAACAATGTTAAAATAAAGAAAAATAATTCATAACTTATGAAAAATAATATTTATTAAAATTAGGCTTTACCATTTTTGCACCAAGGGCCAATGCTTTATAAACGTCGGTTCCACTTGAAACGCCGCCGTCTAGATACACTTCAACGTTATAATTTTTAACAGCTTCGACTATTTCTGGCAAGGCTTCAATCTAAAAATTTTAATCTTATATGTATAAAAATAAATTGGTGTTCGTTAGTCTACTCAATTGATTAAATTTTGGTGTGATTGAATTTGATCTCAGAAAAACCTTTATGATCGAGTTGAGATCAATTCTGGAATTAAAAAATGATAATAAAATGATTCTGGTTCGGTAACTCTACAAAGCTTTAGTAAGGGGAAATAATTTAAAGAAAACAATACCGTTGAAGGCACTCCGTCAAGTTGCCTGGCTCCATGATTTGACACTAAGATACCTGAGCAGCCAGCCTCTACAGCTTTAACTGCATCATCACCACGTAATACACCTTTAGCAACAATTGGTAAATTTGTTATGCTGAAAACAATAAAAGCTACGTTAAAAACTACGTTCTATTTTCTTTAATTTGAACTTTTAAGGTTTTAATTGACTTTGCAATACCTTTTTAACCATTTCACTTCTTCCCATGTTAATGTTTTATCAAATAAATTATTGACATAATTATTTAAACCGCTACCATCACCAGTACTATGGATCTTCGTGGACAAGTGTCCATCAAAATTTGCCAATCTGAAAAATATAACAGGTACAAATTTTAAATAACAACTAATAAATGTTCATCATATTCGTAACATATAAACATAAATAGCTCTTCTTACTTTAAATGACGTGGTAAAGCAAATTTATTCCTTACATCTGCTCTTCTCAATCCAAAAATTGGCGTATCTACGGTGAGGACGATGGCTTTAAATCCTGATTTTTCAGCTCTTAAAACAAGTTTCTTGGTAATTTCTCTGAAACAAAGCATTTTTATAAATAACAATTATAAACAATACATAATATTTTATGTAGAATGACGTGTAGACAAAAATGTAAAATACCTGTCGTTGTAAATGTAGAGTTGAAACCATTTTGTGGCGCTAGGGGCCGCTTCTGCAACTTCTTCTATAGAACTAGTTGAAATAGTGCTTAGGGTGTAAATAACGCCTTCTGCCTGAGCAGCTGTAATTACAAGATAATTCATAGTTATTTATTTTATACAAAACAATATTGGATCAGGCATACAAAGTTCTCGTACATAAAGTTATAAAGATTTATAACTTTTTAAACAAAAGTTATAAAGCTTTTATTTAAAAGGTCAATTCATCAAATCATGACATGCAATAAATAAAATGAACAAAACCAACCAGCTTCAACTTTACAAGGCGCAATTCAGGCCGCACATGGAATTCTGTTCCCATCTCTGGGCCAGAGTCGCTCAGCTGCAACTCCTTTTCATTTGACCGTATCCAACGTAGAGCAGTACGCCTTGTCGACGACCCAAGACTTACCGATGAGCTTGATCCTTTGGCGAGACGAGACGTGGCATCTGTCTGCAATCTCTATCGCATCAAATCTATCACGGGGAGTGCTCTAATGAACTATTCGGAACTATTCTTACCAGCCGCTTTAACGACGCCTGGCGGTCAACAACAGTGCGTTTCAAAGAAATTTCTTCCCAAGCACAACAACCTTATGGAATCAGCTTTCTTTTGGGTTATGAGCTATGACACCGATTAACTTTTTACTATGTCCCAGGCTGATAATAAAAATAATTGAAGAACCTTTAACATTTGCAGTTTCTCCTTCAGGGTGCGCCATCCTTTGCATTGCAGTTGGAGAGATTCCAACCGGCATCGAAACTCTTTCACCCAAAATAGTAGTTTGTAGATCGTGACGTGTTATCCCAACTAGACATTTTGGTCTAATGCGAAGCCTGGAACATAGTCAGAATTGGTTACCTTGTCATATTGTATAAACGTATTACATCACGCAAAATATAAATATACCTTTGAAATGCTCGTTTATTTTCTGCTAATGTGAATTCGTCGGTGGCACCACTTTTATAGTAATCCCTAGCATTTTTTGGTAATAATGCCGTCGCCGCATCTTCTAAATCTTTAATACTAATATATTTCTCCATTACGCGAGTTAACAAAACACACTGAATAATTTGCTTTAAGACAACTAACCTAAGTAAATTATATATTTGTTTGATAAGGGAATTGTTAATGAGTTATCAGACGCACTTGGGGTCGTGGGTCAAAGTGGAAGTGATTTTCGCAAAAAACACATGTTGTTCATAATAATTAATAACATTTGTTACTCAAATAAAACACGGCGTAAATTTCAAAATTTATTTTCGATTTTATTATATTTGTATGAATGCTTTCAACTGCATCCCTTGATGTCAAATGCCTTTCCTTACATATTTGCCATAGAAACGTTATATAAAACTCAACCGATCTTATAACAAATCTAATAAATACAAATATTACACTTTCAAGCATATAATATGCTTGTTATAACATTTTTAAGAATGTCATATAATTTGATGAGAATCGTATGTGTGAAAATTAATTATAGCTGAAACACTACAGTTGGCTTGAAATTAATATAGGTCAAATGATTTCTAATTTTACACACGTGATCATTACCTTTGATACAGCATCTATCCCTTGATATTTAAAATGTCATGAAGATGGTATGTAAGTATTTACAAAAATTAAAATTTGCATTGTTCTGGGGATACAAGAACTCATTTGGCAGTTTCAATCTTACGTTTGAGATATCGACACTTTACCATCTCTCTTAGCCTAATCGATCACAATTTCACTTTCGTTACCACAATTTATTCCGCGAATATTATAAAAGATACAAAACATTTCGGAATAATTACTAAGCTATGGGAAATTAGGACCGCCAATTACCCTTCTACAATATATCCATCTTTGGTAATAAAGTTATTAACAATCAAATAACGGTCGATGCACCAGATTAAACATATGTTACATAATATAAACGTCATAAAATCAGTGAAGCTTTCGTGTCATGCAAATATTTATTTATAAAATACTAAGTTATCCTAGCCAAGCGATACATTGGAATTAATCCATTTGGTTCCAAATAAAAATTAAAAAGTAACATATTTTAACAAACGTACAGACTATCAGGTGCATGCAAATTGAGCAAATTAACTTTAAATAAGGCACGAAGTTTTTACTATAAACTCTAAAAAAGCCTACGAAGAAAATATAATATACGATACTTGATGCGGTGGTTACGCTGTATTAATTAACTACGTTATAATATCAATCAAGGTGTTATTACATTAAGAAATTGTTTGATAATGCGTGTCATTATTACAAATATGTATAGTGCAGATTCAATATTATTTTGAGTCAGTTATATCCCTGATAGTCTGGATAATTTACATTGTATAGAAAAAAATAAATATACAACCTTTAAGCAATATAAAAATAAATAACATATATTACAAAGCAGAACATTGACAGTGGCAACATATTCCTGTTAGACTAGTGTTTCAATACATCTATATCTACATTATCTAAACACTTGTTATTAGTTAAGCTAGCGATACATTCATAAATATCGCATTGTAGAGTTCGTCTTAGGCCACTAATTGTACCAGTTTGGCCTAAACGTTCATTTCTACCGAGAACAATATGTCAGAAAGTTTTAGCCAATTTTTGTGAAGACGTAAAGCACTTATTATAACACCTGTACATGTTTAGTTGTTACATAATTAAAATAAATTATTCGATATCGATTCGTCTATAATATTGATAGTTAAGTGTGCAAATCAACACTGCAAAAAAAACGTTAAAACCATAAAAATGGTATTAGCAGCATCAAAGTTTATTTTTAATATCATCAAATTTTATTGAACGTCAAATTGCAAAGGTTTATTCGCTGGTTTACTATTCAATAAAGATCAAAAAATGTATAAAACACACATTACCAAGATAAAAAAAGAATTTTAATAATGGCAAACCATATCAATAATTACAAAACAAACGATCACAAACGTTTTCTTTGTTAGCACCCACAAACGGTCCGTTAATATAAAGCGATATTATTTGCTTTTATTATATTATCCTAGTCCTTAACTATTATTTGTACTGTGAAAAATAAACTCGCGTGATAATTTATATAGAAAAACAATACCTAATCTTAAATCACACACTAAAATAAGCGAACTTTTAGTAAAATAGTCGAATCTATTGTTTCATAATCGTAAAATTTGATGTCCTAATTGTGAGAATAAAATAAAATGGACCAGTTTAAATTTTATTGTTTTTATCTCATGATTATGTAGTTTGAATGTAAAAATGTATGAATGTAATATTTAAATTCTATTAATATGGAAAAAGCAATACTTTTTCTCGCTATAGGCATGATCATATAAATCATGATTTAAGAAATTACTAATTTACAGAATATTTTACTTTTGACTGTATGCATAATTTGAAAAAAAAAATGTATTGTTATGAAGAGTTATAAATTTGCGTTTAAAAAAGCAACTTTATATTTATAAAGTAGTAAAAATTCTGTCTAATAAGAAACATGAAAACAAACTAGCTAGTGTACGATTGTGTAGTCATTAGTTAAAATTACATAAAAAGGGATTATTTTATTAACGCTATACGTCATATTGCTCAATCACTTCAAAGAGCTTACAATTTAGACGACATAATGTGAAGTGTGCTCCAATACTATTTATTCACACGTATAATACCAGTACCTTAAATCCATATGATTTATTAACTTGGCAGTGCGAAGTGCTGATATCACAACTCAAAATTAAGCGATACGCATTAAAAGCAACGACGTGAATATAATGGTTGTGCAAGTTAATACTTTATTTATTTATTCTATTCATTAAACGCATATCAGATTTTTTTGTGTTTATGACTCATTCAGTCTTAAAATTTTCTAGTTAAAAAACAGCGTTTCTTAGGCTTCTCCGGTACATTTTACCGGTTGTAAAGGCTTCGTTTAAGATAATATGCAGATGCAGAAGCATGCGAAATTTATTTAAAATATAGTTTATGATCTTTTGCTTATAATAAAACATATGACTCCAATTCTTCCGTTAGTTAAACTTTTAATGAGGAGTAAAGTTCAGATATAAAAAGGTTTTATTGATGACCAGGTAGAAAGACGAGAATTCCATCAAAAACTTGCAAAACTTACTTGTGTAGTATAAAACCTTCTTACGTCGTGAAATACTAATTAAAAATAACACGGTATGGCGGTCGAAGATACTAACAAAATGCAGCTTATAATTGAAAGTCCTTATAATAAAAATTAAATACACTATGCATAGATAGAAATTATTCTCCTACTGAATATACGAGTAATTAAAAACTTCTAATTGGGTAAATAAATACTATGGTATCATAAGCGAACATTAAGTTAAATAAATAACTTTAAAGGAGGGTGGGCGCAAACAGAACTCGACGTTTAATACTTAACAATAAATGCCCTTGAAGACGAACTTTACACGTATCGTTAACATCACAGAACAAATGCGATGCGCAATTGTAATCGCTTCATTTGAAACATAAAAGGAAAGTTATCACTATTTTAAACAATATAAAATATTTTTCCAAACATAGTCATTGTGGTTTTCTTTCTTTCTTTATATAGGTGGTTATTTGTTACGAAATGTCTCGCAATTGCGCATCGCTAAACAAAACTACGGCTAAGCGGGAAACGCGAAACAATAAATAGGTTCAAAGCTGTTGATATATCTAAACCTTACATACACAGTTAGGTAAACATTTTACATTTGGTTAGAGTACTTACACTTAAAGTTAGCTAAATGGCACCCATTTCCATTAAGTACCGAAAAACGCATAATTTGCATTAAAAAACAAACGAGTATAAAAATGAAGAATAGAGAATGTGAGGCTAGACACTATAATGTAAAACAGCGCTATTCTCTGCATTCCAATTTAGTGAATGAAACGCGCCACATAAGTCACTTTTTCACTTGGATAAATAAAATCAAAGCGCTCAAAAGAAGGTCATTTGGCGCGTTCTCCTATGCATCTAAGGTTAGCATATCAACAGCACGGGACTAGTCTCTTTGCACTTGGAAGTACCCAAGTGAAAAACAGCGCAAATTTCAGAGAGTGCGTTGTTATTTTGAGTACCCAAGCGAGGTTAAGCCAGCGTACCGCTGCGTCCACACCGAGCCACCGAATTTGATATACAAAAAACCCAAAAGCGAGAAGGTTTTCAATATATCAACATTGATAACTATCCTCAGTTTCATGCGGACGTTACATTTCAACAGCGCGGGTCTAGTCATTTTCACTCGAATACATCCAAGCGACAATAGTGCAAAACATCCACAGACTTTAAGAATACGCTACATAGACCCCTCCAAAAATGTAGCGGGATACGGCAAAATTTCCCCGCACCCTGTGAAGTGCACTGTTGATAGGCGTGAACACGAAATATTACTGTTACCAAATATATCCAAAATAGAGTCCTCGATGTGCCATTTCAATTGGAAAATCTTACAGTGGCGCGTCTTTCGAGCGCTTCACGTTTGGATCTCACATGAACTGTCAAAAGTACATGTATCAAGGCCTCAAAATAAAGTAATTCTTTGGAGAAGCTGCGAGTGCATATGCCAGATGTTTCAAGGAGTCAGGGACCTATCGTGCGTTCAAACCGCCGTGTTCACCGAAGCGGCGTGCCGAGGCGAGATGTATGAGGGAGTGTGTCGCTCGCTGTATCGGCTCGCTCAGAGCGGCGCGGGGTCGCGGGGCGGCGGCGGCGCGGGGGGCGCGGGCGGCGCGAGGTGCAGGCGGCGCGGCGGCTCGTCGTCGTCGGGCGGCTCCTCGTCCTCGCCGCTGTCGCCCGCCTCGCCCGAGCCGGACCCCTCGCCCGTCTCGCGGCCCTCTTCGTCCTCCTCTTCCTCCTCAGGACACAGTTGGTACGCTCTGTGAGAACAGTCAATAATATAATCTTTGTTCAATAATTTCCTTTTGGAAGCACCTAAACAAAATGAAACATATTTATAGATTAGATTAGTAATCAAATATTTTTCTCATGTTGTTAATAACTGAAATTAAACGAGACCCAATAAATATTTTATTTAAATAAGAGCCTGCGAAAGTACAACAAACCTTCATATAAATGAATCTCTATTATATTTCTCTTGGTTATCGCTAGCGTGAACAGATGAAAAAGTTTTGCTATTTCTTATTTTGATGTGTTAGGTTGTTAAAGAAGGAAAGTTTAGAGGAACATTATAAAATTTAAAAAACTTAATGTAAATATAAATTTTACGTAACTATAAATTTTCTGTCTCGCTATCTTTTATTGTGTATCTTATAAACTGAAAACAATTAAACAATAGGGACCTTATCACGTAATTAAACGGCTGATAATTTATATCAATAGACCTAAATAATTATCAAATAAATTGTATAACTGTACTCACTTTTCTAAGGTCTTCCTTGCCGAGTTGCTGCGTTCGAGGAAGTATCCGCTTGATGTTTCGTTTGAAGTGCCGGGAGGCGACCACGTTCCATACGAACCGTATCCGGAACCGTACTACAGGACGCAATATAAACATTTTATTAACTTTATAAAAAAATCATTTAAAAAGTAGTAGTAGATAATTTCAAATTATTCCATTTAAATAAGCCAGCCAGGCTACTAGTAGAACATATTATAAGGGAAGGCACCTGGAAATAACATAAAAACATAAGAATCCAAACTTACAACTAAGATATTGACGGAGAACACACATTATGAATCATTACTACATATTATCATACAAAACCCTGTCTTTCGGGAAAGGAAAACAAAATAATTTTAAGATATAATAACTGATAAGGCCTTTGGGTCAAAGGGACAGTGCAGGCTAACAAATTTGATATGAGTCAACACTTCTATACATACACGGTCCAGTTCGTCCTGCAACCAAGCAAGCAGCTGTCTCCAGCGGCGCCGCGCCTCGGGCTGCGCGTGCATGGCGCGCACGGCGAGCGGCGCGCGGCACATGACGCCCACCAGCAGCTTCACGCACGCGTATGTGCGCTTCTGGTAGTGACTGCGCGCGCGCAGACCCGTTTCCAGCAACCCGGGCCGCTCTTCTGATACCCCCTGTGAAAATAATAAAACTTAGTAAAAATCGATTTATACCCGATATAATGTATTGTTACTCTCTATGGAAATGCATATTTAAAATGACGGACAACAATTTTTATTATTTTAAAACTATTAATGAAATTACTTTATATTATTACAATTGTAATGTTTAATAGATATCTATTACTGTAATATGAGTACAAAACGATTATAAATATCAAAATTATTATAAAATACATTTATAAATATTTTCTTTCATTTATAAAAAATACTAAATCCTCATTCAGTTATCTTTAAAAATACATAATTGAAGTATACCTTGATAGCGTTGTGTATGCGGTGCTGTTGCCAGCTGTCCTCCATCAGCAATAGCGCGGAGAGCGCATCACAATGTCGCCGTAGCTCGTGGCAGTAGGCGCAGGCCATCTGCCACAGCAGCTCCGCCAGCGCCGCCCGCGACCAGCCCGCGTGCTCCCAGCACAGAAACTGGATCAGCCGAATGCCCTCCTCACAGCCGCAGCACTCTTCCGTCAACTTCTTCATATAAGTACTGGAAGATTTTGCCATACTCAAATATTTTATAATAACAATAAAATGAGTTCTTGACTATCTTTTTATAGTTCAATAGAACTATTTTAATCAGAATATAATTTAATCGTTTTCAATGGCCTAAGAAAGTAGAGATATAGACATTTACAATTGTTATTTTAAAGCAGGAAAAATAATATTATGACGTCATTATTGTTGTTTTTCCAGTTTATGTTAGAACTTTACGTTACGGTTGAAATGTTAAATTTATAGGGAAAATTTAGTATGTGTCAATTCTATAACTCTTGTTCCGTGTGGAATAAAATTGTTATAATAAAATAAATTTTGAAACTAATAACTCGAGATTTTTGATACAGAACAATACTGTACGGTGAATTATTCTTACGTCAATAAAAAAAATATTTGATATGGCATTTACCCAGTCCTGTTGTAGAGCAGGTCGGCGGCGGTGGCGGAGAGCGCGGGGCGCGCGCCGTGCGCGGGCGGCGGCTCCGCGAACGGGTTGGGCAGCGGCACGCCGCCCTCCGCCGCGCCCGCCGCCTGGCAGCGCGCGCTCACGTCGCAGCACCGCACCAGCGCGCACACCACCTGACACATGCGTTCCATTTAATGCTTAATAATCTTTTTAAATACAACCCCGCACGCACAGGTTTCATAAAATATAAATACGGTCTTGAACGTAAATATCGTAATATAAAAAATAATTTATGCATACCTGATGTATTTTAGCTGATTCTGGATATTGATATTTTCCGAGTGCTGCGTATGTTTCGTCCATGCATACCGACAGCACTATATCCAAAATTTTGAGCTAAAACAGAAAAAAATATTATAGCGAAAAGTAACACGTTTGAAATACATAAAACTTCAGGTTCTTTCAGGTATAAAGGCACGATTATTAAAAAATATATAAAAAGGGATACTAGGTTCTTTATCCATTTATTTTCTAAATTATAATAATTATTAATTACAAACCTAGATCCAAGACCCAAACTAGGTGCAACCTGTATTCTAGGAACCTTTACATATAGGGTAACTAACAGTAACATGACGAGATGCTAAAGTTCTATAAATTCGTTCCTTATATATACTTCGCATCATATCTCACCCTGAGCAGCTGGTACTTCTCCGCGGCGCCGAGCATCGCGTACGCATGGAACAGGTTAAACAGCAGTGGCAGGTGCCGGTGCGCGTGCGCGTCGTGGTGCGGCGCGGCCAGTGCGCGCGCGCTGCACATCACCTGGTCCGACAGACACGTCGCCTCCTCGCGGCTGCACCACGACCCGTAACCGTTACTCACTGAAACGTAATTTTTTTTTGTATTCCCGAACGTAAACATAGTTTCAACAAAGTCATATCATTAAATAAAATTCGTGAATTCGTTACATATATAAACTAAAACAAATGTGTGTTGTAAAAAAATGTTTTACCTGGTGGATCATTAATTGAAAAGTGTGCCAAAAATACTATAATTTTCATAAATACTATCCGAACATCACCCGAAGGACACGAAAGCAAGTAATCGCATAACCTGAAAAATAAAATAATAATATTCAATGTATTTTCAACTTTTCAAGCAAATAAATTTATTTGTTTTAGGAGATGTAAAAATACCTATGCGGATGTTTAAAGAGATCTGTCGCGAACCACGCTCTAACAGTCTGAGAGCATCTTAAATGCTGACATAAGATATCATGCCTGAAACGAAAAAAAAACGTCAATTAAATGTGATTTTAACTGCAATATATAATATATTATTAGCAACTATTTCTATTCACCAGTCTGTTGCAGGACCGCGTAAAGTTTTCTTTGTGTGAAAACCAACTTGAAACAAAAACTTCGTAGCCATTTGGACAGCCAACATTGACATTTCTTCATGTTCCTGACCCTAAAAATAAATGTTAAGTTACATTTTAATTAAAGCCCAGATTTATGAGTTCTAGAACATTATATTGGTTTATTATTAATTGTTTTGTTAATTTATTTAAAAAATTACCCAAACAGCACTCTGCGATCCCGGGTGTACTTGTAACCTCATGCAGCACAATTTCTTCATGAAATTAAAATGTTCTAGACTAAATTGATCTTGATTGTGGCAGAAGGCAATGTTGCTTCTCCGAACGGAATTCCAAATGGGTCTTGGTATGGCACTTTCTCTGTAATATAAAACAATGGATTATAAATTAGCAATACATATCACGATAAAAGGTTTTATAATTTTTAGAGTTATAGTGATTATAACTTATTTATAAATACCATAATAACAGTCTAAAACATACTTGAGGGTCATGTTTTTCATTGATTGTTCTAGAGATGTATCTATTGTGTCCTTTCGTGTATAGAACAACATGTAAGCGTTCCACCACCGTTTTTGTCGTTTGTACGATATTCGTTTTATAGTTGAGTCAAATACCTGAAACATTCAAAACACGTTTTGAGCAATAATTAAATAAAGAATCGATTTATGAAATTTTATGTACATATTTAAACAACATGAATCCTACTAATAATGTGTTGGGGCTGTGTTTAGATCGCGCTGTCACTCTGAACGGATTTTGATGAAATATCCTTTATAAACAGGCTAAGCTGTTTTAGGAGGCAGAATAATTATTGATCCATAGACTCCATATCGAAGGCTCACATAGCTGCGGGCATAAGCTAGTTGAGCCATAGTGAACATACCTCTCCCATATATTCGCCGCCAAAGCACTGCGCCTTCATCTCATCATCGTCGTGCATGGCGCACTCGGCCACGTCTCCATCGTCGAGCTTCACCCAACGACCCATCGAGCCCGTATCCCTGAAGACAAAGACAAAAATTAACTTATTGCTCAAATTCGTACAATCTCTTTTAGAGATGTGAACATAATATAAAAAGTTTTCACTGTTGAGTTTAAGTCATAACGATGATAACTCAATGCTTTCGTCTAGGATTTTAAAAAATGCATTTATTGTTTAAATATATTTGATAGAGTCATATATGATCCTGGCCGTCTTACTAGGTTATCATCTGTGTTAAAAGAGTCGGTTCCTTCCCCATATCTGACACATTAAAAACTTTTTTTCATAGAAATTCCTTACCTTAATAATACATATGAGTAATAATGTCCCCCGGAAGCCTGCCCGGAGTGTACGACGATACCGCTCAACTCATATTGGGTGTATCGCGGATCCTTTTCGCAATTTTCACTTCCTTCCCATAAAGCCGCTTCGCCTTCCGCACGTGCTAAACCCCATGCTAAAAAAACAAACAGAGTGACATCAATATCAATTTCTATCAAATATAAATACACTTTCTATTTCTGTATTAAAAAAAAAACATTATATTATATGTTACCTGTGTAAGGTTCGACATCCAACTCGCGCGGAAATTCAAAGTAGTCATTAAATTTTATTGCACAGACTTTTTCAAAATCATATTCAAATCTTTTAAGCTGTATGACTAGAACTGGAGGCAGTTTATTTAAACATAATCTTTTTACTGTTACCACCTGGAAGAAAAGTATCCATTAGACATAAATTATTTCTAAAGCGAACTTATTAAAATGTATTGAATTTATACATACCTTTTTGCTACACTTATCACAATAATAGGCATCTGCGCCTTCTAATAATTCGCCGCGTACATACGCCTCTAACGATTCTTGTAATCGCGACATATTCCTTATGTCTAATGATACTACGCTGAATGGCTCTTCTTTACAATATCTAAAATAACAAACATTTAAATTGGAGAAACAGCAGATTTTACTTACAGTTATTGGAAATAGAGGTTTAATAACAAACATTACCTGTGAGGACACCCTTTACAAATCTTCTGGTCAGAGTAAGTCCCTCCCATAGTTTTAGCCATTAACTGTTCCTGGCCTAAAGACTTCAAAGCTTCGTCCAAGGACTCAACAAGCGACATGAAAAACTCTACCGCGTCTTGTTGTTCACGCAAATTTACTGGTTCACCTTGTAGCCTAAAATTGTTACAATTTAATGAATTTATATACATTTTTATTCAATTTGCTTTTTTTATTGTTTTGATTCCAATACATTACCTGAAATGTGCCCAAAGGCCCCGAGGAACATAATACTGTAGTTTACTGTAATGTAAATGTGCGAATATCGCTTGCACTTGCTTCAATATAGTGATGTTGTAGTCGCCGTTATTCTGAAAAAATAAAAAATAAAATTTTAATTTGAACCGAAAAAATAAAAAAAAACGGATAATATAAATAAAATATAAGTATTACCTCTGTGTTGTTTTCTAAAATGTTGTGATGATGCATTTCACCAGAAAAATCTTCATTAGGGTCAGTGGCAGCACCTAGAATATAACATTTTTACATGTAGTTACTGGCGAGTACCTTTAATTTTAATTGACGAGTCGCCTATCGTCTTTCAGATTGACATTGAGAATTTATTTTTATAGTTCTGTCATGTACGAAGTGTCATCCTTACTACTAGATGGATTTCGACAGTTATATTATATTTTTTATTGAAATCCGCAATTGAAGCACAAAAAGAAATAAAAATAAAAACCATTGTTTTGTAGTCTAATACATATTGCGTAGCAATGTTCTTATTAAAAATCTTTTATGTACCAAAATTAATTCAACCATTAAAACTTCTAAAAAATTGTATGTCACATGGCGAATCGTAACGTGTAACTTAAACATAAAAAAATTGTTACACCTTTTTTACATAATACAGATCGTGGCCTAGGAAATGTTTAATTGTACGTATCTAACCTTGCACAGTGAGTAAGGCGTCCCGCACGGCGCGCACGCAGTACAGCTGCTGCAGCACCGAGTTCATGTAGCAGGTGGCGCCCGCGTTCTTCAGCCCCACCAGCCCCGCGCCCGGCCGCGGGCCAACGCACGGCATGTATTCCCACTCCGAGAGCGGCATGTTCTTGTCTGTGATCAATAAATAGTGTTTTGATGAATTGTGGTTACCATGCCTTGAATGTAATTAAATTAATAAATAAAACAGTATAACTTAGAAAGAAATTGGCGATCAATAATTTTAAACAGAAAAAAATATAATACTATTTGCATAGATATGAGACTATTAGCAAAGTGAGGGTAGCAATCGGTACCAATGTGCCCAAATACTGAACGCACCTCTTTTTTATATGACTTAAATAAAAGTTAAGAATTTGTAAATACATGAAATTATAAAATACTGTCGACAAAGATCTGTTGTGTCAGCGGCGTCTTCTATTGTCGGAAGCCAAGATCCACTTTAGTTCTTCGCGCCAACTAGTAAGTAAGTCGACAAACATACACACTTACCGCTATAAAACATGAGGTGCAGCAGGCTGGCCAGCGCGGCCATATTGGGCACGCAGCCGTGCACGAGCGCGAGCAGCAGATCCGTGGCGGCGGCCACCGAGCCGGCCGTGCGGCACAGCGACGTCGGCACCTCGTCGCCCGCCGCTCCCCCCGCGCCGCCCGCGCCGCCCTCCGACATGCGGCACCACGCCCACGAGTACGGCCAGAGGAACTCTGTTGCCACTTCCTTTATAAAACGAATGAATAGGTTAAAAAAAAATAAATTAAAGATATACCAACGTTTGTTTCTATTGAGACATTTCACAAGAACATTAATTGTTTAAAAACCAACTAAATTTAGTTGGTTAAATCAGATAGGTGAAAATATAAGTATATTTTCAAATATTACCAGCTTTAAAATTTTAGATTCTCAGCTATTTAAAATTATTAAATTATTATGTATTATCATATTATCGTGTCATCATTAAATGCAGTTTGTCACTCTTTAATGTAATATCAAAATTTTTTTTTTAACACACGGGAAAACAACATGCTTCAAGCAATAAACTAAACTTGCCTTGATTAATCCTGCGTCTTTGTGATCTGGATGTGCGCCATATTGAAATTTGACTTGCGCTGGCACGTGGGTGAACAATTCTTTGGTGAGATTCAAGTGCCCTTCTAGTAACGTGTCTTCTAATGCATCAGGATTTGTGCGAACAGCGCGCAACCAAGCTACCTATTTTAAACAAACAAAGGGAGCTTTCATTATTATGTGTAGATTAGAAGTAGTTTATAATGTAAGGTAAATGATATTATAAAACAATTAATTAAGGGATCGATACCCTTTTCACCAACAACCAAGTCAAGGCAGCCCAAGACGATACATCTTTACACTCCAATTACATTATTGCAATGCCAAATTCTTTAACAACCTCGCAGACAGCCCAGTGAAAACATTGACACGATACAAGCTGCAGGATCAATCTAAAATGTTATGCAAAGTCCTCGAGTGGCTTAATACATTTCCATACAGTTATGCAAATAATATCTTACAAAATTGAAACAAAATAATTAACTTCTTTTAAAATGCTGCCATCATACAAATTCGATTTTATAAATAACAGTTAAATTTTACAAACTGGTGTGCACTGCCTGGTGATACACTAGAAAATGGCCTCTTCTAATATACACGCCAATGGATGAGGCGTGGCCATCTGGTGACTTGGTCTAACTGGCGTTCAATGAACGTACCTCAGTGGCGAGGTCCTCCAAGGTCCTTGCGGTAGGTCCGGCGAGCGCGACGAGACGGCACAGCAGTTGCAGGAATTGGTGCGCGTTACGCGAGTGCGCGGCGAGTCGCGGCAGGGTGGCGGCGCCGCCCGCCCCGCCCAGCGCCGTGAGTGCGCAGCGCGCGCCGCCGCCGCCGCCCCACGCGCACATCGATAGGAGCTGCTCCGCGCACGACACACGCACCTGATTGTAAAACCACTCATATTAGTTCAATGTAAATGGTAAGAATAAAAGTAGACTGATGGCAAAAATTATTTTACTGCTCCTTAAAATTCCTCATTCAAATTAAAACACTCTTTTATTATTCTTGAATGATGTGAAAATGAAACAATGTTTCGGGTGGATTAGACCAAAAGCTCTTTTTCAGTACTCTTGTTTCCACTTTAAATATGGTTTATTCCTGTACGCCAATCATTTGCTGTGATAGATTTGAATGGTTCTCAGGTTAAAATTGATCTTGCTTTGTAATTGATCGATATAAGTTCTTATAAATATAATTTAAAAATAAATATTTCCTTTATGTTGCTATCGGTACTGACAGACGTCCAATAACGTCATATATCGCCTGAATTTAAAAAAATAAAGCATTCTAACAGCATTTGAAACGATAAATATTATGTAATACGATTTAACTAACAAGCAATACTATTAATTTTCAATTTGTATATATTTTTACCTGAGCGCTGGGACAGTCTATCATCAAATATAGAGCTGTGTCCTGCCACCATGATTCATGCAACAGATCTTCGAGATGTCCGCCGCCAAGAGCCATACAAATAGTTACCACTTCCATACACTCTCGGACCACTAGAAAAATAAAAGTTTAGATGATTAAAGTGTGAACTCAAATTATTAACAAAATTACACGTAATTTAGTGCTTAAATATAATTAAAAAATATATTTAGTTTAATTTTAATACATACATGTGACATCATCGGAATGCACTAAGCCAGTGATCTCTGAAGGCTGCGCCACAGAGTAGGTGAGTGCGTAGAGAGCGCGCACCGTGGCTGCGGTCGGCACGCGCCACCACACGAGCGAAGATACCGATTCGCTGTCTTCACCACTTGTGACCATCTATAAGAAGTGACAAGTTATTATACTCATAACATATGTTAAATTATTTAAAAAATAAGCTGCAGTTTTAATGTTTTGAAACAATCTTAATTATTTTTTATATTTTAAAATAAAAAATGTTCATAATAATTTACCTGTTCGCCAAGAGTATTTGCTAGTTTTTCTGCAATAGCCTTTACGATAATTTCACAATTGTGATTAGGTACTGATTGTAATGCTTCTCGCAATATAGTTACGTCCATTCTGGAATATGAAGTTAAGCATATAAACATTCATTGTTAAGTGCTAAATTAACAAATAAACTATTTAATTGCAACTTGAGTATAACATACCGAAACTCCTTATCTACGGAAGTGTCAGATCCATCAGGTGCAAGAATTTCAAAGAGGTGTCCTAAGGTGTACAAAGCTAACTTTGCTAGTCGCACTAGTGCTAAGTAGCCAACTCTGCAATAAAAGACAAGTAACAATTAAAAAAATAGAAGAACACTAAATGTAGTCTGACTTTTTTTATTCAGATATTTATTGTCTTTAGTCGAAAAAAGTAAAGTAAAAAAAGTAAAAAGTAAAAGTAAGTTGTTTGTAAAATTTATAATGTACCTTCTAGTGTGTGGTGCAGCACCTTTCAAAAACTCATTGTCAGACAAACATTGCACTAATAATGGAGCTTTTTTAACACAAGCCAGTTGAAAGCTACGATTACGCTCTAGCCTTGTATCAGATGACGGCATCACCATACTGTATAAAACCTAGAATTTTTTTTTTATTAATATTTGTAAAAAATTAATTATATCATAGGATTTTATGTATTCTCGTCAGCTTACCTCAATGTTATAAGCAACGGCAGGTGGCGCTGGGCCATACAACATATCCTTTAATTTCGAATCATCTCTACACAGTAGAGCTTCTGTTAACTTTTCTACCTGAAATCTCACACATAATTTAATGTTGTACAAAATATGTTTACAGGACCCAACTGAAAATTGTACAGTCATAAATACAAAATTAAAATAAATTTTTGAGTCGAAATTATTTCAATGAAAACTTTTACTTGGAGAATATTTTATCTGTTTCAATAATAAATGTAAAAATTAATGATAACTAATGATTATAATTCATAAATATACGTACTGTGAGCTTATGTGGCGGACATATCTGGGAAAGGAGATGTGCCGCCTCCGTTAGAGGCACATGACCTTTTGTAATTCCGACATGCTCTAACTCCAATATGAAAGGTAAATACCACGATCCTTGTGAAAAGATCTGTAATTAAAAATATGTTCATGATAAGTACATAAGAAAACATCGCATCCAGTAATATTTTCAATAACTTAATCCATTAAAAACTTACTACATATTTTATGTGCACAGTTTATGTTAATTATACGGGAATTCTACAATAATATTATGAAGAGAAAGAATTGATTTTTTTGTTTGAATCGAACAGGCTCCGATTAGAAAATACTTTTACTAGAATCCTAAATTAATTATCACTACATAGTATAAAACAAAGTCGCTTTTTCTGTCATGTGTCATGTTGTATGTCCCTATGAACGCTCAAATCTTTAAAACTACGCAACGGATTTTGATGCGGTTTTTTTTAATAGATAGAGTAACTCACGAGGAAGGTTTTTATCAGCAATGCACCCGTGCGAAGCCGGGGCGGGTCGCTAGTTCCCGATAAACATAGGCTATATTATAGGTATTATAACATTATACCGCAAGCCGCGTGAAACAGCTAGTATTTATGTATAATTATTTACTGTTTAACAGATAAACTGAATGAATCTCACTCACTCACTCTCATACAACATACCTTTGTACAAAACACCTAAAATCGACATAATTGTTTTACAATAGTGCTAATAACAGTATTCTCAGTACTTACCACACCGGGTAAAGCGTGCTCCGGTGTCGGCGGAATGGGCGGCGAGGTGGCGCTAGAGTCGCTGCTCGACTCATTGGACGAACCGCAACCGCCGCTGCCGCAAACCTGTCCGTCGTACACCTACGGACGTATGCCATTTGAATACACTCATCACTAATCTGTATGTAAATTTACTTCGCGGTATAAAGTTTATCCAATACAAAAGGGGAAATTAGGCAATTTGAGTTCGTTCGCCCGAAGTTTCACAGCAAACTTTAATTGTGAAAATACATTGCACAAGAAATGCCAAAACGATTGTTGCGATGTTTAACATTACTGTAAGATTTTATTTGGTAATTACCACTTCCCCAGCAGACACCAGACAGACCAGACACCGCTATTAGGTAGTATTGAAAGCATCCCTCTTCCATCCTATTCTACTCCTTTCCCAGCTTTGCATCATTAATCTAGTCCTTATTCAAGCCAGCAAGGTATCTACGGCTCATTGATTTTGTGAATGTTCATGGACTGCGATCGATCACTTAACATCAGGGGAACCGCATGCTGCGCTTGCATTCTGTGGCATGAATCAAATAAAAATAACATCATTCAAGATGTGAACAGTACCTTGGCAACAAGAATAGTCTTGTCCCTGAGTGGTATTTGTGAAAGAATTTTCCTGTCATGACTCGAATCCAAGAGTTCACCGTTTACATATAGTTCTAGTTTATTTATATACATCTCCAATTTGATACTGCTTTCCGATGCACACTTTAACCTGCAAAAATGATTTGTTTAGTTCTGGTATAATCGTTAAAATAATTTATTTTCATTGTTTTGAATAACATACCTTCTCTGAACAGCGACGCGCAGTGAATGAAGAGTTTCATTAGAATGAGAAAATAATTCAATGTCGTCGATTTGTCTTTGGCCCGTTTGAAAATTAAATCTGACTATTATAGTACACTGCCGACCTCTGCCAGATCTGTAAATCGGCAGAATCTGTCGATCCGCTGAGAACTTTCTATCACATTCGTTAATATATTCTTGTATGGCACGAATTACTCTACACATTTTTGTACAACATTCAGTCGAATCTGAAAAAAAATATTATATATTTTTATTCGTACCTAAAATACATACGATTATCCATATTCACACGAAATAAAGTTAAAGTAAGAACGATCTTACTTTATATAAGCTACTGAAATATAAAACACGACAAAAAACGAATATTCTACAATATGAAAACATCTTTAATCCTTAAATTATATTTAAAGATAAAATTAAGAAATTAAAATTATCGAGAAATTAAAACTATCAAAGCATGTGTCCTGAGGGACGACGCACGGCGCAGTGCGGATTTTTACATGTCATATTAAACGCACCTAACATGTGTTCAATACGTAAGTATTCTCACTCAGGACGCACGCCTCATACAAAATCAAAAAGTTTCAACACCTTCAATAATGTAAAGAGGAACATATAACCCACCTTCGCCCGCCTCCATGTCCTTCTGCATGCGCTGCGTGCGCGCGCAGCACTGCGTCAGGAACGCCTCGTGCTGGTGCGCGGGCGGCAGCGCGGCGCCGGTGCACGTGCACGTCTCGCGCAGCAGCTCGATGCCGCGCGCCGATATGTCGTCCTCACACTCGGTTATCACCTGCCGCACAACATTGTAATGGATCTATCGCTTTTTTCAAACTATGAACGAGTTAAATAAACCGTATATGCAAAAAGAGCATTCAAAACTCATTAAATCATGATCTCATATTGAATACGCATTTGATGGTTGCAAAAGATTGACTATGTTCGAACGATTCACGAGTCGAATTCGAAATGAAAATGCGTTCCCTCTCAACTATAAGCTAAGCACTTTTAAAATTCAAATATTTTCGAAGGAATATTATACTATAGTTAGCTATAAAATAATTACCCTCCATAAATAATCTAATCCTATGAGATCAGGGTCGTTAAGAAGGAAGCCTCGCCTCTTAACTTTAAGTTTGCCTTCCTTAGAATTCACTGCCTTAAAAAATCTGAAAATAAACATAAAAGTAGTAGCATTTTATTAAAATTAAACGCAATCATAATCATAATTGTCTACTAGTTACCTTTCGAAACATTTAATTCCCGAATGAGTGAGGAGATTAGGAGGCAGTGTCATTATGTTGCGTCGAAAAAAATGCAAATTAATATTTGGATCCAAGTCTGGCTCTTCACCCATTAATTTACTGAACCAACGAAAGCACGCCTCACGATCTCCAATATGAGCCGGTTTTTCTGCCAAGCACACCCAAATTTGTTTAGCCTGTAAAAATAAAAAAAAATGGAAATGAGCCTGATATGTTGTTTTCAGGAATTAAAATATTTGAATGACGACAATTATAGAAACATCACCTGTTCGGCACAGAGCCACAACTGACCGTCCTTCAGCAAAAAACGTAAAAAACTGAGCCGCTCATGCACCTGCGCCGCGTGAGGATATCTACCATCAGGTAACCAATTGTCCCAATCGATTTCACTCTCTTCTGAAAAATACAATATAAAAGTTAAAAACATTTTATTTACGTATATTTTAGCACGTTTCTATGTTCCAACGTTAATGATACATACAGTCACGCGAAAAAGGTTGAATTTAAAGAAGATAGGTCTTTTTGTGCAGTTATATAAAATAAAATTAATGAATAAAATGAGCACAGATATATTATCCTTTCCTCACCCGTCAACTTCTCTCGAACCGCGTCCATGTAATGTGTGAGCGAGTCCGTGACCAGTATAACGAGCGAGTGTTGCGTCTGCAGCCTGTCAATGAGCTCCTGCCGTGTGACGTGGGGCCGCACGCCCGCGCCGCCGCCCGACTCGTACAGGCAACAAATCTCACGCATCATTTTTAATGCCGGCAATACCCAACTCTCGTTGCTCTTCAGTTCTTCGACACACCTATTTGTAAACAACTCCGAGTTAAAACCTCTTACGGCCATTTTCAATAATGTATCAAAGATTATGGATAGATTATAATCTCAGATTAAATGACATTTGATTGTCAAAAGTCATAACAAAGGCTATCCGTCGTTAGCATATTGAAATCAAAGTAAATGCAAATAGATAGATTTGTCTGACTTTAGTAAGCAAGACAAGGGATAGATAGAATATTGAAAACGGCCGTTAGTCGACACTAAGCATGCACTTCATATTGATTGATATTTATGCCAACAAATATAGAATTTAGCTTATCATATTTCACATGACATTCAGAACAAATAATTAAACACCAAAGAATAATAAAAAGCGTCAAGCTCTTTATGTTGTGTTAAAAACAAACAGTAAGGTCGAAATTTTATATACAAACTTTTACTTACTTGTCCAACCAAAGTGTTTTCTGTGCATCACGATCTTGACTACAACTATAATCGAGTATTTTAATAAAATTCGCAAGAGTTAAATCCATTATTTCTGTACATACTTCGTCAGAATGTGCTAAATTCCAAAACAGAACTAGTACCTGCAAAAGCATTGATTAAAATTAATTAATTTGCAACACACACACTAATTTTGAAACTGTTAATAAAATATATACTTTGTTTGCCATTACACCATCTTTGTCGTCTTCGGCCAACCTTCTTATCACCTCTAATAACTTATCACTTTGTTTCTTACTAGATGTTGACCAACTTGCCTAAAAACAAATATACACATAATTTATTGGAAATACTTGATTTTAGTTTTTTTTTTTTCGATAATAGATAGAATTTACCTTAAAACAGTCAAAAAGATGATCGAGTTGATCAGGAGTGAAATCCCAGGCTAGTTTTGCTAAAAGATCGTGAAGATTTTTCACAATCGCTTCGTGTTTCCCATGCTGGGCTTTCCATATCGCGTCGAGGTCTTCCCGCGTCAAAGAGTTCTCTTTTATCATAAACCTCAACATCTTCTCTAGTCTCTCCACATATTGTGGCTGGTGAAGTGAATCACGTAATACTATGTCCACTACATTATTTTCTCTTATCCATGCCTATAAAGATAAAATTTATTTTAGCAACATTGAAATGAAAAATTTCTAAAAATTTAAATTGTACACAAACAAATGAACATGTGAGTGAGTGAGTGAGAATAATAAATAGATAGGTAGGTACGGCAGTCTTATCTCTAAATAGCATTTTCTTCCAATATTAAGTGGTAGTTTTATTTACTCACAGTAATAACAGTTGGAGTAAGCCATTCTGGTTTTGGTTGTTGTGAGATTGTACTTATAAGCTGGTTTATTTCATTTAGTGCGGACATTTTCCCATTAAAAGATGACATTTGCAGTAACCGCAGAATCATTTTCAAACGAAACATTTCAAGGGCTGTAATATGAAAAAGAACGTTAAAGTCATTGTATAAGTCAGAGGTTCCCAAACCGTGTATCGCAGGAAGTATAGAGAGACGTTGCAAGGATTTTACTGCTTCCCCTTCCCCCATTGATACGTCCCGATTATTTTCTGTCCTATTTGAAACTAGAACTCACCCTCAGCTGACACTAGCGTGTCAAAACATATAACTAAACTCATAAGTGCGTCACCGATCAAAAAGATTGAGAACTTCTAGTATATGTGATTTTCATACTAACAAAACACAACAAATTCAAGGCACTTGGCTAAGTTTTTGTTTGCTATTGTATTGAATGTAGATGTAATACTTCCTTTCTTGTTCCTTGCTTGTAGTCAGTAGGGCATGATTACATACAATGTAGCAGCATAGGAGCGGATTCAAAACAGCGCCCCTAAGCAGCTACAGGGTATACAATTTACCCAGATCTTGAATCCTTGGAGATTTTACCACTGTCTTCTTGAACTTAAATTATTTACTTATACTATCTAACATCTTACAGATAGGAAATATTTAGATAAAAAGAAATTCTGATAATAAAGTGAAAATATATAAAGTAACAACTAACATTTAAGTAGACTATGATGATGCGGTGTCTTGACAGAAACACATTTACATGCTCTGATCAAACAGGATACTGTGTCAGTCTTATTCTCACTACCTCGAGCTTCGCGTTTTAATTCTTCATCAGTTAAACTCTCTAACAGTGTTGGTATACATTCCTATAACAAAACATTCAGAAATTATAGACAAAATAAAACCAAAAAAAAAATAAAAATACCTTTTGTATGTATACAAACCAAAACTGGTAGGAGATAAATAGTAACAGTCTGTGGAGTAAGGAGATCATGGCAGAGACCAAGAGGTCGTAACAATTGCCAAACAGCAGCGACGCGAGTCTCTCCAGTCGTCGACATCTCTAAAGAAGACGGTTGATCTGAACGAGATGATATAGAACCCTAAAAATATTTAGTTAATTATTATATGTCTATGGCGTATTGCCTATAAAATATAGCCTTTGTTACTCATGGATAATGTAACTTTCGATGATGAAAGAATTTTTAAGATAGGTCCAGTACTTTTGAACCTATTCATTACAGCCAAACAAACAAAGTTTTCCTTTTATAATATTAGTGTAGATAACAAGACGAAATTTAAATAAAAAGCAACAAATGTATAGAACAGTGAAATATATACAAATGTTTAAAAAAATATTTACATACTTTAAAATTTTAATAGAGACAACAGTCATACCTCCATATTATCTGTACTACTGATTATGCTGTCAGCAACATCAACCTTTTGATCCTCAATTTCTTTTTCGATGATTTCATTTGTGACTTTCTCTTCACAGTTTACTGATGTTGTTAATTCAGATTTTTTGAAACCCATAATAACTTCAAATCTTTCTCTTAGTTTAACAAATCCACCTGCTTGACCAAATCTAAAATAATACTTAATAAATAAACAGCCACTATATTTAAAGCACCATTATCTAAACAATTTTAAAAGTCCTGGAGATGTTTTTTATAGTCAAAAATTTATTCTTTAAATCAGCATCCAACTCATATTAAAACCTATTAGCGAAATTACTTTATTAAAATCAAAATCAACAATATAGTAAGTAGACATACATATTAATAAGATGGACCAGCCATCCCTTAGGTATCCTGTGATCTTGGGGTTTAGCAAATACTTCAGTTTCCTGGTTTGACCCTTGCCCTGTAGCAGATACAGTTGAAACAGTCAGCCCTTCATATGGCCTGGTTGCATTGAATGTGTGAAACCTAAAATCAATTCATTTTCATATTTGTAGAAGTCAAACTGTTCTAACAAATATTATTATTTCTGTTATCATTTCACCATTCATAGCTTTGTGAATCATTTATTTAAATAGGGTATGCAAATAGTTTATTTATAATGCTTATCATCATTTAATTTAAAATTATTGTTGCATAGTATATAATTTTAAACTTGTATTTATAATTTAATACTGCCAAAGTATTTAGACAAGGTATGAAATTAACAAAGATTTTCCAAACAATTCCTTGATGTAAATACTTCTTACTATTAAGTAAACACTTTGAAATACTGTTTTATACCCATCTTCTGCTGGGGTTGTGTAATTTCACCGGTGCAAGCTTAGCCCAATTGTGCAATGCTCTACTTGCATTCTATTATGAAGCTTAAGCTGAAGATGTAATGCAGTAGTATAACACTCAGTCAGCTCTGATGACACCGATGTAAAAGTAATCTCTACTGCTTGTCAGTGAAAAATACTATAACTATCTGAGCTACTCAATGAGCTATTCAATAAGTTTATTTTTTTCACATAATGCAAACAATTTAAATTACGAAAATACTTACTTATTGTTGGGATTAAATGCCATTGAGAGAAGATTCAAAAATCTTGGATCATCCAATTTCATGGCACACAGTTTAACAAGTTTTTCACAGTTTGATCGTACACATTGTTGTATGTTATTTTTCCATGATGAAACAGCATCATCGGTTAATATCTTTGTAAATGATAATGTTAGTGCATCATTATAAAACCGCTGACAGAGCAAATTGTTTATATCTTCACCTGAAAATTATATTCACTTATTATATTTCAGTAAACATCTACATCGCCACTTATTGTGAAATGGAATAAAGCATGAAATATAAATTGAATTGTAAGTGACAAAAGCAAATGATCAAATGTTAATTGCCAATAACTTATTACCTTTTGTAGCTAATTCTGTAGCAGCATTAAGTAATGCCTCTAACTCCTGTTCCGGTAGGACAGGAACTACCCATCGAGGATGTGAAATTTTTTCTTCTAATGCTTTTAATTTTGCCTCGGGGAAGACCATCTAAAAAAAATTCAATGCATAAAATTGATATTGAATAGAACAATACCTTATTGAAATTAATATGGTCTTTTAGATACAAAGAAATTGTTTTAGCAGACATTTTTTTCTCTAAATAAATATGATAAATCTCAAGTACTGGATATAAAGTCAAACAATATTTTTACCTCCCCAGGCACATGCTCTTGTTCCTTCATTGATATTGTCATTATTATAACATAACTTTAATCATTTCTCTTTCTGTAAATAAAATAATGATACTGAATCCGAAAAAATTTACTTAGTTTTTAAATTTTATTTAGTTAATAAATTTTATAAAACAATTAAACAGAATAGAATAATTTCGTACTAGGTAATATTATTTATGTTTATATTATAGTGGTATCTGCAATTCACGTATTGATTTAAAAAAAACAGGAATTTTTTAAAAGCTTTTCCATAAATATAAAGAAAGAAGTGCAAATTAAAATAAAACCTAACCATTGTATTCAAAATATACTCGAATGTTGTTGGAAGGTATTTCCTAGACAGGAAAAATCTATAATCGATATGATCATGCCGAAAAGAACGGTCTAAAATCGACGAAAGCAAAAAGCGATTATAACAGAAAAATACCAAGGAAGAAATACTGATATGACATTCTTACTTTAGATGCAAAAATAATAATGTAATCCTATAAAAATAATAAATTCCGATCAGCCGGCGCGACAAAATGGCGTCATTGTCTTAAACATAACTATTTAAATTTATTATACAAAACATCTCTATGAATAGGTAAAGAAAAAAATGTCGTATTAATTTCAAAATAATATAATTTACCTTAGTTTTTATCATAAATTCAACGCATTAAAATTATAAAACCAGAAATTCATCCACTACACTTTTTGACGTAATAACGAAAATAGATAAAATAAGAATCTGACTGATATGTCACATATGTCAAATACATCTAGATTCTAAGTCTAGTCTAAACCCGGTAATGATTAAATTTAAAAATTTCTATTAATAACTCTCATCCAAAAAAGTGTGGAAAGTCATTGTAGACTATTTTAGTTGTATCAAGAAAAGATATCATAGTACCTATAGGGTAATACACAATTTCGTTGTTTTATTTTTGACGTATGACTTAGGATTGTCATTGACTCTGACGCATTGATTATCAATCGAATTGACATTAGGCTTTTTTATTTTTCTATAAATATTAGTAAATAAATAACCTATATTATATTATTTCCTTTCACATCCACAAATATTATTGTAATAACTACCAATTTTAAATTCAAATATCACACTAAACAGATCTATTATTATGAATCCAAAAAGTCCAGAAGCTAGAGGAAGGGATGAAAACCCATTTGAGGGGTTAAAAATAGCAAATTGTGATATTCTTAATACTTTACAAGGACGTAATCCATGTCCACATTGTGGTAAATCCCGCATGTATTTTTGTTATACATGTTTTGTTCCAATTTCTCAGTTAGAAAATCTAATACCTTCATGCAAAGTAAGGATTTTTTAATAAATGAAATATTCTTATTAATATATTTGTATTTTATACTTACAATTCTAAATGTTTGCAGCTACCTATTAAAGTTGACATAATAAAACATAAGCGGGAAATTGACGGAAAAAGTACAGCTGCCCATGCTGCGGTTTTGGCTTCAAATGATGTGAGAGTCTATACATATCCTGATATACCACATTACAACAATGAAGAAAAAGTCGTTCTACTTTATCCAGGAACAGAAGCATGCACTGTAAGGGAATTATACTCAGGCAGGAAACAAAGTGCATCATATTCAGACAATCTTCTTGCTGAACTACCACATGGGTATAATGTAGGCACTCTTATGAGAAAGGTATACAAAAATAATAATGAAGATACTGAGATATATCATGTCAAAGAACTACCAATAGATAGACTAGTATTAATAGACAGTACATGGAACCAGAGTCGAGGAATATTTGCTGATAGTAGATTACAAATTATACCAAAAGTTGTATTACAAAACAGAGTTTCTCAATTTTGGCGACATCAGAAGGGCAGTCCAAGATGGTATCTGTCTACAATTGAAGCATTACATCAGTTCCTATTAGAATTGCATATTTGTGCTTGGGGTTGTGACAAAGATTATAAAACTGAACTGACTATTAATAATCCAGTGCACAGTGAAGATAATCATTCACAATGTAAGCCATATAATGGACAATATGACAATTTGTTATACTTTTTTAAATTCATGTATAAAAAATTGCACACACTTTATAAACATGAAGATATGTTAGCATATAAGAGACCAATGCAAGTATAGAATATTTACAATAAGAATGCTATTTCATTTTTTGTTTAGGAAAAATGTTAAAAAAAAAATTAAGTTATTAGAATAAGAAATAAATTAAGCTATACCTAGTTATCAGTAACCCTAAAGAATGAGGAAATGGATCCTCATTTTGAATTCAACATATTTAAAATAATTAACAAAAAATATATTTTATAAACATTAATTGTTTGATAATAGTAAGAAAAATTATACACACACAATAAGGTTTTATCTATTTTATTCAGATAAATATTGGACATTAACAGGATCTAAACTTTTTAATTTTACCCAGGTACACTAAAAATGATTATAAAATAATATTCATTCCACTTTATTTATCAAAATGTACCTAAGTAACACTAACTTTGACTCATGTAATTCCAAGATTAAAGGCATATATTGGTGTATCTCTAAATTATGTTGGAAGAACCAGCTAGCAGTTACAAAATAAAATTTTCACATTATAGGCAATTATTAAACTTATGAGCTGTAGGTAATACCAAAATTATCCAATACAAAATCATCAGTATCATCTATAATTATATCTATATCAATCTCTTAAAAAAGATTTTATTATATTTCACTTTACACTATGTTTCGTCCTTTAGTCCATAAAGAAATTTAATCAGAGTTGCAACAATATTTTATGGAATCATTAACAAAAAATGAGTTACAGTAATCTTTGCATCTCAAATTTATTACACAGCTATAACGCTGAGTCACGTCAATAATAGTTATTACAATAACATGTTACTTTATAAAAACCATATAGAACAATAAATACAAAATTTGTCCTTATTTCATTATTTTAAGTGTTGGCTTGTAAACTTGTGGAAACAAATAATCATTTGTGTTCTAAGAGTTTTAAATTGACCACTTAGATCACAATTGATTATTTTTTCTATTGTCAATGATCATAATTAAATTTAGAATTTGCAACCCTGATTTTGATAAAAAATAAATATTAAAGTATTAACTATAATTTACGTAAATCTAAAACAAAGACACTGCCATCACTAGCACTTGCGCCTACTTTCGTTCCACGAGAATTCCAACAGACTTCAAAGATACCTCCAGTTCCCTTATAAGAATGCACAAGTGAACCCGACTGTGTAGACCAAATATGGACACATTTATCAAATGAGCCACTGGCTAAGAATTTTCCATCTGGTGAAAAAGCAACACTATACACAGGTTCTGTATGTTTAGTTAGGGTATGTACACAAGCACCCTTTTCAACATCCCATAGACGAACAGTAGAATCAAAGGATGCACTAGCCAAAATCAAATTCATATTCGGGTTTTGTGTCCCTGGTCCTGTTGGAGACCATTTAATTGTATAGATTTCTTTCGAATGGGCCTGCAAATCATGGACACAAGTATCTTGTTTCATAGACCAAATCTTCAATGTCATATCATCAGAACAAGAAGCTAGCAGCTGTCCTTGAGGATCCCATTTTATAGCATTCACCTCATTCTAAAAGTAAAAAAATATCACATTCAAAATAAAGATCATTTTAAATCCCTTAATCTTAATTGTAAGGATAATTTAAAAATTATCATTTGTTATTAATTCACAAAATCTTTAAATTTCAGGTTATATTGATGATTTCATCCATATCTTCCTTTAAATTTATAAACAAAACATAGTTGCTTATTTATGCCCAGTTCCTCTAAAAATAAACAGAGGCAGGCATAAATCTAAAGTGTATCTATAATTATTAATTATAATTAACATGGCATTAACATAACTACCAAAACTTGGTTCCTTTTGGAAGTGCAGCTATTTAAATGATTATTTTTTGCAATAGAATCATGCAATATTTAAAAATTAATCTTACTTATGTGTGACAGTGGGAGACAAATTTATTAATACTTTATACAATAGAATTATACTTACTGTATGGCCCAAGAAACTCTTAATTGGTTTATCAACATGTAATTTGCATACTTGGATGCTTTGGTCAGTTGAACAAGAAGCAAATGATGTGTTTGTTTGCCAATCAACATCCAGGGCAGGGGCTTTATGGAAAGAAAATTGTTGGGTGCATTGTCCAGAAGCTGCATCCCAAATAATTGTTGTCTTATCTACCTATAAGAAAAGGGTCTTAATTTGAAGTCTTAATATAGTACAGGAGCATAATCCTAGAAAACAGGGTCCGAGCCAGATCCCAGAATTCTTTCCCAAATTTTGTCACTTGCAGTGATAATTGTAGATTGAGATTTTTACATAATATCTTATGCATTATTGACTAGAACTTTATGGACAATGTTTTTTTAAATCAATTGATTGAAAATGAGTTGAATTTCATAATTTATAATTACTTTTCATGAAAACTGTTTTTATTTTATAACTAGTATGACTATATCTTATCTTATGTAGAAATATATCAATAATTACCCCGGCACTTAAAATATAATTTCCTCTTTTGTTCCATTTTAAAGCAAATATTGGCCCTTTATGCTGACCCAAAGTGGAGGCCAGTTTGCCATCTGTAGTCCAAATACGAGCATAGCCATCATATGACCCAGTTGCTAAGAGATGGCCATCACACTGAAAATAAAAATAAACCTTTCATTTCTAGTAAATTTTACACAAAAATAATGAACATATCTAAAAACATGAAATACAAAGTGAAGTCAACACAGAGCACAATATTTTGATAAAATTAAGAATGAAAAAAAGATAAAATTCACATACATTCCAGTCAAGTGATGTAACATCTTTATTGCTTGGTACTTCTGCTCCACCCCTTTGAATACAGTGTCGTAATATTAGCTGATTGGGAATACTTGTTGGATTATCTGACATATCCCAAATTCTGAAATTAGATTTCATAAAAACATGAGATGCAATATTTTACACATTAATATTGTTACTTTTGGTCAAATTGGAATAGGTATTTTAAATAAATTTACAAAAGTGATTAAACCTTCCGTAGAATTTATATAAATAATTATACCTTGCAGTGCTATCCCCTGACCCACTGGCTAATAGGTCTGTACTAGGATTCCATGCACAAATAAACACTTCAGATTCATGTCCTCTGAGCACTGTGGCCTTACTTGGAGGTATATCAATGGATTGATCTCCATCAATTGGCTCTGGTGCACTTGGAGTTTCAGCTCCACCTGTAGTAGATGCTGCATTACATGTTGTTGCCTGAAAGATTATTGATATACTTACATAAAATAAATAAAGTTACGATACTATGGATGTTTACAGTTCACAATTAAGTATTAAGTATAAGTATAGAAAAATATTGATAATACATACATCAACACCATTTTGTTCACTGCCTGATCCAGTTTCTTTGATAGCTTGCTTTTGAGCATTATGAGCATTTTGCCTTGCCGCCACTATATCTGGTGTGACTGCATCAATCAAACTAAGGCTCTCAGTTAGACGCGTTTCTGTACCTGAGAATATCGCAAAAAGCAATTACAATATACCTATAAAAAAAAGTTACAGTTTTATTTTATTTATTATTACCATCCTCGCCAATTGTGATTTCTGCTTCAGTATACTGCAGTCCTTTCTGAAGTATGTTTAGTAAAGCAGCCGGTGGTACTAGGGCGCCATTAATATTACTTTGAGAAATATGTGATTCTATACCAAAAGTATATGCTGAATGATGAAAACCTGTGAATTAGATAAATCTTTGTTTGGAGTTCTAAAAAACCAATAATGTTTATATGTCACACACCGCATTACCTGACTCTTGTAAGTACCGGTACACCAAAAAGTTAACTTCATCTATAGAAAAACTCATTTTTCACATCTATTTCTTTCACAGTGCCTAGAAAACGAGAGGTTTTATGATTAATATCAGTTTCAACTTTGTTTTAACTTTCAAGTTTCAATCCAAGAAATGTTCGACATTTAGCACACATACACAAAATATTCATAGACGGCATAATGAATGTCTCAATAAACATAGATAACATTAAACGTCAAATTTAGAATTGCCATTAATGAAACGTTTTACGTTTCTTTAATAAAATTAATTTGATAGGATCATATAAGTATAAGATAAGCACAAAACAAATACCTTAAATAGTGAAAAATATTTAGATTTCAATTTATTAATTAATTGCGTGTGACCGTCCAGTAGAATGGGTTATCTTCGGAACTCACCTGGCAATTTTTTATTTATACATCATTTTTAATAATTTTTACTTTATTTATCCGTTGAAAAAAGGAAGGTTAGGTACCTTAAAAAGTAATAAACAAATACCTACGCGACGCACCTATGCAAGCAAGTAAGAAAGCTCCGATCGCTATTTATTAACCACACCCCAGACAGACCCCCTCGACACATCGGCAGACGCATACGCAGATGTTATATGTCATTGGGCGAAGGATGCATTGGCAGACGTGAATTATCTGTTACGGCTGTCTACGGATAGATATTCCTCCCCGTGTTCACGTCTCTGTGGTCCATATCTGCAAATGACGTTCCCGTTTGCGTCTGTTGATGTGTAGAGGGTTTTTATAATAAGTTAAGAGGGAAATTCAAATATAGAATAATGGAATACTTATACAAAATAATTAACTAAATTTATAGTTAACCTTAACTAATAACTAATTTATTTGATAATATTAAATAGAACTATTAGTGTTCATAAAAAATATATAAATAAAGCACTTACATAACTTTTCAAAAAGACTATTAATAACAATTCGTATAATTATAAAATTTCTAGACAAAAATATGAATAAAGAGAACGTTCCAATTAAAAATGAGTCTGATCCTTATAATAAATTCATATGTAAGATTGTTTTAAACTATTTTATACACTTATGTAAGTAGGTATTTCAACTGTTTACAAACACCCAAATTAAAGTACGTTTCTTTGTAGTTTGCTTTGAATGTGCTGATTATGTATATGAATACTGTTCTTTGCATGGACCACCCTTAGTTATTCCTGATGATGAGGTAATGTCGAATTTATTCATTTATTCAAATAAACATAATATTTATTATTTTTCAAAATGTCTTTAATTTTATTATTATTTAATACACCTTTACTGCAATAGGTACCGCCAACTACACAGATATTTAAACAATGCTGTCAACCAACAGCAGTACGTACTATTCCTTCCTCATTTCTCCGCATTGCGTCTTCCTCTATACGAGGTATGCAATTAATATAAAAACTTCTATTAAACAAATGCCTCTTTATAGTATAGGTATATGTATATACATATACCTATACTATAAAGATATATTATATATTATAAGAAATAAGATGTTCAAAATTTCTTAAAGATAGAGAAAGGGGATATAATTGGTCAATGTTATTAATAACAAATATGTTAATAGCAAAATCTATTATGTAACAGGGGGAGGTTTAGGAGTTTTTACAACTGAAATTTTACCCCGAGGTGTACGTTTTGGACCATACAAAGGAATTAGGACCACTGAGGTGAACTCTTCGTACTGCTGGCAGGTGAACCTAAAATTTATATAGCTATATGATAACACGATATAATATACCTTCTATTTAAGATTCAGTATTTTTGTGGTTATGGATTACAATAAACGGATATACTAAGTAGGCGTGCTCCATTCAAGATTACATCGCCGATCGCCACATAACATGAGATGGAATGGTGGTCAAGCGTCTACCTATTCTGCGTACAAAAAATGCAGACCAAAACTTTGATTTGTTTGTAATATTCGTATAAAGTGCTACTTCTCCCAGATGAATATAATTGGTGCCGACATCTAATGCCGATCGACATCGAGCCGACATATAAATAACTACATATAATTCGTATTTTCTTTAGATTTCGTATGACAACATAGGAAAAGTGTACTTCGATGCGTTAGATACAAACCATTCAAATTGGATGAGGTACATCAACTGTGCTAGGCATTGGAGTGAACAAAATCTTGTTGCTCATTTAAATGAAGGCTATGTATACTATAGGTTAATTTCTATACATCTATTGAGATTACATATAAAGTTTACTACTTACTATTCTAAATATTTTCAATTTTATATATTTTACAGTACAATTAAAATTATTCCGCGGAATACTGAGCTTTTGGTGTATTGTGGAAGTGAATTTGCAAATGCCTTAAATATTGACCTCCATAATTATTCGAAGCCTAGAAATATGCCCAAAATGATAGGTATAATATTCTTATTATTAAAGCGTTCTTAGATTGAACACAATAATTTTTAATAATTATTAATTAATGAACTCCATAAATAAAAAGAATATATCCTCAGGATTAAAAATGGATGAAGAACCAAATAATAAAGTCGTCCCGAAATCACAATATTATCAACATGTAAATGAACGTGGACTTCCTGCATGGATTCCAAAAATGCGTTATAGCTGCTCTGAATGCGCATACCAAACAAATTGCTTACGAAATCTAAGGCGGCATAAAACATCCCATTTAAATTATGAACCATTTCAATGCTCTCAGTGTGAATACAAAACCAAAATTTATGAATATTTAAAGAAGCACATGACTCGTCATGTCAGAACAAAAGGATACATTTGCTCAAAATGTAATCACAAAACATACCGTAAAGAAGATTTAAGACTTCATAAATTAATTCACTTGCCCTATGATCCAATTGCTTGTGATTTATGTGATTTTAGAACTAATAACTCAAAAAATCTTAAGAAACATATGTTGCGGCATGCACTTACGCAATAATTAATTATAATTCGTCACTTATATTACAACACCGCAAATATGCATTTTTTACGATTTTATGTTTTAACTCATTGGATAAAAAATCCAATTGCACATCTATTCCACCAAGACTTTAAATTTATAAATATATAATTGTATATTATATAATTTTATACTATGTATCACCGCCAATACACAGTCGGTCCATTTATGCGAATCTGCACAGGACACCCTTGTGTTTTCATGAACTAAACAACTCTATTTAATGTTTAGCGTTATTTTAGTAGTAAATAAAATTTTATACAGTTACCGCGTTTTCAAAAAAAGGGAACCCTTATAGAATCACATCGCTGTTCGTTTGTCCACCTATATGTCTAACAGGACTTTTTTATCGGCATTAATGGCTTAAGATATGAAGTTAAATTTTATAACAATACTCAATTCTGTTCCGTCTTTATGTCCCGTTGAACTAGTTCATGAAGTTTGGATGATTACATAGAACATTGAATGAAACAAAACGTATATAAGTGACACTTCGGTCCGTGACTTTACTTGCTTGAAGCTACAAAATCATATTTTTCAATTCTCTTTTGACCAACGATCACCGTCTTCTGCTGAGCATGCGGGCACGTACACGTACACGTCCTCAGATGCATCCTGGCGTGCTGGCGATATTGGCAACGAATCTCTTGATGTGTAGAGGAGCAATTACAATTAGACGTTCCAATTTTAATAATAAAAATACAAATTTTGTATTTGAAACAACAAACGACTAACTTATGTTTCTAAATCTTAAAAAATGTCATACCACCTCTACTTCGAAAATCCAAAAGTACAGAATTTTGTACCCCACGCGGGCGAAGCCACGGGCAGAAAGCTACTTTTTAAATAAGCTTATGAAATATGTTTTTGTAAGCAAAAAACATTAGGAAATATTCATTTATTATGAGAAATTAGACGAGTCAAATAGCGTGATTTGGTATCTGTATTTTATCTGTGTCTGTATTCTGTTTATCCTTAAAAACGAATTTTAATCTAATGTCAAAATTCAAAACATCTCTCGCAATAATCTGAAATTGTTTTTAATTATATAGTTTAATTCCATCAAACAATTATTGTTTAGTAATATAAGTAATGTGAAATATGATATAAATATATATTTGGCGTAAATAATATCTATGTGACTTATTTGCTGATACTTTCGCGATTCGTTCATAATAGCAGGGTGTGAATTGTTTATTTGTAAGGAAAAGTTTTTGAGAGTTAAATTGTTTTTTTCCTTACACAATGGACACCTCAATAAATAATGTTGCTGCACTCCTTTATAAACTATGTAAAGGATTGTCATCTAATCCAGGTAACTTCCTTTTTCGAAAATTATGCATGTGTCAACATCCTTTTGATGTTAACTTTTTTCCGGTATATTAATTTTGTCGACTTTGTTATTAATATACTTGTAATGTTTGCTGTTCAAAGTTATCTAAAGGATATTTTCACTTATTTAAAAAATAGTAAATGTTATTTAATATTTTATTAAGCACCTGTTTATTTTTTACTTCATCCTTAAAAAAACAAAATTTTGACTATTATTTATTTCAGATGGAGCATATGAAATGGCCCTTTCATATTTATCTTCAACCAATGACAAAACTAATTCTGCTCTTGATGAGAAATTACTTTGTCAAAAAATTCATGCAAGATTGGCCAATGTATCTAGTAGAGATGCCGATAAGTTTAATGAGTATGTAGCTAAATTAAAAAACACTGTGAGTATTTTAATTATGAATCTATAAGTACGATTTACCAATATTTATTCCTTAATATTAAATATAAAATATTTATATTTATCTGTAAAAGTAATCTGATAAAAACAAAATTAGTCTACTACTTCCACATCATAACAGCACCAAACTAAATTGTGCTACATTCAGTCCATTCATGAAATCCTTGTTAAATTGTAACAATAAAGATTTTGCTTATATCACTCATTACTTTCTACAAAAAAATTTTTCTAATTAGAAGCACTGTCAAACAGTGAAATAAATAAAGAACTTTTTTTTAATAACTATTGGTTAATTTTCTGTTTTATATTATAATATCAAAGTTCAATATTAGGATATTAATTGTAACTTTAAAAATTGACTTTTTATGTTTAGTTTGTATTGAAGCAGCGCGTAGCAGTATTATCTCTTTTGCTTGAACTCTCTGATGGTCCTCAACAATCAGATTCTACACAGCAGCTATTTCCAGTACCTAATCTTAATATTGCAGTAAGTAAACAATTTTTTGGTGATCCAATCTGATGTTGATCCGATTTCCAAAAACTATATTCTTTTTCAGAATTCGACTGTGGCATTTTCAGGCACAACTAGTTCCAGCAAAAGTACCATGGGCTCATTGAGTTGGGATGGAAATGTTCCTAAACAGCAAAATTCTAATCCAAGTTTACCCTCCAATAACAGTAACATGGCTTTAGCTCTACAATCATGTGGTAAGAAATAAAAATATTAATATTAATAATTAATAATTCAGTTTATTATGTTGAATAATTATCAATATTTAATGTATTATTGAATTTATAGATCATTCAACTGAAAGAAGCTGTGTCAGAGATGCAGTGCTTGCTGCAACAGGTGTCAAGACAAAAACAACTTGCACATGGCCCAGGCCCATACAAATACTGTATTCCCGTATTGCACACCTTGGATTTTTACATGATAGACTTAAGGAATTAATCGACCCTGCCTCTGGTATTATGCCTCAAGGTGAAATAAATTATTATTGTTCAACCAGAAAAGTTCAGTTTTGATAAATTCTTTAAAATACAATTACAGTCATTTTGTATTTGTTACAGGACTTATGGGTGAAGGCTTAGTAGCAGCAGTCAGGGATGAATTAACAGAATATTATAGAAGTGTGGCCTTATTGCAATCTCAGGTTGTTATTTTTGCTCATGTTTACTATAAGTTTTCAGATAAGGTGATTAATGTGAATTGGTTTTAGGTTTGTGAAAGTGATGGGGGAGGGGGCACACTACGTCGTGTATGTGTTTGGGCTCAAGATCCTTTACATAGGTTGACTTGGTTGGCAAATATTGCACACACAGCTCATCATAAAAAAGGTAATTTTTAAACCGAATTTAGTGGTTTCTTTGGCTCCAAAGGGTTCATACCTAGCTCTGACAGCATATAATTTACTTGTATGAAGTTATCACTATTATTCAATTTACAATAATTAATATGTTCACTGTAGGTGGTGAATTGGCGTCATGTGTGCACCGATTTGTAAACCATGGTGACGAACGTGTGGCCGCATTGGCTCGACGACTGCTCACAGCACTTACATATCCTTTACTTCTTATGTTAACACGCTGGCTGTTGCATGGTAACGTAACAATAAATAAAGATAAATAACATATTTATTTTTGTCATTCCAAAAGATTATATTTATCCTGTTTTGTATTTGTGAATTTAAAGTAAACCTTTAACTTTTAACATTACAGGAATATTTACTCAATTTATTTTTATTTTTTTCACTTTCTCGAACTATAACAATATTTGTGGATATTAAAATGTGTAACATTTTAGGGGAAATTGATGATCCATTTAATGAATTTTTCATTGAGAGTCGCAGCGGTGTACCGATTGACCGAATGTGGCATGATAAATACAGAGTTAGGTGAGTTATCTATATTAATTTAAATTAATAAAAAAATATATACAATCTATTGTACTTCCGCATTCTATCATATGCATGTTAATAAATATTACACCTGTTTTCTTAATCAGAGAGTGGATGGTACCATCATTTATGTGTCGGGAACAAGCTGCTCAAATCTTGGCGACAGGCAAAAGCGTGGTGTTTATGAGGGAGGCGTGTGCTGATCTTCCTGAAGAGTCAGGAGATACCGAGACAACACCTGACCATGCCCATCACCTGCAACATCTATTGGCGGCCCATACGCGAAACGGTAAGTAGAAGTGAATAAATTGTATTTTTTTAATTATAGAAAATTGTTTATATTACTAACTACTTATTTTTTCATCGGTGCGGTAGTAAACGATTTCACACAATTATAAGGTACCGTGCTCAATATCAATTCGCTTTTTAAAGCAGGGGTAAACAACGAGGACGAATCTCAAAGTGTGGGTTGGTGGGAGGCGGGCGGGCTGCGCGAGGGCGTGGAGCTGGCGCACGCGGCCGCGTCCGCGCGTCTGCTGGCCGCGCTCACCACGCACCACCACCTGCTCGACCATCTCGCTGCGCACCGCCGATACTTGTTGCTTGCACAGGGTGACTTCGTGCACCATCTTATGACTCTGTTGCAGTAAGTGATCTCTTTATACTATAGACTATCCTCATAATTTTATAAATACGAAAGTTTGGATGTATGTGCGTCGATGACGTCGCGTCTACTGAACTGATTTTGATGTTTTTTTTATACAGATATTAGCTCCATGAGTTGACGAAAGGTATACTTTGAATGATCTACCTCCACCTACTACCTACTACCTACTAGACCTCGTTAACAGAAGCAATACCTATAAAATTATAAGAATTGAGCATTAAAATTTTCGTTAACGTTCGATATATTTCGCTTATATTGCTCGATATCAATACAACCTATAAATAGTTTAACTCGGTTAAATCAAATCTGAAAATGATGATTCTGATATTTAGTGCTTATTTAACTTTCAGAGAGGAATTGAATAAGCCGGCGACTTCGCTGTACGTGCACAACTTGACGTGCACGCTGGAGGCGGCCGTGCGCGCCACCAACGCGCAGTTCGAGCCGCCGCACGTGCTCGCCAGGCTACACGTCAACCTTTATCCCAACTGTAAGATATAATAAGCTTAGCTAATGATTTCAATCAATTCTTATCTTCAAAGATATGAAAAATTAATATCTTCAATTAAGACTTGTTTTACTTGTTTCATAGTAGTTATTTGAGTAATCAAAACTCCGGCCTTCCGGAAGTAAGTTCAAATAGGCGCTAATTTATCATAAATTTGAAAGGCTGCTTTGCTGCTTAAAATGTCAGTGGTTAATAACGTAAAAAAAAAGAGTTATCTTATATTTAACATAAAATTTTTACTGTATTGTTTGTTGTTACTTGTTTTATGTATTTTTTAATATTTTCTCTAGAAGCTTGTTCCTTTTCACCGATGACTTTCGGTCTTCAGTTTCTTTACAAGGAACAGTATACCTGAAATACAAATATATCTATAAAGGACATTGTAATATCTGTAAAATCATAGTGATCAGAATTCATTTAAAATTACTGAATTCCACGACTCGTGCGATGACCAATCTTTTCGTCTGTATCGATCAGGTGACGGGCGCGAAGACAGCGGCTGGGACGTGTTCGCGCTGCAGTACCGCGTGGACGGGCCGCTCGGCACGCTGTTCCCGGCCACGTGCGCGGCGCGCTACCGGGCGCTCTTCACGCAGCTGTGGCGCGTCAAGCGCATCGAGTACGCGCTGCACGACGCCTGGCGCGATCATGCGATACTGCAGAAGCGGCTCAAGTGCATGCCCGGTGAGTTCTGTTACACCGTTACAGATTGACTTGACATGTACACTCTGCAGGGCGCTTAGGGGTTGGACGGAGATGACGCTGCACAGCGAGTCTCAAGTGTATGCCAGAGTAGTTTTTTAGACCAATATTCCAGATAAGCTGGACATTTTATCATTACAGAGTAATGTGGGCTGTTGGGCACATCGAGTTCGCGCTGCTCTATCTATATATGTCTAAGAACAAGGAACAATCTTTGTTTAAACAATTACCATATGATTCGATTTTGTTGTGTATGTATGCAGTACTTTAGCGACTGCGGTGAGTTATTCAAATAAAATGTAATATATCTGATATTCACGTTCTGTCACCAGAGGTGTGGGGTCTGATGCGTCGCGTGTCGTGTCTGCGCGCGGAGGCGCTGCGGCTGTGCGGCGCGCTGCAGGAGGCGAGCTGCGTGGGCGCCGAGCCCGCCTGGGCCGAGCTGCTGGCCGCCGCCGCCGCGCGCTCGCACCTCGACCGCCTGCTGCGCCTGCACCACCGCGCGCTCGACCGACACTCCATACACGCCATGATCCACCACACCACGCAGGTAAGGCACCGCCGCTACTGCACACTGGAGGCCAGCTGCGAGGGCGCCGAGCCCGCCTGGGCCGGGCTGCTGGCCGCCGCCGCCGCGCGCTCGCACCTCGACCGCCTGCTGCGCCTGCACCACCGCGCGCTCGACCGACACTCCATACACGCCATGATCCACCACACCACGCAGGTGAGGCACCGCCGCTACTGCACACTGGAGGCCAGCTGCGAGGGCGCCGAGCCCGCCTGGGCCGAGCTGCTGGCCGCCGCCGCCGCGCGCTCGCACCTCGACCGCCTGCTGCGCCTGCACCACCGCACGCTCGGCCGACACTCCATACACGCCATGATCCACAACACCACGCAGGTGAGGCACCGCCGCTACTGCACACTGGATAGGCCCAGACGTAAAACCAGTGCGCACTGCAGTAGACGAGCTGCGTTGACTCATGTAGTGTCAATGCAGCTCGCACCCGCCATGTTCCACCACACCACTCAGGCAAGTCGATGCCCGTACGACGGACACACTTACACAGGCACGGCGTATTGTCTTTTACAATGTAGGGAGTTCGAGAGTAGTGGAAGTATATTTCCACTTCGACCAAGCCAGTGGGATTTAAGTTACTTCATCGCTAAGGTTTAAAGCCTTATAATCCCTTGCTTACAGTTTTACTCACCTCAGATGTCGTAAATAACTAAATCGCTTGTTTTATGTTCAGTTATTCTTTCTATAGATGGAGAAGAATCTTGAGTACAAAATGGACGTTTTTCATGTGAATATAGCCAAGTGTGGTATCAAAGAAAGGTCTTTAAGATATCTTATATATATTAGGCGAGGTCTAGCTCAAGGCGAGCCATTAGTTTAATGTTAAGCCAAAAATCGTTTTGTAATTTTGATTACTTTTATATTTAATAAAGTGCATCCCCAGGAGTTGCAGTCATATTTGGGCAACGTTTTAAATGAAACACTGGCGCTGCGTAGTTTCGAGCAGACGCTACACGCCGGCATTCACGCCGAGCTCGAACGACGAGAGCGATACGAAGTACTGAAAACCGAAAGAGCCGAGAGAGGTATTTCATTTACTATAAAACCAGTCATTAATACCTACTTATGCTTTTTATAGATAAGATATACCTATTCGAGGCCTTTATTCTATTTATTAAATGCAATGAATATTATGAGAACGTTTGTAATATTGTAAAATATTATGTCTGTTTTAGGCGAATATGCCATCACCGCGGCAGACGAAGCGCACGATAAAGAGAAGAGGAAAATATTTCATCAGTTCTTAGCCAGCAGAAAAGCTGATTTGAATGTCTGGGCACGAACATATAGGTTGGCTTGTCTTATGTACTTTTTAAGTGAACCTAGGGTTTAACAAAACCCCGCATTGGATTTTTCCATGAATAAATACGTAAAATTAGCATTCGATCTTGTCATAAATAATTTTATTTATTACGCTTCAATATCTTACGTGTATAATTTCATATTTAATTACATGTATTTCTCCTTCCCACACGTCAGAGGTCACGTGACGACGCTGATACTAAAGCTGGCCCTGCACCCCGAAGTGTCGCTGCAGACGCTCGCCTTCCGACTTGACTACAGCGACTTCTACAAGCGAGGCGACGCCAAGCTGCACGAGCCCTTAACCTATCAGCACAAGCGGCTCAGCGAAATCGGCCTTCATTTAGCTAAGGTGCGATAAAAGTGAACCTTGTTGTGTCGTCGATGTTAGTTCTCTGGAAAAGAACGATTCAAATTTCAAATAAAAAAAAAAGCAATAGTCTTCTTACAATGGAGCACTAACGATTATATTCACTAAATTATTCACATAATAATAATAATAAAGGATATCCAGATACTGCAATTTTAATAGCATAGAATTCTAAACATAAGCAGGGAACATTAAAATAAATGGAATTGGACTTGGTGCTATATTAATATAATCAATATAATTAATATAAATTAATTTATTTTTTCAGAGTAAACTAATAGATCACACTAAGAAGAAGTGACAGGAAGCCATGACGCCAGCCACTGGATTTTTTTGTTCGCAGTGGTTCGGTAGTCTCGGATGCGTTGGGTCCAAGTAAAAAAGATTGTTTTGCCATGAAATATGTTATTATTATATAACACTCACTAACTCTTTTTGTATTTCTTATGTATATCAGATATGATGTTATAAACCTGTTTCATTATTTTATCCCTGTTTAGTGCCATGGTAAAATTACTAATAAAATAAAATAAGTATTTAAAAAGTCCTATGTTGCTTTTCTTATTACTTGTAAGTCTATGTTAAGTTCAAAAATACCCTGATCAGTTAAGAAGATCAACTCTATAAATTATAATTTTGATGATAACAACTACGAATTTTTGGTAGGAATATTTTAAAAGAAAAACATAAAGCAGTACAATTGATGGATATATTGTAATCCTTTTATACCCGACATGGAACTGGAGACCTGGCTGGCACCCATCAGGGTTCCATATTGGAGAGTTATGAGAAGTTTTCAGCTCGCAACAAACAACTAACTAAAAATTGGTGTCTACTCTCGGAATATTTTCGAAAACACATCGAACGCAAACTTGGGACAAGGGCTGCAACCTAATTTATTACCTTTAACCTTGTGTGTTAATTTCAACCGTGTCTAAAATAAAGTATTGTAGCTTCATTGATGAATAAAGATGCACAGTTCACAATTAATAATTGAATTTTTTTGTTTGTGAGGGCCCTCGCCTACTATTAGCGATGCAAACGCAATACAGTCTCGAATCAGAACCGATCCTTCCCCAATATCGCCTGACACGAGTAACATAGGCTATATGTATATCATTATACCACGGGAGCGAAGCCGCGCGGATGAGCTAATAATTTATAAAAATGACAAAAAATAATCAATAAAGGTTTTTACATAACATAATTAAATACGACTCTCCCAACTTCCTATCATTAATCCTGTCCTTATCCCCTCCCCTTCCTTCATGCCGGCAAGGCATCTGCGACACTTCATGTTGCAGATGTTCATGGACTGCGGTCAGTCACTTAACATCAGGTGAACCGTGTGCCCCGCTCGCCTGCTGTAACATAAAAAAATAACAATTTCTTAAAGAACAATCCGGCATTTTAAACGAGCGTGTCGAAACGTGGGTGACGAGCACTTGTTTCATGCTGCTTCATTTTTTATTTATATAAATTTCATTCATCGAGTTGTTTCATTTATATAAATAAATATAGAAAATTAGGTTTATATCAATGTGTCGCGTAATTTAATTTTATTATAATAACGGGTGGCAACCCTATCTAAAACTTAACCTTCGAGAAGCTGGTTAATAGATGCAATTATACGATTATAGTGTTAATTAAATCATTATTCTCGTACATTAGAAATTTGCCACAATAATTCTAACATAATACACAAATTTTGTGAATTATGATAATTATTATTTAACTTTTGAGGAATTTTGTGAATTGTTATTGGCAATATTATTGACAGCTGACAGTTAAAACTCGTACCTACTTGGCAGTTGGCGGTAAAAGTTATAGCTATACAAAACTTGCCTGTATTTTTAATAAATTCTAATTATAACAAATTCGGCAGTACCTAATCATTTGACGCAATTTTTGCACTCTGACCTTAAATAAAAGCTCGTTATGAGTAGATTAACAGAATTTGAATGTCTTGACGAAGAAGTGAAAGAACTTTTAGAAAATTACAAGCATAAAAGAGCTACAGTATATGAGCCATGTACACGTAAAAATTTTAAAGAATGTCTGATAGGCCTATCGGAGGTTTGTATTTGAATATTTACAATTACAATAATCGATATAAATATGACTAAAAACTATAAATACCTATTTTATCAAAATATATTAATGCATGTTTATTTTTATTCTAGGAATTAGGTCTTTTTAATATTAATTATGTATTCAATCCTCACGTGGATTTAGACGATGAAACATTAACTACAGATGCTCTCGTGAAACTTATTAATTCAATTTGGACTTTGTTACACAAATATAAAAATATTTCAGAGAAGACTGAAAGTTTAAAGGAACAAAATCATATTCTGGAACAAAGCAATAAACATTCAAATGTAAGTAGTCATTTTTTTTTTCATTGTTCTGTACCTTGTAATTTTCAATATAATTTATTATATAACTTTAAAATTGTATTTGCTTTGTCTTATTGTATGTTTTTTATTAGGATACCATTGGTAAGTTAAGAGATAAAATAAATTCTGAAAAAAATGAATCCAGGGCTTGTGTTGCCTCTGCTCAGAGGGTGTCTGACCAATCAAATGAAGTGTATCAAAAACTGATTGAAACTCGAGCAAAACTCAATCAGGTGGTTAAACAAAAAGAAACCAATGAAAAGTGTTTACATAATAAGATAACTAGATTAAAACTTGACAATGATAAACTAATGGACAAAATTAGGGGTAAAACCAGTAAGTTTCATAACATTTACATTGAATAAATTGTCTTGTGTTGACATAATCATGTTTAATTATTAAATTACAATTTTAAAGGTAGCTTTACACCATGTGCTGATATATGTGATGCTACTCTAACACAATTAAAAGACCGAGAAAGGAAACAAAGATCTGTGATAGCCCAACTACAAGCTAATAACCAAGAATTGCTAAGAGAAGTGATAGCAATGAAAGAAGAGCTTATACTAGCTGGGATAAGTGATATTAAGCTTCAGAAGTAAACTTTGTTATATGACCAAAGAAGTGCCTTCACAGTACAAAGAAAAAAAACAAGTGATATCTGTCAGTATTAACTAGTAAGAGTAACCATTTCCTTTAGTGACTTTGAATAAAATGCTTAATAACTTCTGCACTCAAATAAAAACATAATGTGTGATGAAAAATAATTTTACTTAATTCAATAAGAAAACAGTTATTTAATTTGCATTTATTGTTTGTTGTTGAAAATTAATAAAGTTTCTTGTAATATGCTTATTAGTTTGTTATTATTAGTTACAAAAAATATTCTTTGAAATAAAAATTCAACATATTCTATTATACAACTATCTTAAGAAGAAATTTAAATATAATCTATATTTACTAATAATGTAAGTCAGAAAACTTAGAACCCACTTTTTTGAGGAACTCTGGTCCAATTTGAAGAGATCTTTTTTGATAGTTACACCAATAATCAAGGAAAACTTTTTTTATGGCAGAGGGGCAAGTACGTCACCTGATGTTAAGTGATCACCCCTGCCCATGAAACCTAAAATACCGGGTGTATCACAGGTGCTTTGCTGGCCTTTGATGGACAAATACATTCGTCTCTTGAAAGCCCCAATGTTGAATTTTTCGGAAATACCATAGATGGAACGTCGTTCTACAGCTTCACCATTCATTGTGAAGCGCACGGTGGTAGATCGCCAACCATCGCTGGTAGTATTTCGAAAAATTCCTCAGAGCACTCCCCATAATATATTCAATACAGGACTCGAAAGGGATGCAACATCACTTCGTATCGATAACGGATCGAGCCTACCGGAAAACCTACGGTTATCGACAATTCAAGCAGCCCGACGTTGATGAGATCAAAAGGAAGGAGTTGGTACTGTGGGGCTCCCGCCCAGAGATGAGAACAGTACTCTATAGGCGGCCGCACCTGAGCCTTGTACAGCTGAAGTCGGTGGGCCGGCTTGAAGTACTGTCTCCATCTACTGAGCGCCCCAAGCTTTTTCGAGGCCAGCTTGGCCTTACCTTTCAAATGACCAATTGTTAGCTGTTATAGGAGCGGGTTAGGACAAGAGAGGGGAGGAATTCGGGGAGTATTCATACCTCCAACGCTGTTTTATTAAAAAACAATAAAACTTAATTTACATAAACGCCAATTGACAAACCGCCGAGGCCGCTCTATTATCTTCTCTGAATAGATTTATAGGGCAGAAGTGTTGGTTTAATCCAAGTCCTGAATAAATTATGTAGTTATTTAAGAAGAAGTAAGACAGTTTGCGGAAGAAATATGGGTGTTTCCACTAGAACAAAGTCGGTTCCCGCTGCCTGTCCCCATGTATGCATATATATGTTCAAAACTAGCCAACGGATTTTGATGCCGTTTTTTATTAGGTGAGGTAATTTAAGAGGAAGGGTATTATTTATATAACGTGTATAATGCATGTGAAGCCGGGGAAAGTCGCTAATCAAAAATAATTTGAAGGAAATACCGCTGATGATTGATGCCTTGTGGAGAAAATAGAACTTAAATACTCTATAATATATCTTTCTATAAAATACTTGGAGTTGTTATTTTATTGTATATATTATATTTTTTTATTAATATAACTATATAGTTTAATTAGTAGGCATATAATTATAAAAACATTTCGGGCCACTAATATTATGAACGAAATAATTGCTATACTTACTGAAAAACCTAAACGTGTTTAAAAGTAGATTTAGATTTCTGCAGCTTTACAAATGCTCTCCGACAGATTTAAAAACGCGAATTCTTTATTTTTAATTACGGTACTTAAATGAAATTAAGTTTAAAACTTTAACTTTATTTCTAGTTAAATACTCTTTGTTAATTTCTTTGAGCGTGATAAAACTCGTGCATTAAATGGGCCTCTTGTGATTGTTATAACTTTTATAATTTTGTTATTATTTTTTTAAAAATACCTACCTTTAGTGAACAAAAATAGTTATGGTACATAACTAAAAATAAATAAAAGTGTTCGAATATTTAATAAGCAGCGGGTATGTAAGGCATGTCGTGTAGATATATGCGCGAAGAATTGACGCCTTTTGTAGCGAATGGTAAACGAGACGATTGTTTGACGTAATTTTATTTGTTCGAAACCTTTGGGCAGAAGACGTATAGTGAATTAATTTTGAAGACATAATATCTGTCTATCGAACGAGGTTGTGGTGACTACTTGCGCGCACGCTTGACGCAGCTACTACTTATCGCTTGACAAACCTACAGTTGAATCATTCCAATTTCCAACTATACTATTTACGAGTCACGACCATTTTGCATTCATCCGCGAAACAGTGCGCGCGCGCCTCACTACAATTAACATTTGGTGCGTTATCGTATATATTTCTACAAGTGTGATAAGATCATTACATCACTAAATGATAAGAGCCGCTAAGGAGTGATTCGTCTTACCGGTGGACGAGTTATCGCTTTAAATTCGATATGCAACGTTACTAAATAGTGTTAAAACAATAGACTTTGCTATTGATTCTGTGTGTGTACATTTTCGAATGTTGTTGTATATACCATGGGGACGGCGAAGAGACTAAAGATTACAGTGGTCGGGGATGGTATGGTGGGCAAAACCTGCCTTCTCTACGTATACACAAGGAATGAGTTTCCAAAGGAGTATGTACCAACAGTGTAAGTACCAAATTGGTTCTTTTAAATGGTTAAATTCAGCAAAGAGTATTGCTGCTGCGATGCTGACGATAGGTCAATGGGTCAGTAAACGCAGCGTTCCGAACGTGTCTAAATTAGCAGGTGATGCGGTAACATCGTTATCACTTGGTAGTTAATGATGCCATGAAATTGAGTCTTAAGCACCGAATTACTACTGTTAATAAACTACGTATATGAATATGAATTTTGTTATTTTTCCTCCATGACTTCATAAATATCACTTATCAATACAGTTGTGAATCATTTAATAAATGGAATAAGTACAACACTATTGCCATTATTAAATTAACTTAGTTTTGGGAACTTAATAATTTTGTGTTATGCGTCTTTAAATGTCCTAGACCCAGTTTCCAGACCTTTGTGGATTACGGTTTAATATCAAACAAGTCATCCTCATTTTTTACTGACCAAAAAACGGGGAAGATCATCATGACAACTTATTAATGTAACTTAGCATACATTTCCTATATACATAAATAATGCATAGTTAATTTCTGAAAAATTAAATATATTTTGGAAGACATCAAGAGAAGAATTTCATATATTTTTTCAGAACTTATGTATATATATGTCGCAGTAAGATAGATAAAGCCGTAACATAGTTATATCCCTAGGGATATAATTATATGCCGGAACATAGTTATACGAAAGCGATTCATTACTATCTTACTAGGTGTATAGTTATAAAACGGTCCAAGTTTAGTGATATACTTATATTACTAGATTTCGTTTAGTGAAATAGAAATCTACCATAGAATTAAATAAATATTGGTATAATAAATTTGTTTTATCTTCATTCAAAAATCTACTTTATGTATTCTGCAGTTAGTTACAATACTTTGTGACATTAACACTTAATTACACGTATTAAAGTAATTTCAATTATAATTAAAATTACCATGTTTTGGAATTCAAACATTAACAATGCAATTAAATCTTTTAAAACTAATCAACAGTTTTGAGATAACTTTATTTCTTATATTTATTAAGTTGAAATCTTTGTTTCTTTGTTAGTAATTTCAATTTTTTGTTCAAACAAGAAGCGGAATCATGACATCTAGAGTTTCGTAGCACTGAATGCTTCTTACAGGCACATCTTTTAGCAGAAAACTGTGAACATTCGATTTTTACAGGAACGCTGCACACTCCGAAAGCTATTTCACTAAACTTAATCTAGTAATATAAGTATATCACTAAACTTGGACCGTTTTATAACTATATTCCTAGTAAGATAGTAATGAATCGCTTTCGTATAACTATGTTCCGGCATATAATCATATCCCTAGGGATATAACTATGTTACGGCTTTATCTATCTTACTGCGACATATACATTACTAGCGACCCGCCCCGGCTTCGCACGGGTGCAATGCTGATAAAAACCTTCCTCATGAGTTACTCTATCTATTAAAAAAAACCGCATCAAAATCCGTTGCGTAGTTTTAAAGATTTGAGCGTTCATAGGGACATACAACATGACACATGACAGAAAAAGCGACTTTGTTTTATACTATGTAGTGATGTACGAAGGAAAGGTATGTAAAATTACTGTTTTTCTGAATAATATGCCCCTAACTATTTATTAAAGTTTATATGTCCATCCTGAGTAATATTCGTTTTGCACCGGTATCCAGCTAATAGACATCAAATTATTTATTTATTGAGGTTACAAAGAATGCATGATTATCGATACATGATTACACCCTAAAGAGTTAGTTACAAAATAACAAAGTTACATATAATATAAATAGGTAGATTAACTAACATAATAATAAGTAAACTGTATCTATTTTAAACCAAAATAAAGATTGCGTAATCTCCTCATAGACGCGTAGTTAAATCATACGGAAGTAAAAATTATGAATTGGTGACTTAATCCGAGGATACAATTCAAATGCTTTTCGTAAAAAATAGTTACTATGATTAAAGGGAGATCTAAAAGATACGATAATGAGTATGAGTCTAGCTCATCGATTTATTATGAGCTCGATATAATGGAACCAAAACAACAAGTTACTTTTTACATAGGTACCTTTCTCGGGTTTAAAAGTAGGAAGCAGGCCAGAAAAAGATTGATATGGCCCATAAGGGCTTGTGCTTATTGGAAGGATTTTAATAAATCTTCAAGTTTCTAAAATAATGATGTCATCTTGATTAAATTTTGTAATAATCTTTAAAAAAATAACTTGTTAAAAATTTATTCATCATTATTATTTAAAACTTCTTGTGTTTATTATAGGAAAGAGCATTGATTGATTTTCTTTTGTCGATGAAACCTAAATTAATTTTACTTACCTCCATTTTAACATATAAGTAGGTAAAATGTTGGATATTTATGTAAGATACCGCGTTTACCCAGATCATCTTGCTTTATCTATTCATTTAAAATTCTTCAAGGACTGACCAGATTAAAAAAACAACTTTACCACAATATAAATTATGGTGTAATTAAATATCGAGAGGCATTTTTTAAATCTGAAATATGGCATTTATTCGATAATAATATTATGGTTTAGTGTATGGTCGTAGGAGAGCTGGGACCATTTTTGGGTAGTTGCTTGGTCTAATTTGAAAACAACCTGCAGTTCCAGAGGCATCATACAATTTTTCAGCTTGCCCCTACTTTAAAAAAAGGTCCTAGCTCTCGGAATAATGTTTGCATGCTTTTTGTAGTGCCACACGTTTTGTTCCTAGATAAATAGACATATTAGACTTAATTTGGCAGCATGCCAAAATATCGCATTTTATTCCATGACTGCACGTAAAAGCCATATATAAAATAAATACAAACATTAAAAAGGGAATGTCCAAAACTGTTTCAGCAGTTTATTTAGCATTTCCGGTGGTAAAATGTGTATAATTGATTTCATTGGTTCAGTTAAAACAACACATTGCACTATTTATAAAGTCAAATATGCGACATCATTGTTGTATTGTCCCCGCCTGTGACTTCCTCCTTAAGAAACTGGACACACGCCTACTAACGCTTTATAGACTTCCTTGCGATCCATCTCTGTAACACATTCCAAGGACCTACGCATTTGTAGTCAATGACCGTAGCCGATTTGCATTGTTATTATATTCAAATTGCAATTACTTTTTTTGTTTGTCAAATTGTAAAAAAGAACCCTTTTAAATTGTATTACAACCAAGAATTAACAAGCATTATTTAGCGATAAGTACTTGACGGGATTATTGTACTGGATGTGCGGAAGGACAAATAATGTAATATGTATCTGTCGCTTAACCGCAAGAGGTAAATACAAACTGGAATTCAGACAAGATCGTTTTAAAATGACGAGGTAAAATAAATTAAATAGACAGAACTTATAATGACCTTTTGGATAGTGCTACTAAACATAGAAAGCTGCATAAAATGCCCTAATTTTTAAATTATAAAATAAACAACAAACGTAATTTCACGCCATTCTATTAAAAACATTCTATCGTAAAAATAACATTTAATTTGATATCTTTAGTGATTCGCATTTCATAAATAAATTAATGATGATGATCCCTTTCAATGGTTTTCATACAAGTGTTCGCACTTATATTCTAACGAAACATTAAAAAGGTGTGAATTTTTGATTTTTAATCGAGAATAATTATTATTTCTAGATTTGACAATTACGTAGGACACATAACAGTCGATGGAGAAGAGGTTGAGATGGCGCTATGGGACACAGCTGGCCAAGAAGATTATGAAAGACTGAGGCCGTTATCTTATAATAGTGTAAGAATTATTAATTACTACTACTAATTCCATCTTCTTTATAATATACGTATAATATTTAATTTGTTTTTACAATTTAATAAATTTTAGGATCTTCAATTAATTGCAATATCCATTAATACTTTGAATCTCTCTCGTATCTCTTATTTTAGATCCTCGTGATTTAAAAAATATATTTTTGTTTTTTTCCAGACCAATTGCTTTTTAGTCTGTTACTCAGTTGGGAGTCGATCTTCGTATGAAAACGTTATTCATAAATGGTATCCTGAATTGAAACACTTCAGTTCTTCTGTCCCAATAGTTCTGGTTGGTGAGTAGATACCGCTTTTTATACCTACTACTGCTACTGCTCATGACGTCATTTTTGTTGGACACTGTTTATAACCAATACGAAAACGGTAGTTTGACAATTGATTGTTGGTCACTTTGCAAAGTGTTCCTCACTTTCAGTTGTATGCTGTAACTATTATAAGTTTATAACAAATATATCTACAGGGTGTGGCGTAAAGAAATAATAAGTAAGTAAGGTTCGCTCGGTTTTCGAGATATGCCTTTCAGAATCTCGATGGAACAGCCAAGATTTTTCTTAATTTGGCACTCGGATGAGCATATTCTTTTTTACAATAGGTTAGGTTAAGCTTAGGAAAAAAAAAGTAAAACATGAAGTCTGAGTTAGATCTGAGTTAGAGATGCCCCATGCATAATTTTTTTAAACAGAGGGCAGCAAATTATGCATAATTTTTTAAATGAAATCCTAGTTTAAAAGTCGATAGCGTATGTATTCAACTATCCAGGGATATGATTCCTAAAACAGATTGAAACATTCCACCATTTGCAGTCTTGCCACAAGAAAGTGTATCAAGATTGTACTTTTTAAAAATTTTCGACCGACTTTTACAGAACCGTCATAACTTCATCTATCTGTAAGTACCATATTATCCACTCTTTACGCTACACTCTGTGTAAATCGTTAAAACTCTAAGAATAATCAATAATAAATTATATTTTTAAATCGAACAATTAAACTTACTTGACTTAAGACTTACGATACTTGAATGTTGATTTTTATTTATTTCAGCGACAAAAACAGATTTAAGGTCAACGGGAAAAGCCGTCATAACGACTCAAGAAGGAAAACAACTAAAAAAGAAGATACGGTAAGTTAATAATTTTTAATTTTACCAATTGAATTTGAAATATTAACAACTAGTATCTGTCCACAGTTGACTCGTGCTAAATCCGGGTACTATGGATAAATAAAAAGCATCATAGATATCACTTAATTAGCGTACTATAGATATACGTATACGGAATTTCATCAAAATGTTTGAGTTGTTGTGTCGTGATTTCTATTTACGTAGTAACAGTAAATAGTTCATTTTAAAATATATAAAAATGTGTATCATAATTTAAAATCTTTTAAAATGTTTTTAATGTTGGAGTACAATATCGCAAACGCTCGCCGGCAGCTGTGTTATCAGAAGCATTATCGTACACCGATAGTGCTGCAAACTGAGATACAGCCAGAGTAGCAGTTTAATGACTGAATCGTTTTCAAATTATAATGATTTCAATATGTTGGCATGTTTTACTAAGTTGTGTTAGTCGAATAGTAATTAGCGTTATGGCTATTTCAATTATGCTTACACATATGTGTAGCGATTCCACCAATTCTTGCTCAACTTATAACCATAACATAAGATACAATAAGTATGTTTCTTTTTTAGGCATACATCGAAAACGTTTTTTTTTACAATTTTCTATGGAAACAGGGTTAGCCAAAATCTCACACTGCGCACGCCTTTACAAAACACAGAAATTCGTAGCGCGAGCGAATACGAGGGTGGAAATGCTAGCTATGGGAGATTTTAGGGAATTTATTGAGTGTTTTAAAAACCTATCCGATAAGTTTATAAAACGTCATGTCCGCAACTCAAACCAAATCTCACCCTGTAGCGCGGTATGACATTTTTACGACTTTAATAGCGTCCCAAGGAGCAAAATTGTCCTATAACTTAATCTTATATCTTTAAAAAGACTTATAAACCTTTTATTAAGGTGTAGACTGTTACACCGGGTCCTATAATTAGTGTACAAGAACACTCTTTGGCACTATAGGTTATAGAGCCAAAATGCCCTATAAACAGTAGATGTAAACGTTTACTACACCATTTTATATCACCATTATAGGCAGGTGTTATAGAAAGTTCTATTAAAACTACTACATATAAGTTTTGTACTTTAACCACGTTAACATGAGCCCTTATAGATCTGATTTACATTATAATAGTTCTAAAATGAACTACTTTAGTTCCATCGTTTTAAAAGGGATAAAAACACGTCTATAGAGTTACATAGTGTTATAATGGATACTAATATGACTGTTATAGCATTAGTATGGGGTAGTAACAAAAACTCTGTAATAGGGCGATTTTGTGATATAACATACTTACAGAGTACACTTATGGAACTAGTATATGGTGTAACATAATAGTACTATAATGGTTTTTATTGTCTACTAGAATTTGAACTATAATCATTTCACGCAGAACCTTTTATATAGCAGAGTTGTTTTATAATGATTTTTGGGTCCCCCATATAGAGCTAGGATACATCAGTACTGTAACAGGATATTTTATCTCTATAATAGTACTGAAACAGCCTAAGGCGTAGACAGATTTCACTGTATAATGGCAATTTTATCCTAAAAAAGAAAATGTTTTCTCGTTTATACAACAGCATTCCGACATTTTGCTTTACACAAAATATAATTAAGGAAAATGGTTCCGTACAAAATATGATTTTCAATGACAAGCTCGATGTTAGTTTTTCCAAAAATCGATATTTATGCAACATTCACGAAATACCAAAACTAAGTCCCTTTGTAATTGGAACTAGTAAAATGTATTAAAAATAGTAGATTAATGCCATAAAATAACAACTTATTTTGTACCTTTATTGCATACTGTATAAAGTCTAAATATTTATAAACACTTGGAGCAGTGGTACACCCATCGTCCACAGTATATAAATAAAAGGATTTATGCGTTCAATAACTGTTTTTATTTCATCAATAACATAATGAGAACACTTTCATATAAAATTTTGACTTTTTTCCAAAAATTTAATTTTGGTAGATACTTGTAAATTGTATATCTATACATATAATAAAATCGTAGACTAGCCGTGTCTGTACATTTAATATTTTCAAGAAAAAAATAGTGTTTCGTGTTTCGTTTATGATTCTAAACTCAAAACAATGATTTTT